>CM052798.1:53151943-53221207 GCA_028533885.1 Nasua narica
GGGGGGGGGAATCCAGAGGAGGAGGTATATCACAATTATGCAAAGTGAGGGGAAAAGAGAGATGCGTCTTAGACAAAATGCTTCCCTTCTTGTCGTATGCACTAGAGTGATGTTTTGCTAGAAAAGTCTCCGTGTCGGTGCTGAGGTGGAGAGCCAAGGGGCGCTTTGCTTTCCCTCTCTGGTGCGTTTTACCTCTTGAGACACCGTAACTTTAAAGTCCTCCAAGTTGTAGTCGGCGCCATCATGACGCCAGAGACTGTGAGATTTTGTTGTTTATGTAATTTTTTCCAATCTCTCCAGGGCGGCCGCGCTACAGTCGACAAGTTGGCTACGATCGGCCAACTAGTTCACTCTTTACCTCTTTTCGGAAATAGGTAGGGACGGTGGCGGGGGTGCTGCTTTTTGAGGGCACATGAAGGGATGCATGCAGGCCCTTGCGGTAGAGAAGCTGGTGGATTTACTGGGTCAGTCAATACAGATGGGAGGGCGCCCCGGCCCCCCACCCTGTGCGTGCTGACACTAAATAGTGCGTGTATGTATGAGATATGGTCGAAGTGGAGGGTGTGTGTGGATGTGTGTGTGTGTGTGTGTGTGTGTGTGTGTGTGTGTGTGTGTGTGTAGTATGCGCGTGCCCGGGCTCGAGCGCGCGGCACGCAGGCGCGGTGGGAGGGACGGGGCGGGTCGTGGCTGGACGCTGTCGGGAAGAGACTCCAATCAAGTGTTTTAATTGTGTAGAGCCAGGCAGTCCTGTTATGTAAGAGGCAGTTTAACCCGTTTGAGCTTATCAGGCATAATGATCCGCGCGTCCGAATCTAGGCAGGACTGAGTTTTCGGGTTTAACGAGTCACAGGGTTATATTGTTTTAGCAGCCTCCAAACCAGGTTGGACAGATTTTCTCCTGGGCTGCGCAGAGAAGCTCTTCCTGCTTCGCGTGCCGCAGCCTCTTAACTGCTCACCCCGCCGCTGGGAGCCGCTGTTCTGGCCTAAGGCAGAGCCGGGTGCTGGCGGGGGGCCGTCCCCTACCCTTTCCTCCTCCTTCCCTTCTTAAACTCGTTTCCAGATTCAAGACCCTTTAGCTATTCCGGACCATTTGCAGATCAATGCGAGAACCAAGGCTGGAGTCAATAGCAGTTACGCCAATCAATCTTGTTCAGTGAGGAGTTTGGGAAGCAGAGCGAGGAAGTGGAGAGAAACAAGTAATTAAAAAATATGCTCACCACCACCACCACCTCCCTCACTCCCCTTAAGCAGTCTTTGAAGATTTTCTTCGCCTTCACTCCAGTCCTTCTTCCCTTGTAGGAAATAAATAAAGCAAAACTGCACATCCCTAACTCGTTTTCCATAATGCTAGCAGGATCCTTTGGCAAAGCGCACAGAAGCAATAATCTCTGCAGGGGTCAGCATCCGGCTGCCTCCCCAGACTGAGCTCTTTACGAGGCAGGCAGGGAGTCGTTTTGCTTGGCGGTATCGGTGCTCAGAGTGATTTTTATCGCAGTGCATGAGGATATATGGGGAAAATGGGGAAAGGGAAATGTTCCCATCACCTGTGACTACCCAGACTGACTGCTCCAAGAGCCCCTAACTAGCCTCACCTCCCCGCTGAACTGACACTCCAATGCTAAGCAATTAACCGAGGCGCTTGCGGCAGGAGTTACTGATGTTATTAGTATTCAAGCTTAACTCACAAACCCAGCTCAGAAATTGAGAGTGCAATAGTATTCAACCGCATTTTGCGACATCAATAAAATGTTAGTCATTTGCGGATGAATGAAAACATTTTCTTTACCGTCTGGTATGGTAGGGAAATAATTGTCAAATGACAGACTCTTGCTAATATTGATGCCAAATACCTAGATAACACTGTCATCTTGTTAACTGCGGTTTTTCTTTCTCGCGTGGTACACTGATGGATAAAGCTTAAAATTATGTAGGGCAAACGGGAGATTAGAAGAATCAGCATGTCACATGCATGGACAAAACTATGCAGTATTATTTAATATTTTCTCTAGAAATTATCTAGATCCCATTAAAGAGAAGCAGAAGGCACAGCTTCCAGCATTGTGACTCAGTTTAGTGCTATTTTATGCGGAGATGGGATGCCAGTGTTTTCTAGTACAAGCTATGAAAAGCATCCTTTTGTAACTGCTGTTTCCCAGAGATCTGACATCTTGGGGGGACAGGGGAGGGAGAATTTCTGTGACCAGGGATGGAGCTGTGCAGCAGTTTTAATATGTAGAACAACCCTTCGGGCTTGTAAAAGGAAACTGGAACTACTTCTATTTAAAGGCAAAGAGTTTATTTTCTTTATTTCTAGTTTTGATCTCAACTTACATTCACTGATCACAAAGCACTTAAGTGTCACAAAACCCATCCAAAGGAAGCAATAACTAAATCTAGTTTTTAGATGCACAAGCTACTGCAAAGATTATTTTCATGTACATCAGGCAGCCCCTATTACTATGCGTACTTTTGCTGTCCTTCAGACTAGGAAAGGATATGATTTTAAAAGCGCCTATGACTTTCTTTTCTCTTCATTCTATCTAAGGGCATATTTCTGAGAGGCTTTTACAAGGTTTCCTGTATTTGCTTTTGTGGGCCTACATTTCTTCCAAGCGGAGACCTAAATTCTGGTCTTGGCTTCTTCTAAGGAAAAACAGAACAAAATAAACAACAAAATGCAAGAAAGAAAACTTCCCAACTCGGATAACACGTGGTTCCTTAGAAGAATATTTTTTAAAATATCAATAATAGGTAATAGCATTGTTTGAACTTCTTAGGTGGGGAGGGATGGAGTGGTTATAGTAGGATGTAGGATACTCTCTTGGTCTGAGTATGTAAGACCTGACATTGGAATGAGTTACTACTTCCTTTTGAATAATGTACTTTTTTTTATTTTCAAAGCTCAACTTCTAATATTCCAAGAAATGTGCAACTAATTTGAGTTCCTTTGGGAGGAGAAAGATGGAGCCTGAAATGTGTGATAACTGATTATGTCATTATGTAGATTGGTTTACATCCATGTTTTTCATACCCTGAGACCTCAGAGGTGTTGTTATAAAGAAGTTTCTTAAGCTTTCATAGTTTAATAAGCTTTATTTTTACAGTGTAAATGAGATTCATATTAGGAAAAAATTAGAATATAAATTCACATTTGTTTTCTGATGATTGAGTAGACCCGATACATCTTTCATGATATTACTGTCTAGGCATGAAAAATTTTAGGCAAGACAGGTCCCAGGACCTAATGGAAACTGCTAATGAGAGCACTTTGTAATTCCTGAGAGTTGGTCAGGTAGCCCTTATAAACAGGACATATGAATAATAGCTCTCTAGCATGGGCCATAATTGATTCTGTATTTGAATTAAGCTGGTTTAAGTTTGGAACACCTTGCTAACTTAAACTCACCCATCTAGAGTAATGATTTGCAGGGCACTGGGAGAATTACAAAGCTCAAGAATTTTGTTGGGGGTGGGAAAATATTCCTTTACAGAAAAGTTTCTCAAGCTAGACACTTTTGACATTTTGGAAAAGGTAATTTGTTGTGGGGATTGCCCGGTGCATTGGAAAATGTTTAGCAGCATCCTAGGCCTCTACTCATCAAATATCAATTGTACTAAGAGCTAACTTAAATCTTTATATTCTTTAAATAGTGACAGCTACAGAGTATACAGTCAGGAAATGGCTATTGAATAAAGGAAAGGAAAAGCAAAGTCATTTCACTGTTGACTCTATGTAAAAATCATATATTAATTTATTCACTTACTCATTTTTATCACTTTATCTATTAAATATAGATGTTGGCCAAAGAGATAAAAAATGGGGTTGAGAAGGGGTGTAAGAATACCTATGCTACTTTTAAAGCTCTTCAAACCATTCCTATGGTATGGCCCTGGAAAGCTCACCTACGGACATAAACTAGAAAGTGAAATCTTATGATAAATGTGGGTGGAAATTATTTTCAAAGTATTGAAGTTGTTATTATTCACTTGTAAGATAATGCGTACAACTTTACTATTTATCATCATATATTTGTATGGGTTCTGGAAAAAACTAATAAATACCTCTATTATTATTTATTTAAGATTTTTCCTCACCCCCCCTTCCAAAAGAACTTTAGGGACCTCAGGTGCATCTATCTAAATGTCAGTTTTAATATTTTGTGTTGTACTATCAGGAGTATAAAATCTTATACATTCAAACTGGTAATCTATTTTATTTTATTGTTATTTCTTTTTTTATTTCCTATTAAGTTCCATCTCTGATTGCAAAATTTATATAATATATCTTGTATAGATATTTTTATAAAGATTTTATTTGGCGGGGCAGTTTTAGTTTTACAACAAAATTGAGAGAAGTACAGAGATTTCCCTTCTACATTCTGCCCCATACAAGTACCCTCCTCCAATATCAGCATCATTCACCACAAAGGCCCTTTTATTTTTTTTAACCAAGGATGAACCTACATTGATAGATCATAAGGCTTCACTCTTGATGTTGTACATTCTGTGGGTTTGGACAGATGTACAACATGCAGCCATCACTATAATATCATACAGAGTATTGTCACTACTCTAAAAATCTTCTGTGCTCTCACCTACTCATTTCTCTCTTGGCCATTCCTAATCTTTTTAGTGTCTCCATAGTTTTTCTTTTTCCAGAATGTCATACAATTGCAACCATACCGTATATTGTCTTTCCAGACTGATTTCTTTCACACTTAGTGATAAAACATTTTAATTTCCTCTATGTCTTTCTATAAATTGATAGCTCATTTCTTTTTAGTGCTGACTGATACCCCATTGTCTAAATGTACCACAGTTTATTTATCCATTCACCTAATTAAGGATATATTGATTGTTTACAAGTTTTAACAGTTATAAATAAAGCTATTATAAACATTCATACGCAGGTTTTTGTGTGGACATAAATTTTCAACTCCTTCAGGTAAATACCAAGGAGTGGAATTATTGCATTATATGTAAGAGTATGTTTACCTTTTTTAAGAAATCACCAAATTGTCTTCCAAAGGGGCTGTACCATTTTTACATTCTCATCAGCAAAGTATGGGGGTTCCTGTTGTTCCACAGATTCACTAGCATTTATTAGTTTCAGTGTTCTAAGAGGCGTGTAGTGGTATGTCATTTTCATTTACCTTCCCTGATGACATATGATAAGCATCTTTTCACATGCTTATTTGCCATTTGTACATCTTTGATGAGTTGCACATTAAGATTTTTGGCTCATTTTTTAATTAAGTTGTCTGTTTGCTTATTGTTGAGTTTTAAGAGTTCTTCGCATATTTTGGGTAACAGTCTTCTATCAGATATGACCTTTGCAAATAGTTTCTCTCACTCTGTGGCTTGTTTTCCAATTCTCTTGATATTATCTTTCACTGAGCAGAAGTTTTTAATTTTAATGAAGTCTAGCTTATCAATTATCTCTCATGGATTGTGTTTTGTGTTGTATCAAAAAAGGCATCACCATACCCAAAGTCATCTAGATTTTCTTCTAAATTGTCTTCTAGGAATTTTAGAGCTTCGTGTTCTACATTTAGGTCTATGATCCTTTTTGAGTTAATTGCTATGAAGGGTGTAAGGTCTGTTGTCTTATATACTTTCAAATCTTAAATGACTTATTTTATTCCTTTATCACTTATTTCATAATTGGTAGATATTTTGTATATATATATATATATAGAAAGGGAGGGTCCTCATTATAAAGACTTATAAGCCATCTTGAATAGAATTAGTCATTTTTTAATTAGGATGAATTTTTACTACTAATGTAGTTTTCATAACATAGGTATAAAATCATGGCTTTTAAACATGGTCCTCAGCAGAAAGAAAAGAGCTCTTGCCATTTCATTCCATGACCACTTCTAGCAACTATTGGGATTTTTATTGCTCTTTAGTAAACCATGATAGTCTTAGTGAAGTGGAGTCATTGCTTTTCCTTAGATTAAAGAAAACCAGCCAGGTTTGAAGTGGAGTAACTTTAAAGGACTATATGAAATACCTTTGCAAATTCATAAAAGCCACCCATATACATGGTATCTTTTTTTTTTTTCTAACAAACACCACATGGTTAACAACACACTTTCAGAAAAGTACGTAAAATATAAGGGTGTTATCTTAGTGCAGTATTATTTAAAGTTAACTTCCACTTAACTCTACCCAGATTAAAAAACAGAAAATTGCTAGCGCCCTTTACAGGCCTCCTGGAAGCAACTTTTAATCCCAACCCCCATTTTCTCCCATAACAGTGAGCACTATAATTTTTTCATGGTTTTCATTTCCTTATTTTTTTAATATTTTCACTACTTAGTTTTGCATATAAAACATAAAAACAATAAAAGCAACCAATAAAATTATTTCGTAGTTACTATGTTCTCTCTCTTTTTTTTAATATTTTACTACTAAGTTTTGCATCTCTTTTAAACAATGGCTTGCTTTTCTATGTACTCTTACAAAGTTGTATCAATTATACAATATGTAATAATACAGTATATACTTTTTGTGTCTGAATTCTTTTGCTGAACATCATATTTTAAAATTTCTCTGTGCTGTTGTACAGCAGTTATCACTTTAGCTTTTTTGAATCCATGCAACATTCCATATTATAAATATACAATTATATTATATATCTATCCATTATAATCCATTATATTGTTGACAGACATTTATGTTTTACATTTCTATCTCATACAGATGATGATGATATGAACATTCTTGCACATTAGTGCTGAAAACTTGGTAGATATTTTTCTTGAATAAAGCTGGCCTGCAAGTTTGAGGGAAACACACACACACACACACACACACACACACACACACACACACACAGATTTATTCTAAGGAATTAGCTCATACAATCATGAACCTGGCAAGTCCAAGATCTGCAGTTAGGGAGGCAGGCTCAAGACCTAGAGAAGATCTGATGTTGCAGGTTGTATCTAAAGATAGTCTAGAGGTGCCTGGGTGGCTCAGTCAGTGAAGCAGCTCCCTTTGGAGCTGCTCAGTCATGATCCCAGGGTTCTTAGATCAAGTCCTACATGGGGCTCCTTGCTCAGTGGAGAGTCTGCTGCTCCCTTGCCTGCCACTCCCACTGCTTGTGGGCTCTCCCACAAATAAATAAATAAAATCTTAAAAAAAAAAAAAAAGATGATCTAGAGGCAGAAAGAACTCTTCCCCCAGAGACCTCTGTCACTTTTATCTTAAAACCTTCAGTTGATTGACTGAGGCCCACCCACATTATGGAGGGTAATCTGCTTTATTCAAAGTCCATTGATTTAAATGTTAATCTCATCTAAAGAATTCCTTCACAGCAACATCAAGACTAGTAATTTACCAAATATCTGGGTACTGTAGTCTCATCAAGTTGACACATAAAATTAACCATCTCAGTGGTCTACTTCTAATTTCATTGCAATGCTGATGGGTAGGCCTTCCTCATCTCAGTTTAAAGTAAGTTTATTAAGATACCAAAATTTGGGGGCGCCTGGGTGGCTCAGTGGGTTAAAGGCTTTGCCTTTGGTTCTGGTCATGATCTCAGGGTCCTGGGATCGAGCCCCGCATTGGGCTCTCTGCTCAGCAGGGAGCCTGCTTCCTCCTCTCTCTCTGCCTGCCTCTCTGCCTACTTATGATCTCTCTCTCTGTCAAATAAATAAAATCTTAAAAGAAGATACCAAAATTTGACTGCCCCATATTCTATTCTGACAAAATTTCTAATCAGTGTTACAAATTCTCTTGTTGCTTAAATCAAATACATAACATTAAAAAGGCTTGGTTTTTTTTCTTAAATCATATTAGATGAAGGATATAGGAGATAGCTTTTATTTTATTGTTATGATGACATTGTCTATGTTTGTTTTAATCATAGACCTTTAAAAACTTTGTTGTTGGAAATTATTCCAAAACTATAATAGCAGAAAAACCAACTTTAATTAGGGCAGATGAGAATGCTGAAGCATCCCTGCCTTGAATTTAATAGACACACTTCTATTTGAGCCGGTGGAATCCTATGAACGGAATAGAATGTCAAGCATTGTTCAGAAAGACTGTGTTTACATTTATAGGACTTTCTTACCCAGCAGGTTTACTAAGATCACATTTTTCAGGTGGCCTCGTTATCTTACCAACACCAGTCTCTCAATCACCATTAGGATTTGAATCACCACTAATTTTGTTCTCCATTGCTATTATTTTATCATTTTGAGATTGTTATATAAGAAGAATCATATGGCATGTATCCTTTTGATGCTGACTTTTATTCATACCGCACAATGCCTCTGAGATCCATCCAAGTTCTTTCTTTTTTCTTTTTTTAAAGATTTTTTTTTATTTATTTATGTGAGAGAGAGAACATGAGCGGGGAGAAGGTTAGAGGAAGAGGCAGACTCCCAGTGGAACTGGGAGCCCAATGCGGGATTCGATCCTGGGACTCCAGGATCATGACCTGAGCCGAAGGCAGTCGCTCTACCAACTGAGCCACCTAGGCACCCCAAGTTCTTTCTTGTATCAATAGTTTCTTCCTTTATTGCAGAGTCGTCTGCAGAATGGATATACCACACTTTGTGTAATCATTCACTTATCTTAGAATATTTTAGTTGTTGCCAGTTAGGGGCTATTACAAGTAAAACTACTATTAAAAATCATGTCCAGATCTTTAGGCAGACTTATTTTCATTTCCCTGGAATAAAGACCCAGAGATAGGGTTGTGGGGTCATGTAAATGTATGCTTAGTTTTTTACAAAGAAACTTGCAACCTAATCACAGAGGAGCTGTACCATTTTATATTCCAGTAGCAGTCAGTGTATGACAGATCCAGTTTCTCCACTTCCTCACAGCATTTTCTTATTGTCACTAGTTTTTACTTTAGCTTTCCTAATTTGTAGTGATACCAAATACAATACATCATTCACTGTGATTTTCATTTTGTATTTCATTCATTGTGGTTTTAATTTGCATTTTCCTAATAACAAACAATGTTGGATATCTTATTATATGCTTATTTACCACCGTTGAATCTTCCGTCAAATGCCTCTTCATGTCGTTTGCCCATTTTCTTTTTTCTTTTTTTTTTTTTTTAAGGTTTATTTCTTTATTTCAGAGAGAGAGAGTGCACCAGTAGCGGAGAGGTAGGGGGAGGTGCAGGGGGGTGGTGTGCAGGGGAAGCAGACCCTCTGCTGAGTGGGAAAACTGACCAGCTCAATCCTAAAACCCAGAGATCATGAGCTGAGCTGAAGTCACATGCTTAACTGACTGAGCCACCCAGTCACCCCTCATTGCCCGTTTTCTAATCAAATCATTTATTTTTCTTACTAAGTCTGAATGTTTTTCTTAAATATATTCTAGGTATGAATCCTTTAACAGTTATGTGGTTTGAAAATATTTTTGTTTAGACTGTGATTTTCATTTTCATCCTCTTAAAGTTTTTCAAAAGCAAAATTTTAGTTTTAGTTTTAATGAAGTTTAGTTTAATTTTTTAAAAATTACTTTATGGATCCAGTTTTTGGTATTATATCTAAGAACATTCACCAAGCACTAGGTCCTGAAGGTTTTCTTCTATGTTTTCTTCTAGAAGTCTCATAGTTTTCCATCTAAATCTATGATTCACTTAGAGTCAAATTTTATACAAGGTATGATGTTTAGGCTAAGATTATTTTTTTTATTTTGCTATGGATATTCAATTATTCCAATTCAATCACACCAATAATTTTTGAAAAGCCTATACTTGCTGCACTGAATTCTTTTTGCACATTTCTCAAAAGTCAGTTGTATGGGGCTATTTTCTGGATTCTTTATTCTGTTCCATTGATCTATGTGTCTATCCCTTAACCATTTTTTATCATTATAGCTGTAAAAATCTTCATTATAGCTTATAAGAGTGGTTCTTCCCACTTTATTCTTGTTTATCAAAATTTTTTTATTTATTATAGTTAATTGGCCTCTTGATATACATTTTGGAATCATCTACATTAATTTGTATATCTACAAAAATATTTTTGGTTTTTATTGAACTTTTGTTAAAACTGTATATCAATTTGGGGAAAATTGACTCCTTTACTATTATTAAGACTTCCAATCCATGAGCAAAGCATATCACTCCATTTCCTTAAAACTTAGATTTCTTTCAACAACATTGTATAGTTTTCAACATATAAGTTCTTTTTTTGTTAGATGTATACCTAAATATTTTACTTATATTTTGAATGCTTATAAGTTGCATTGCATATTTAATTTTAGTTTTCACATAGTCATCATGAATATATAGAAATACAATTAATTTTTATGTTTTGATCTTGTATCTTATGACTGAACTTATTTATTCTAAGAATTTAATTTTTCACATTTCTTGGGATTTTTCTACAAAAACCATTATTTCATCTACAAATGGGAACAATTTTCAGTTTTATTTCTTTCCACCATTCTGTGGCTCTTTTTTACTTAATTATTTATTTGTTTGTTTGTTTGTTTATTATTTTAGCCTATTGTGATAGCTAGGACTTCTAGTAATAGGTCGGATAGCAGTGGGGGATGTGGAGAGAGTGAGTGTCTCCTCTAACACCATCACAGCAGAGATGGACAGGGGTGTGTTGTTACTGCCTGGTGGGGAAGAAAATCCTACCCAACTCACACTTTTATTTTATTTTATTATTTTATTTATATATATTTATATTTGTATATATGTATATATACAAATACATATGTATATATACATTTATGTATATATATGCATATATATTTATATTTGTATATATGTATATACACATATATACATGTATATATACGTGTATATACATATATTTATGTATATATTTGTTTATGTATATAGTAATATACATATCTATCTATTTATTTAACGAAGTGTAGTTTACACACAATATGACATTAGGTCTGGGTATACAACATGCTGATTCCACAGCTCTATACATTATACCGTGCTTACCACAAGTGTAGTTGTTATCAGTCAACTCAAACTCTTTTAATATCACCCCTTCTTTCAACTTCCAACCCCTTTACCTCTACCTACCCTTGCGGAAAAGGAAATTTGATTAAGTTTTGTTGCAGTCTGAGAGACTAGGCTATTCTCCTCATGGACCTTTGCTGGCAAAGGTGGTGTGGGGATGCAGTTTTTTCAGTGGTATTTGGCAGGACTAGAACAATTATTGTCTAAAAGCTTTCTTCTTGCTAGGCTGCCCCTTTTCTGGTACTTTGGCTTGAGAAAGCAGGCTTTTTCTGGCAGGGTTTTGTTTTGTTTTTGTTTTGTTTTGTTTTTTGTCTGTGCCTATTGGTATTTCTGAGTTGCCATCTTTGCTGTCACCCAGTCTGGCATAATTCATGAGAGAAAAGGAAAATCCAAGGAATGCAGAACCATACTGTTCTTCAGATCCTTAGGTTCCTAGCCAGTTGGTCTTCTTTTCCCTACCTTTTAGAGTCATCTTGTGCTTATTTTACATATGTCAAGTTTTTAATGTACTTAGTGGAAAGAATAGGATAAAGTACATCTAATCCATCTTTCCTAACACATAACTGCATTAATTTTTTTCAGTATAAATTTATTTTTTCTGGTTAGCTCAACCTAGGTTTTCATATCTTCTATCTCAGAATGTTGTTTGAACTGGGCTTGTTCATTACCACCATAGAATATAATGTCAGTAATGTTTACAAGGGAAGCATAAAAATCTAAGGAAGAAAAATTTAGTATTTAATAAACTTTCTTAATTATAGAACTGCTCTGACCCAGTAAATATTTCAGAACACCCAGGCTGTGTTTATATGATACCACTGAAATGACTAAATTTCTATCAATCTTTACTTTTGCAATTCTGTCACTGTTGTTGATTATCTAAGTCAATCAGAAAGACTTGATGGCAATATAAATAAATATGAAGATGGCTATTTACAGTGGAAAGACTTTATGGCTATAAATGAAGAAAAAGTCAAAATTTTTATGAGTGTAGCTAATTTTAATCAGTATTTTTAAGTTAAATAATAATTGTAACTGGAATGAAAACTGAAATAGAGGATAGGAGACCTCAGTTCTTACCAAGTCTTAGCTACCTAGTGGTAAAAGATCAGAGACAAATCTTTTTCGCTGGACTCTTGCCAGCCAGCAAGGTTGGAATAACATGTAATCTTTAAGGTTATTTTCAGAGTAACTGGATAGACTATGTATGTTTACTGATTGAATAGTGTGGATTAATGCTACCTGATCAGAAGTCATCTCAGTCCTTCTCGGGCACTTGGATATGCTGAGTGGATGTGATCTGTTCACAGAATTGATTTCTGTTTTATTATTATTATTATTCAAATATCATAGTTTAAAAATACATCATTCAATATAAGAAACATACAAATTCACTTTTTCCTTGGAGTTGAAGGATAACATTTATTTGGATTATGAAATGGAGACTTGTACTCATGAGTATGTTAGGAATAATGAACAAAGAGTCAAAGTTGGATTTACAGGATTAGAAGATTTAAAATATCTCTAGACTATAATTTTGGTAGGAGAGTAAATGCTTTACCTTTATTGTGGTACACATCCTTTCCTGGCATGTGCATGCAAATGCATGTGCATGCAAATGCATGTGCACACTTTATTAATAATGCAAGATATTTAAGGTACTGGTATTGGTTTAAAGAATATTTTATAAAACTCATGAAAATAGTTTTTTAATTGAGAAATGTCTGCAACCTAACAGATATCTTCCCAAACTTCACAATCTCTACATGAGGCATGTAAATGATCAGGTCTTAGAACAAATAAAATTATGCACTATTTCCGTAATTATAATCTAGGGGCTACACTTACACTCATCTGTCAGTTTTAATTGGATTTATAAGGTAAGATTTATTTGTGATAATTCATGGATGATCCAGTTATCCATATTCCAAAAAGAAGATCCAGATGCTATTAGGAACTCTTAATAATATTTAGTTCTAATTCTCTGAGAAAGGAGAGGATTGTGGCCAGACAACAACAAAATTTCTTGTAGTCTGATTAGCTCATTTTTCCAAATGCTTTTTCTGTTGGCCATATCACCATACAGAATCCAATTTTGGCATTCCCAAATGACTCATTTATCTGGATTATTCATATATAATGAGTGTGTTATTTTGTGGTACAGGATCACATGGCTTTTGGAGACTAAAACCAACTTTATTTCATTATGACTGATTTCCTAATGTTCCACATAATTTTCACTGCAGAATGGAGGCAGCAGCATGAAAGTGATGATGAATTAGTATTTACTATAATTATTTCTCAGATAATTGCCATTTATATTTATCATGACTCCACTTCAAAAATGCATTTATTTTAAAAACATTTTTGTTCTAGATGACTAGTGATTTCTCCAAATTATCTTATGACCTGAGACACCATTGTCACTATCAAGTTTAACAAGAAAAACAGGTGCCAAGACAAAAGTATTTAAGACAAAATAGATATAATGTATGAAAAAACAATACAAAACCCACTACAGACATTCATTGAGAACTTATATGCCAAATGTGGTAAGTTTCTTCTCAATATATTCTTTGATATACTTTTATATTATCTATATTTTTACTTGGTAAAACTGCATAATAAAAACACAAGTAACTTATATTAGTTTAAAAATATTTGTTAATCATCTGTTTAAAAATATTTGTTAACCATAGAGCATTACATTATAAAGCAATTTAATCAACAAATTTTTTTGTTTCAGCATAATTCTGATATGTATTTCCCTTTTCTCTTATTTTAAATATCATAAATTTGTCATTATTGAGTTTTTCATAAAAGAATCTTTCCATATCTCAAAATTAATATTCTAAATCTAAATATTGTTAAAAATTATTTTTATTGAGCCTATATTAAGCTTTAAATTTTTAAAGGAATAAATACTAAACAAAATTTTATTATTTGCTATGTACCAGTAAAAAGTAATTAAAAATGCTTCATCTCTGTTCACCATAAAATGGTGACTCTCTATTACCTAAATAACTAATTTCCAACATTCCTTTTTGCTCACCCATAAACTAATTATTCAGATAGGTTCTTTTTTTAATTATTCTATCACAGTCTATAGAATGGAGAAAATTCTTACAAACCATATATTGGATAAGGGGTTAATATTCAAAATACATAAAGACCTCAGTCAACTCAATAACAACAATAGCAACAGTAAAAACTCCAAACAACTGCATTAAAACAGGGACAGAAGACATTTATCCAAAGAGAACATCAAAATGGCCAACACATACATGAAAAAATGCTCAATGTCACTAGTTATTAGGGAAATACAAATCAAAACCACAATGATATATCACCACATACCTGTTAGAACGTCTATCATCAAGCCAAGAACAACAGGTGCTGAAGATGTGGTGTAAAAGGGATCCCTTATGTATTGTTGGTAGTGATGTAAATTGGAACCACTATGGAAAACAATATGGAGGTTCCTAAAAAATTAAAAATAAAGCTGTCATACAATCTAGCAATTCCACTTCTGGATATATACCCAAAGGAAATAAAAACAGAATTTTGACAAGATATTTACATTCCCATATTTATCACAACATTATTCATAATAGCCAAGATATGGAAACAATCCAAATGCCCACCAATGTATGAATGGATAAAAAAGATGTGGTACATATACATAATGGAATATTATTCAGCCATGGGAAAGGAAGATACCCTTCCATTTGGCTCAGATTTTCCCACTTATAACATGGACATATTTGGGGGGGACTGGGTGGCTCAGTTGGTTAAACATCTGCCTTCAGGTGAGGTCATGATCCCAGGGTCCTGGGATTGAGTCCCACATCATACTCCCTGCTCATCAAGGGAGTTTGCTTCTCCCTCTCCCTCCCTCTCTGCCTGTGTGCTCTCTCTCTGTCTCTCTCTCTCTCTCTCAATGAATTAAGTACAAACTTAAAAAAAAAAGATGGTAATATTTTCACTTCCAGAGTTGGAGTCCCAGACATACAAAGAAGAGCTGGCTATAAACAATCACTGCCCATGAGAATGACTCTTGACGAACCAGTTTCCCACTCCAGTTTTTCTTCAGTATACCTTTGGTAGCTGTCCCAGTTTTGACCTAGACTGATCTATAGAATCCAGTAGATCTCTTTATGGGAGGTTAGTGCAATGGTGACACCCTTTCCTACGTGGAGCAAAGTTCTATATCAGAACACAATGTGGACACCATTAACTCATTCAGAAATTAAAGGAACCTTTGTGTATATAACGGATCCATCATTTTTAGAAAGGGAAATTATAAATATTTTCATCTATCATCATCATCATCGAGATATCAATATTATGTACTTTTCCCTGAGCTTTTTTCTGAGAAAGCAATCCAAGAGACAACACAAAAAGCCATTATGATCCAGCTTTGGAAGTTATGCATCATAATTCTGTCATATACAAATGGTTGTACAGTCTTATCTGTGATTCAACGTGGGAGGGCTCTTCTTGAATACCAGGAAGCAAGATCACTCTGAGGCCCATCTTAGAGACTAACAGCCAAATATGTTTACTTGAGTTTATAAAAACTGAATTTTTAATGTTTTTATAATATTTAAAAATATTTTAATTTGTCCAGCTTTTCAAGTCATTAATATATTTGAAAATGTTAGGTTTAATTCCAAAATGATATTCCATTGTGTAGCTATGTGTAACTGTGTAGCTATAATTTATTTAACATATCTATTATTGGAACATGTAGGTCATTTTATTTTTTGCCATTTTAAAAAACCAGTGAGAAAATTCAATGCTAAATTTTTACATAGAAATAAATTAACCTGCAGTGCCTGGGTGGCTCAGTCAGTTAAGCATCTGCCTTTGGTTCAGGTCATGATCCCAGAGTCCTGGGATCGAGCCCCACATTGGGCTTCCTACTCAGCAGAGAGCCCGCTTCTCCTTCTCCCTCTGCTGCTCCCCTGCTTGTGCTCTCTCTCTCTCTGTCCAATAAATAAATAAAATCTTTTAAAAAGAAATAATATGGATCCTTAAAATGCATGACTAGAATTAAACTCTCTGGATCCAATGACACAAGCCAAAAAGATAAGTTTTGAATATATTGAAAAATTGTTCTTCAAAAAAGTTATTTCAATTTAATTCTTTATTAGCAAAGAATTGTGTTGTCTAATTTTTTCTGATTTGATAATAAATTATCTTGTATTTTAGTTAAGATTTCTTTGATGACTGATTTTTCTGAAATTTATTCATAAATTCATTGGTGATTCATATTTTGGAGATTGCACAATATACATACATATGTATATATATAGACAGATATGCATATACATAGATTTATAAAATTAATGTTTTGCTTTTTAAAAATGAATTATTAGAGTGCATTTACATTTAAAACTATAAATGTTATTTCTATATAGGCTTTATTTTTAGAACTGTTCTAGATATACAGAAAAATTGAGAAGATAATATAATTTCTCTTATATTAACACTCTACATTAGTATATTTGTTATAATTAATGAACAATGAATAATTAATGAACAATTATTGATGCATTATCGTTAAAGTCCATATTTTGTTCAGATTTCCTTAGATTTTTACCTAATGTTCTTTTTTGTTTCAGGATCCCATCTAGGATATTACCTTACCCCCTTTTTAGTTGTCACATATCCTAAGGTTCTTCATGGCTGTGAAAGTTTCTCAGATTTCCTTTGTTTTTGATGACCTGGCCAGTTTTAAGAAGTACTGATCCAGGTATCTTGTAGAATGCTCCTCTATTGGAATTTGTCTGATGACTTTTTTATGAATAGACTAAGGTTATAAGTTTTTAAGAAAAGGACTTCAGAGGCAAAGTACTAATTCAATCACACTTTGTCAAAGGCACATACTATTAAAATGATTTATCACTGTTGGTGGTGACCTTGATCACCTGGCAAAAGGTGTTTGTCAGGATTCTCCACTATAGTTTCAGTCTTTCTCTCCTTCTCTCTCTTTTACTTTGTACAACCCATATGTAAAAAATGAGGACTTACACTCCCATGGAATATCTATATAAAATATTTATAATTCTGCATCAGAGATTTGCTTTGTCTCAAATATTACTTTATTTTATTGCTCCAATTGTTCGAGCTTGGTAATTGAGAGCTCTTTCATCAGATCCTTTGACATACCCCTATCAATTGAGGTTTTTGTTTTCATATTTTCTGAGAAAGTCTTTATGTTTTGGCACTACTAGATGCTTTAGACAAACAGGTTCATCTTGTGTATTTCTTGCATTAGTCCTGGAGGCAGGAATTCTCTATGAAAAGTCCATGTGTGTGTGTGTGTGTGTGTGGGTGGGTGTGGGTGTGTGTGTGTGTAATTGGAGAATGATTTGAGAAACCAACCGGTAAATTGGTTACCAGGTATACTCACTTCCACCAGGGTAGGTCATTGCTTCTAGTCCATGTCAGCTCGTGTAGCAAAGACATACATGTGTTTATGCTAACCTGTGTATATCCACACATGTATAAATATTTCTATATGTATTTGTATCTATGTTAAGCAAAAAATGACTTTGTATTGATATCTCCAAGTCTACTTCATTAGCATATGAATCGTTCTAAACTTTTCCTCTTAGTTTTCTGGAAATTCCTACTCCAAATACTGAGAAACTTCACTTGCACTTCCTGCCATCTAGTTACTTAATTGTTCAATTTCCATTTACATGTATAGTAGTATCAGAATTGTAGACTATTTCTCCATGGGAAACTACTTTATTAACTAGAACACAGGGCTTATGTGTAATTCTCTTGACTTCAGTCTTATAATTCCACTCATTTTTAAAGTTACTTAAAAAGGCAGCACCTTTTCTTCCCACCCCCTTCAGTGACATTGTTTCATATATTCGAAATAGTAAATTCTTTTGTCACCATCTGCTTTCCATCCTGGAAGCTATCCATGTCTTAAAGGAGATGTTTTAAAAATTTTCACCCATAGCTTTCATTTTCTGTGCTATAAAGTTCTACAGATTTTGACCAATGCATGGTATTGTGTACCCACCTATTATAGTATCATTAAAAAATAGTTTTACTACCCTAAAAACTCCCCTTTGTTTCACCTATTCTATCAACTCCCAAACACCTGACAACCACTGATATATCTACTGTCTATAGTTTTCCTATTTCCAGAATAATATTTAATTGGAATCATATAGTATGTAACCTTTTCAGACTGCTTCTTTCACATAGCAATAAGATTTGAAGGTTCATACACATCTTATTGTGGCTTAATAACTAATTTATTTTTATCACTAAATAATATGTCATTATATGGACGTACTGCAGTTTATCCATTCACTTGCTGAAGGACATCTTGGTTGCTTCTAAATGATTTTAAGTAAAGTGTTATAAACTTTTATGTGCAGGTTTTTATGTGGACAGTTTTTCAGTTCTTTTGGATAAATACCCAGAAGCACAATTGCTGAACTGACAAACATCTCCTAAGCTGGTGTACCATTTTGCATTTCCATCAGCAATGAATTAAGTTCCTGTGGCTGTACATTCTTGCCAGCATATGGTATTGTTAAGTTCTTTGGATTCTAGCCATTCTAATAGGTGTGAAATGGTATCTCACTGTTGTTTAAATTTCCAATTCCCTGATTACAAGTGATGTTGAGCATGTTTTCATATGCGTATTTGTTATCTATTTATCTTTTTTGGTGGAGTGTTTGTTCAGATTATTTTGTCCATACCGAACTGGGTTGTTTGCTTTTTTATTGTTGAATGTTAAGTCATTTTTGTTATATTTGGATACAACTCTTTTATCGTATGTGTGGTTTGTAAACAATTTCACCCCGTTTATAGCATGCATTTTCATTCACTTTACAGCATATTTTGCAGAACAGAAAATGTTAATTTAGTAAACTCTAATTTTAATTTTTTCTTTCATGGGTCATACTTTAGTGTTGTGTCTGAAAACCTATCACCAAACCCATGCTCTCCTAGATTTTCTGTTATATTCTGGATTTTTATGGTTCTCCAGTTTATATTTAGTCTGTGATCCATTTTGAGTTCATTTTTGTGAAGGACATAAGGTTTGTGTCTAGTTTCTTTCTTTTGTATGTACATAAATATATAAATATTTATGTATTTATTGTGTCCTTTCCAGCATATCAAGGACTGCAAATGCTGAAGGGTAATGTTGGTTATGTATGACTTTCTTCAATGATAAAAATGTTTTAAAATCTTTCTTGCCAGAATTGCTGTCCATTAGCCACATATTGTTACTGAACACTTAAAATGTGACTAGAGCAACTGATGAACTAAATTATTACTTTTATATAATTTTACTTAGTAGCTATATATTGAACAGCAGAGAAAAGAGATTAATCAGGGGTGCTGTAATCCTTTTTTTTTAGTGAGAGAGCCTGAGCAAGAGAGGAAGGGTAGAGGGAAACGGAGGGAGAGGGAGAGAAAGAATCTTAAGCAGGCTTGACATGTGCCTCCACCTCAACACCTTGAAATCATGACCTAAGCCAAAATCAAGATTTGGACGCCTACCAACTGAGCCACCCAGGTGCCCCTATTGTAATCCTTTTAATTAAAATATTTCATTTTCAAAATAATCACTTACCCAGGATTCTCTAATTACTTACCTAATTTTTAGGTATATTTTATATATAGCAAGTATACAAATCTAATATGTACAACTGAATAAATGTTTACATATGTCAAAACCTATTTAACTGCTGCCCAGATCAAGATTTAAAATACTTCCATCACTTTAGAACATTTCCTTGTGCCCTTCTCAGTTAGTATCCCCTTTGAGAATAATCATTATTCTGACATCTATCATCATAAATTAGTTTATTTTGTTTTGAAGTAATATAAATAAAGCAATGATTTGTATTATTTTGTATATAATTTCTCTTTCTCACTGTGGTTAACATGTACCACAGTGGTATGTCTTAATACAATACTTAATTAATACTTAATATAATACTACTAATACACACATTCTGTGTGTGTTAGTAGTGTAGTTTTTTCCATTGCTGTATAGAATCATATTTATGAATATTGCACATTTTCTTACTCATTTTAGGGATAGAGACATTTGGAATACTTTCATTCCAAAGGCTGTCATAAATAAATCTGTGATTATATTCTACATGTTTTTACATGTTCTTCTATATATGTGCATATGTGTATTTATAGACATTAGTTTAATTTTAGAAGAGCTATAGGAGAGTGTTCAAAAGTGTTTATACTAGTATACATTCCTATCAGCAATGTAAGTGAGTATATTTTAGATATTGAGTAATCGAGTTATAGTAAATTAAATAACTGACCGATGACATAGGCAATAAATATCAGAGCAGGAAATCAAATGAGGAAATGTAGAATTACACACTGCCTTCTTCACCACTGAATTATTCCACAAAGAATAAAACAAATAAGCAAATAAAAAAATAGCAAATGGACAAAAAAGAAAAAGACAACCCAAATTATCCTAATAACAATAAAAAATTGAAGCAGTATTCCAGGGAAGATGGTGGAGTAGGAGGATTCTGAGCTCACCTCATCTTGTGGTTATAGCTAGATAATACCCAAATCAATTTTAACAACCCAGAAAATGACCTGAAGACTGGCCAAACAGACTCTCCGCAGCTAAATATAGAGATTAGGGCACATCAAAGAGGGTACAAAGGGCAGGAAAAAAGGTCAAGAGTTAAGGGGACCCACAGAACTGAGAGGGGGAGGGATGTGGTAGGTGTGGAGAGAGGAGAGGAGTAGACCCAACACCAGATACCCGAGGCACAAGGGACTCACATAGGGAAGACAAATCCCTATAATATTTGGCTTTGAATGCCAGAGAGGCCTGGCTTCATAATTCTTATAATCAGTGGGACTTAACTCCTGGAAATTTAAAAATCGGTAGGCTTGACTCTGGAAGAGGGTCACCGGCAACTAAGTCCTGCCCTTAAAGAGACAGAACAATGAAAACCCTACAGAGATACATCATAGAAGCAGGAGTTTGAAAAATGCCTGTGGCTTATGGGAAGATTTAATTACTAATGTCAGACCATGAGCTGGAGGGACAGGGATTTTGGGGAGACTTTAAGAACAAAAGAGCTGGTGGGCACAACTTCCCTCCTTCATCCCCCCAGCCATAAAGCATCAGGTTTGATGAACAAAGGCCCTTCAGGGCATTATAGGTCCTCTCTTCATACAGCCACTACTTTCAAGAGCAGGAGACATAGCTGACTTTCCTAACACATAGAGACAGACACAGAGTCAAAATGAAGAGACAGAGGAATATGTCCCAAAGGAAGGAACAGAACAAAATCACAGCAAGAAGCTAAATGAAACAGATATGAGTTATAAGCAACATGCCTGATAGAGAATTTAAAGTATGGTCATATTAGTGGACTTGAGAAAAAGTGGAGAGGGTCTCTTTGGTGAGACCCTCAACAAAGAGATAGAAAACATAAAAAAGAATCAGAGATGAATAATGCAATTTCTGAAATTTAAAATAAACCAATGGAATATTAGTCAAAAAATAATGAAAACTTGCCATTTGCAACAATGTGGATGAAGTTAGAGTATTACGCTAAGTGAAATAAGTCAGAAAAAGACATAGCATATGATTTCACTCCTACATGGAATTTAAGAAGCAATACAGATGAACATAGGGGGGAAAAAAGAGAGGCAAACCATAAAACAGATGCTTACCTATAGAGAACAAACTGAAGGTTGCTGGAGGGGAGATAGGCAGGGGAATGAATTAAATAGATAATGGGTATTAAGAAGGGCACTGGTTGTAATGAGCCCTGAGTGTTGTATGTAAGTGATAAATCACTAAATTCTATACCTGAAATTAATATTACATTGTACGTTAACTAACTGGAATTTAAATGAAAACTTGAAACAAACCATAAAAACCCACAAAATAAAACACACTAGTTGGAATAAATAGACTAGAGGAAGCAGGAAATGGATCAACAATCAGGAGGACAGAGTAATGGAAAACCATCAAGCTGAAGAGCAGAGAAAAAAATAATAAAAATGAAACTAGAGTAAGGGAACTCAGTGACAACATCAAGTATAATAACATTTACATTATAGGTTTCCCAGAAGAAGAGAGAGAAGAGGGGGCAGAAAATTTGTTTGAAGAAATAAATAGCTGAAAATTTCCTGAGGAAACTCGGGGGAAGGAAACAAATCTAGATCCAGGAGGCACAAAGAATCACCAACAAAATCAACCCAAGGAGGTCCACATCAAGACACATAGTAATTAAAATGGTAAAGTAGTAGTAGAGAAGTTTAAAAGCAGCAAGAGAAAAGGGTTATATACTAGGGAAACACCATAAGGCTATCATCTTGTTTTTTTAGCAGAAACTTTGCAGGCCTGAAAAGAGTGACATGATATATTCAAAGTGCTGAAAGAAAAAAAATCTTGCAACCAAGAATACTCTACCCAGCAAAACTATCACTCAGAATAGAAGGAGAGATAGAGAGTTTCTCAGACAAAGAAAAGTTAAAGGAATTCATGACCACAAAACCAGTCCTACGAGAAATGTTAAAGATTACCCTTTGAGTGGAAAGGAGAGACTATAAGTAGGAGTAAGAAAGGTAGGAAGCACAAAAGCATATAAAATAGATTTTATAATACATTATAAAATTAATATATCTGTAAAAATCAGTCAAGGATTCACAAAATAAAAGGATGTGAAGTATGACACCAGATACCTAAAACATAGGGGTGGAGCAGTAAAAACTTAGTGCTTTATAGTCTAGGTTCAAATTAAGAAACCATCAACTTAATAAAAACTGTGATATGCAGAAGATGTTATATAAGTCTAATGGTAGCCAAAAATCAAAAACAAGTAATAGATACACAAAACATAAAGAAAAAAGAATCAAAGTATATCACTGTGAGTGAAGAGAGAAAGAGAAGAAAAAACACAGGAGAACTACAAAATCAACCGTAAAATAAGTAACAACATGGTAATAACTATGTAACCATCACTAATTCTAAATGGACTAAATGCCTCAACCAAAAGATATAGTGTGACAGTGTGACATATCTTGCCTAAAAGAGACTCATTTCAGACCTAAAGACACTTGCAGATTAAAAGTGTCAGTGTGGAAAAGTATTTATCATGCAAATGCAAGTGAAAAGCTGAATTAGTGATATTTATATAAACAAAATAGTCTTAAAATGAAGAGTGTAGCAAGATAAAGGACACTATAAATGAACAATTCAACAAGAAGATATAATAATTTTAAATATTTATGCACACAAAATGGGAGGACCCAAACACATAAAGCAGCTAATAATAAAGGAAGTAATCAGTACTAACACAATCATAGTAAGGGACTTTAACACCCCACTTATAACAATGGATAGCTCATCTAAACAAAATCAAGAGGGAAACAGTGGCTTAGAATAATACATTGAACCAGATGGATCTAACAGATATGTTCAGAACATTCCATCCTAAAACAGCAGAATATACATTCTTTTCAAGTGAATATGGAACATTCTCCAGAACAGATCACATATTGAACCACAAAATGAGTCACAACAAATTCAAAAATTTGCAGCCATACCATGCATCTTTTCCAAACAAAATGTCATAAAACTAGAAATTAAATACAAGAGAAAATTTGGGGGGAAAAACCAACAAAAACACAAATACTTGGAGGTTAAATAACATGCTACTAAACAATGAATGAGTCAACCAAAATACTGAGGAGGAAATTAAAAAAATACACAGACAAATGAAAATAAAACAATGACCCAAAATCTTTGGGATGCAATGAAAGCTATTCTAAGAGAGAAGTTTATGGCAGTATAGGCTTACCTCAAGAAGCAAGAAAAATCTCACATAAACAACCTAAGCTTACATCTAAAGGAACTAGAAGAAGAATAAGAAGAAACAAACCCAAAATCAGTAGAAAGAAGGAAATAATAAATATTAGAGCAGAAAGAAATGAAATAAAAATGAAAACAAAAAACAAAAAAACAAAACAAAAAAAACCCAGAACAGATTAGTGAAATTGGGAGCTGGTTCTTTGAAAAGATCAACAAAATTTATAAACCTCTAGCCACACTCATAAAAAGAGAGAGAGAGAGAGAGACAACAAGAGAGAGGACTCAAAAATCAGAAATGAAAAGGAGAAATAACAGTTGACACCACAGAAATACATAGGATTCTATGAGAATATTATGAAAAATATATGCCAACAAATTGGACAACCTAGAAGAAATAGATAAATTCTTAGAAACATATAACCTCTCAAAACTGAAGCAGGAAGAAACTGAAAATTTGAACAGACCAAATACCAGCAATGAAATTGAATCAGTAGTCAAAAAATTCCCACAAACAAAAGTCCAGCACCTGATCACTTCGCAAGTAATTCTACTAAGCCTTTAACAAAGAGTTAATGTGTAGTCTTCTCAAACTGTTCCAAAAAAATAAAGAAAGCTTCAACGTTCATTCTATGATGCCAGCATTACCCTGATACCAAAGCCAGATAACTACATTTAAAAGAGAGAGAGTGAGAGAGAGAGGACTACAAGGCCAATATCCCTGATAGACAAAGATGCAAAACTCAATAAATATTAGCAAAGCAAATCCAACAGTACATTAAAGAATCATTCACCATGATCAAGTGGAATTTACTCCTGTGTTGCAAGTGTGGTTTTTTGTTTGTTTTGTTTGTTTGTTTGTTTGTTGAGAAATAGAGACTTTATTAGGCATGGAGTGTGACTGTTGGGCAGCCAAGTGTGGTTTAATATGTGACACAACACATCAGCAAGACTAAGGATAAAAACCATATGATCACTTCAATAGATGCAAGAAGAGCTTTTGACAAAGTACAACATCCATTCATAATGAAAACCCTCAACAAAGTAGGTTTAGATGGAATATATATCAGCATCATAAAGGCCACATATGAAAAACCCACAGCTAACATCATACTCATGGTGAAAAATTGAGAGCCTTTCCCCTAAGATCTAGAAGAAGACAAGGATGTTGTCCTCACTACTTTTATTTATCATAGTACTGGAGTACTGAAAGTCCTGATCACAGATTTCGGAAAACAGAAAGAAATAAAAGGCATCCAAATTGGTAAGGGAGAAATAAAGCTTTCACTGTTTGCAGAGGATGTAATACTATGTATACAAAACCTGAAAGACTACACACACACACACACACACACACACAAAACCAACCAAAAAAAAAAAAAAACCTACTAGACCTGGTAAATGAGTTTATTAAGGTTGCAAGATACAAAATCAATGTACAGAAACCCATTGCATTTCTACACACTGATAATGAAGTATCAGAAAGAGAAATTAAGAAAACAGTCCAATTAAAATTGTACCAAAAATAATAAAATATCAAGCAATAAACTTAACCAAGAAGATGAAAGACTTATACTCTAAAAACTATAAAACATTGATGAAAGAAACTGAGGATAACACAAAACAAATGGAAATACATCCCATGCTCATGGATTGTAAGAACAAATATTGATAAAATGTCTATATTACCCAAAGCAATCTACAGATTTTTTTTGCAATCCACAGATTTAATGTAATCTCTCTCAAATGCCAACCACATTTTTCACAGAACTAAAACAGATAACCCTAAAATTAGTATGGAACCACAGAACACCCCCAATAGACAAAGCAGTCTTGAAAATGAAGAACAAAACTGGGTGTCATATGACCCCAGATTTCAAGATATACTACAAAGCTGTAGTAATCAAAACAGTATGGTACTGGCACAAAAACAGACTCATAGATCAATGCAACAGAATAGATAGCCAAGAAATAAATCCATGATTATATGGTTAATTAGTCTGTAGCAGAGGGGGCAAAAATATGACATGGGAAAAGGTCTCTTCAACAACTGGTATTGTAAAATTGGACAGGTACTTTGAAAAGAATGAAACTGGACCACTTTCTTACACCATACACAAAAATAAAAATCAAAATATAATAAAGACCTAAATGTGAGGCTTGGAATCATAAATGTCTGTTAGAGAGCTAAGACAGTTATTTCCTTGACATGGGCCATAGCAACGTTTTTCTAGCTGTGTCTCCTGAGTCAAGGGAAACAAAAGCAAAAATAGATATTGGGACTACATCAAAATAAAAAGCTCTGCACAGCAATGGAAACAATCAACAAAACTAAAAGATAACCCATGGAATGGGAGAAGATATTTGTAAATGGCATATCTGATAGAGGGTTACTTTCCAAATTTATATAACTCAACACCTAAAAAAACCCCCACAAAGAATCCAATTAAAAATGGGAAAAGACATGAACAGACATTTCTCTAATGAACACTTAAAGATGGCCAACAGACACGCGGAAGGATGTCCAACATCACTCATCATCAGGGAAATGCAAATCAAAACTACAATAAGGTATCACCTGACTCCTGTTAGAATGACTAGACTCAAAAACACAAGAAACAACAAGTGTTGGTAAGGGTTTGGAGAGAGGGGAGCCCTCTTGCCCTGTTGATTGGAAAGCAAATTGGTACAGCAACTGTGGAAAACACTATGGAAGTTCCTCAAAAAATTAAAAATGGAACTACCTGATGATCCAGCAATTGCACTACTAGGTATTTACCCAAAACACTAGTGAAATTAGTGAAAACACTAATTCAAAAAGATGTATATACCCCTATGTTATTGTAGCATTATTTCCAACAGCTGAATTTGGAAGTAGACCAAATGTCCATCAATTGATGAATGGATAAAGAAGTTTTGGCATATATAGGGGCACCTGGGTGGGTCAGTGGGTTGAGCCTCTGATCTTCGACTCGGGTCATGATCTCAGGGTCCTGGGATCAAGCCCCGCATTGGGCTCTCTGCTCAGCGGGGAGCCTGCTTCCCCCTCTCCCTCTGCTTGCCTCTCTGCCTACTTGTGATCTCGCTCTGTCAAATAAATAAATAAAATCTTTTTTAAAAAAAGAAGTTTTGGCATATATATACACACAATAGACTATTATTCAGCCACAAAAAAGAATGAAATCTTGCCATTTGGAACAACATGGGTGAATCTAGAAAGTATAATGCCCACTGAAATAAATCAAAGAAAGATAAATACCACATGATCTCACTCACATGTGGAACTTAAGAAACAAATGAGTAAAGAAGAAGGAAACAAACCAAAAAACAGACTTTTACTATAGAAAACAAACTGACGGTTACTAGACAGGAGGTGGTAGGGATATGGGTGAAATAGGTGGAAGACATTAAGATTACACTTATTATGATGAGCACTGAGTAGTTTATAGAGTTGTTGGATCACTATATTGTATACTTGAAACTAATGTAACACACACTGTTAACTGTACTGATTTTTTTAAATTGAAGCAATAATAAAACACAAAATTTTAAAATCAATTTCTTCTTTGGTTGTTTCGACTAATTAAGGGAGTAGATATTTCTAATTTTCTACAAGTTTTTCCAGATAATTGCAAAGATATAATACTGTCCAATTCATATTATTAGTCTATAATTTTTAGACAAAATCCAAAATGTTTAAAGGACAACAAAGGCCAACACACTCATAAATACACATTAAAAATGCTATTTAAATTATTGAAAACTGTAGCCCCCAATAGAAAAGAATCTCATGATCACATTTTGTTTATACTAGAAATGCAGGATTCCTTAAACATTACATAATCACTCAAGTACTGCACTATATTAGCTAATTAAAAATGTAAAACCATGTATTCATTTATAATTATTTCTATAGAGGTAGAAAATGCATTATAAAGTCCAGAATCCATTAATAATTTTAAAAAGCTTATCAAGCTAACAAATAGAAGATAGTTTGCATAACCTAATAATGATTACAAAAATTCTATGGTAAATATCTCACTTAATTGCCAAATATTGACATCATTTCCACTGAATTCAAGCATTTAAGAATACTATTTATTATAAATTCTATTTAACAGTTTACTCAAGCTTCAACTCCAGTTAGGGAAGAAAAAGAATAAAATTGAAAATACTGTAACTGTATTACAACACTATTTTTAAATGATATATACAATCTAAAAGAATCTAAGGATAAAAATTAGAATTAATGAGTGATTCAAGAGTTACTGGAAACAAAGAAATAAAATATACATACATATACATATATCTGTGCATATATATTTGTGTATATAATATAAATTTTCTTCCTATCAACTACACACAAACAAGAAATTTAAAAGTACTACTTATAATAGGATCAAAATATGATATACCTATGACTAGTTCTTACAGTTGTGCAAAACTTCCATGGAGAAAATTATAGAAATTGCAACTCAGTAGCAGCCAAGAAACTCTAGGAGGATAACAAAAGGGTGGATCAGCCATAACATATATAAAGAGATTTAACAAAATATAATGATAACATAATGTGGTAATGCTTTCAGGTAAAAATTTTTTATTAAAGACATAATAGCACTAAAAGAAAATGAGATATCAAGGCATGAAAAGACATGGGGAAACTTAAATGCATATTACTAAGTGAAAGAAGACAATCTGAAAAGTCTATATACAATAGGATTCCAACTATATGACATGCTAACAGAGCATGAAGACAATAAAACTATCAGTGGTTGGGGTACCTGGATGGTGCAGTCAGTTAAGCCCCCAACTCTTGGTTTTGGCTCAAGTCATGACTTCAGGGTACTGATCTCAGAGCCACGGGATCGAGCGCCTCGTGGAGACATTGATGGAGCCCTACATCGGGCTCCACACTCACCATGAAATCTCTTTATGATTCTCTTTCCCTCTCCCTCTGCTTCTCCTTCCATCTCTCTCTCTCTCTTTCAAATAAAAAAATAAATCTTAAAAAATATATATCAGTGGTTGCCAGAGGTGGAAGGGGTGAAGATAAATAGGCATAGCACAAAGGATTTTTAGAGAACTATGTTACTCTGTATAATGATGACTATATGACATTAAACATTTGTCTAAACTCACAGAATATACAACACTAAGTATAGATCTTAAGGTAAACTATAGAGTCTAGGCGATTAGGATAGGTTCATTTGTGGTAACAAACGTACCACTCTCGTGAGTTAATTTTTTTTTAAGATTTTATTTATTTGACAGAGGGAGAAGGAGAGAGAATACAAGTAAGGGAGGGACAGGCGAGGGAGAAGAAGGCTCCCCTCTGTAGAGCAGAGACCCTACATGGGGCTTGATCCCGGGATCATGACCTGAGCCGAAGGCGGATGCGTAACCAACTGAGCCATCCAGGTGACCCTAGTGAGTTAAAGTGATAATGGGGAAGGCTGTGCCTGTGTGGAGACAGAGGGTATAAGGGAAATCTCAGTACTTTCCTCTCACATTTGTCTTAAACCGAAAATAATAGTTTTAAAAGGTTAAATGTTAGAATGGTAAAATAACTATTATGTTGCCCTATAATATATAATAAACAACTTTTAAAACAAAAAAAAAATTAAAATGGTTCTAAAAAAATAAGTCTATTTGAAAAGAGAAATAGCTGAGGCGCCTGAGTGGCTCAGTGGGTTAAAGGTTTTGCCTTCGGCTTGGGTCATGATCTCGGGGTCCTGGGATCGAGCCCCACATTGGGCTCTCTGCTCAGCAGGGACCCTGCTTCCTCCCTTTTTCCCCCTGCCTCTCTGCCTACTTGTGATTTCTCTCTCTGTGTCAAATAAATAAATAAAATCTTTTTTTTTTAAGGAAATAGTTAAGATAGTGTGCTAATGCTGTGGGATAGACTAAAAGTGATCCAGAAAAATATGCAAAATACATACAGATGTTTATATATGGCAGAGACATACATTTGCAGGTAATTAAAGATAGTACTGATTTTTCAACAAATGGTTCTTGCTATTGGATGACAATTCTTTACAGGTCTCATGTTTTTCTGCATATCTTTTGAGCAGAGGCACTGACTGCCTTTGGTTTAGACTATCTTTTCAAGTATTTTTGTGTAGCAAGCAGACTTGAAAGTTAGAGATACTATTTCCACTCCATACCTACCTTTTCCCCCCAGCAAAACGTAGGTTTCTTTATTGTCCCGTATGTTAAACTAAATGTATTCTTGGGCTAAATAGAAGCATACTTACTGCCCATTATAACAAATGTAAGTTCCTCAAGCTCAGAGTTCCTCTTCTGCAATGCACCCCACTGCATACGTGTCATCTGTCCCTCTTCAAGTTCCTCTTTGGAAAAGGGGATTTGGAAAACTTGTACACATGCTAATTCTCTGGCTATAGCTATTGCTATGATTAGTAAACTATACTTTGTCTCTGACACAGAATTCATATCTTTTTCCCGCATGCATGGAGCTATGGCATGCTAACTTGTTAGCTTGCAAGGAAATATTTCAGATCATTCTCCATTTGTGGCACTATCCTTATTCATATCCTTAAGGAAATAAAAATAAGGAAAAATCAACAAAGTGGCACAAAACCTCGGGATGATGGCTATCTCTGGGAGAGGAAAGTGAGAAAGATTTGATGAAGGAAAGGTACTGAGAGGAGTTTCTGATGCATGGGCAATATTCTTCTTCTCCTAAGTAGTAGTTAAGTGGATATTGAATTTATAATTTTTGTTTAAATTGTGCATATGTGTTTTATGCACTTTTCTCTATGTTCTCACAATAAAAATCGTTAAAATAATAGTTTAAGAACTCAATGTGTGTAATATATATGTAAGCATTTAGAACTTTGCATATAGTAAATGTTAGATAAATTTTAAAAAGAAAAGAGCATGGACATAATTTATACTTAGTATAATACTTAATTGTATAAAATGTAAAGCAATAAGCCTAGAAGAAAATAAAACTGCATACTAATAGTTATCTCTGAGTGGTATGAATAGACTGTTTCTTTTGCCTCCTACCTTTACATTTAATTTTGCACTTAAAATAATTGGTATACAAGTGGGGTGGAAAAGTTTCCTTAAATTAACAAAAACAAAACAAAAAGAACCTAAAAAAAAAATCTCTAGCACATGTACTATGAAACTGCATGAACCACCTGTAAAAATATGCTGCTAATATTGAAACAATTACCAATTTATGAGAAATTCAAATTCTAGGAGCCATTCACAATTTTTCACAGTAGAAGCATAAGGCTAGATTCAAGAACTACAAGAGAGAATTCAGTTAAGAAATCTGTATCAGAAACTAACCCCCTCCTCTTTTGAAAGAACTAGACTGGCTAGAGGGGCTTAACAGGGGCCCTATTTAAAGCTAAGTGTATGCCTACCACAGAATGCTCAAAGCAGTCATTAAATGTTCTTGCACTTGCTTTATATTAATAATGATTGATTAACAAAATAATAATTTAATATATAGCAAAATATCAACAGGTAATATTTATTGGGATTTACTTTGAGAAAAACAATATACCAGCAATTCATATGCATCATCTCATTTAATTCTCAGACAACTCCTAGTACAATTTTACAAACATGGAACAATTGAGATTAGAGAGTTTTAAAGTTACTAGCTCCAGGTCACACAGCTAATATGTGAGAAGCCATGGCAGAAACCCAAGCCATTTGCATCTAGAGCCAGAACTCATCCAAATATGAAATGAAATATGATAACAGCCAGGAACACCAACATTAAAAAAATAATTTAAATGAAAAATATCCAGACTCTTTGGAATCATACCCTTCTGTGCCTTAGCCATTCTCAACCTCAAAGCATGATCTCACTTTTTCTTTTGTTTGTTAGTTTAGGGAGACACAATGAAAACTGAAATTCTCCTCAGGAAACATTGCATAAAAATATATTGTAATAATCATATCTCCCAATATTTCCCTATTGACATGTCATGATTTCTAAAGTTAGACAGGCACAGCAGAGAATCCTATTTCTGCCTCAAATATTTGGCCAAGTTATAGTAACTCACTGATACTCAACTCCCTCACTGGTAAAGTTTTCAGAATAAAATTCATAAGATTGTTATGAATACTAAAATGGAATAATTTAAATGAAAAATGCTTAGTTTCATGAAAAATTAGTGATTTTTTTTTCTGTTTGGTAGAGAATTGACAAGATAAAGGGAAAAATTCTTACTGTATTAGAACCCCTCCATAACTGCATGTATTTTTTACCCACAAAATGCTAATGAATTCATCTCTTATTCAAAACCATGCAAAATCAATGTTTGTGAGATTGGATTGTTTTATGTGAAAATCGTAAGTGAAAGTTATTTGTTAGTTACTATACTCCTACATATGTGGGTTTTTTCCCACACTACCAAGTAATCCAGTAGCAGCTGGTGTCCTACAATTCAACTCAATTCTGACACTGTCCACGTGGCAAACTATCAACTTGTCCTACAGATTAAGGGCTCACTTCTACAAAACTCCCACCCAACTTTAAATGCCAATCTCAAGTATAAGTTATCACTTGTGCTTCTGGAAAGGCTTGCCATAGATTGGAGGTTCCCACCACCCCCCTCCTTGGCTTGGATTAATTTATTAGAGCAGCTCAGAGGAACATTTTACTTACTAGATTACTGGTTTATTATAAAAGGATATAACTCAGGAACAGAGAGATAGAAGAGACGCATAGGGAAGGGATGTGGGAAGGGATGCCAAGCTTCCAGGCTCTCTGAGTGCACCACTCTCCCCATATCTCCATGTAGTCACCAACTCAGAAACTCCTTGAACTCAGTCCTTTTGGGTATTTATTAAAGCTTCATTATTACATAGGCAAGATTGATTTACTCATTGGCCATCAGTGATTGATTCAGCCTCCAGTCTCTCCCCTCCGTGAAGGTCAGGAGGGTGGCAATGAAATTGCCATCCTCTACACAAGGTGTTGTTCCCCTGGCAACCAGCCCCCATCTTTAGGTACATTCCAAAAGTTACCTCATTCAAATATACTCAGGTGTGGTTGAAAGGGGCTTATGAGTATCAAGACACCTTTATACCTCTTATCACTTAGGAAATTTCCAAGAGTTTCAGGAGCTTTGTGCCAGAAACAGGGACAAAGATCAAATATATATTTCTTCTTATAAATCACAAGATCACACACACACACATACACACACACAACAGCACTAATACATATGTAAATTGTGTGCCTATGTATGTGCATGTGTGTGTTTCTAATCACTATGTAAACTCTCTGAGATCATTATAGAGGAAAATGTTAGCTCAAAATGTTAAGTTTTTGTGGCTTAAAACATGTTCCAAGAATGGGTGTAATACTGAACAAAATGCAAAAATCTATGAAAGCAGTGGATTCAGAAAATAAAGAGGAATGGTAAAAAGACTCCAAAATCTAATGAGGGGAGAACAGGATCCTTACCCTGGTTGTATGTTTGTAAGCCTGGGATGGAGAATCTAGACTCCTGGCTATTACATTATTTATCCAAATAAACTTAAATGACAGTACAACACCTTGATCAGTTAATTCCCAAATGGAGCAGTTTAGGGGGCAATAAGCACCTCTAAATTACCCAAGAATTCATTCACTTAGTTGAATACTTATGAGGCCCACCAGATTACTCAGCCTTATGTAATAATATGAAGGGTACTATATACATTTTCTCCAAGAAACAGAATTAAATATCATATATTTTCTACATCCTGAGCCATCTTCCATCTTTTCCCCCCATCTTTCTTTTTAGTTATTCTCTTGTGAATTATGGTCATGTTTATGGAGCAGTTGTGTGTGTGTAGGTGTGTGCTCTTTCTGTTTGTGTAAAACATGGGGCGTGCTGATGTTAGTGAAGAAATAATGAAATTTTTGAAATTTTTGACTTTTGTTTTCAGATTGACCCTAAGTAATATTGGTGCAACCCTATCTTTACAAATGAAGTGATTTAGATTCTTAATTTGCTTTTGAAATTCAAATCCAACAAAATAATAAATACAATAATAACAACTATGATAATTTATATTAATTGTATCATTAACATAATATTAATAATAACTCAAAAATTAACTAGTGATTATAAAACACTTGTTTTAGTAACAGCTCACAAACTTTAAAAATGCTGGGTTATCTTTATTACACAGCTTAATAAAATGCCGCTGAAACCATAGGATATGGTAATCTCTATTATGGTTTATTGCACAAGAAACACCAGAGGAGATAGGCTTATAAATAAATGCCTATGTGAAGCATAAAATACTGATAAGCAAATGACTAAATGACTTAGATTTAAACCATTTTTAGAATGTTTTGAAACTTTTTCACTAGAAATCAAGAACTGAATAAAAACAAATGAAGAAAACCAAAGTTTCATCAAGACATCTTGGAATAAAAATATTACTGACTTTGTTCATGCACCATTGCTCAGATGGTAAATAGAAACCTGCAGCCCTTGGCTATATTTTACTTTTCTAAAAATTTAAAACACCTTAAGGTAAAGCATTTTGAATTAAGAACTGTGTCGTATGAGCGTGAGAGATTGTAGAGTAGAAAATAAGCAACAGAGTTTATAGTGAAGTGAGGAAAATCCTACAAAGAAAAAATCTCACAAAAGACTGTATAATCTTAATAAATTGAAAGTGCTTCAATTTATAGTATTAGTAAATTGACTGTAAGTGTGGTAATTGATACGTAGCTTATAGGAAATGGTGAAACAACAGACAATTAGCATGTAACAGTTTGTTTCCAGGAGTAGTTTTTAATGCCAGGTTTTCTAACCAGGGCTATATTTTACAGTAAGTGGTAACAAAGGTGCAAAGATTAAAAAAATGAAAGGGGAAGCGTTTTTGATTAATGAGGGGAAATTATCCAGGTTGCAATTATCTCAGAAACACCTTTCTTGCTTAAAGTTAGAAAGTTATATACAACCTGGGGAAAAAACAAAACAAAACAAGACCACATAGTAATGTTACTGACTATAAAAACTCTGAAGAGTCTGACACTTAATTTTACTTGCTAGCTTACAAGATATATTGCTATGATTTCATGAATGTCAAGAGAAGACATGAGACTCTTGGGTTAGAGATAAAAGAGAGTTCCTGCTCACAGCGTTAGTAGTAGCCAGAGTACCAATATTTTCTTGAACCTATTCTGCAAGCTCCAATTCCTCTAAGAAAACAAGAGTTCCAGATTATGTGTGCACACACAGTGTGCACACACAGTGTGCCAAGCTAAAGGCAACCCAATCTTTATATCGAGCTTCCAGCAAACCTGCTAAAACTTTACTACAGAAGAAGATATTACCTTTATTTTATGGACGGTAAATATATCTTTCTTCTTATCATGAGAGAGATACCATCTTTCTTTTTTAAAAATTTTATTTATTTGAGAGAGAAAGAGAGCATAAGTAGGGGGTAGGGGCAGAGGGAGAAGGAGAGAGAAGCAGACTCCCTGCTGAGCATGTGGCTGGAAGCTGGGGTCTATCTCAGGGTCTGAGATCATGACCTGAGAGGAAGTCAGATGCTTAACCAACTGAGCCACCCAGATACCCCCACTTTGTTTCTCATCACTCTGTGGACATCCTTGAAAAGATAGTCTGGAAGAAAACTGTCAGTGCCTTCACTCACAAGACATGCAGAAGCCTGAGATCTCTGGAGAATTGTGTCTTGGTAGTAACATTTCAGTACTTGTCTAGCACCATTATAAGACTTTTTGTTTCCATTAACTGATTTTACTCTCAGAACAACTCTATGAGGAGGTGGAATCTCACTTTCATTTTAGTGAAGAGGAAAATGAGGCACAGAGAGGTAAAGAATTATCAACTAATATCCAGCAGTCTGGCTTCAACACCATACTTTTAATCCCTAAACCATCTTGCTATGGGAATGTTTTTGAAAGGAGCTTTGGGTAAATTCATTCATATATATATATATGAAGTATTAAGCATAAAGTATTAAGAAAATACATAACATCATGAGAAATTCACCTTTTCCATATTTTTGGTGTGACAGATACATGAATAAGAAAAAGCCATCAGGGGATATTCATGTGCCCTAAAAAATTGGCCAATTATAAACTGCAAGGTTGAAAATAAAAAAATATAATAGGAATTTGGATTGAAACATAGGAAAAGAAACATTTCAATGCATAATATATAACCAGGAAAAGAAGAAGAAGAAAAAAAAACCAGATGGAGACCAATTAAGTTGTCATTGTTTACCAGTTCCTACTAAGGAAATTGTAGGAGTTATTATAAAAATACAATGTACTGTGGCAGTGTAATTATAATATTTTGGTCTACATTTATATTCAAATTAAATGTTTAATCAGTTGGACTCTAAGTTTCATAGAATGGCTTCAAAATTCTCAGTCAGTCCTTTTGCTATATTTTAATCATTTAACAAAGAATCATTTAATTGCTCATGGTGCTAGCCAGTGTTCTAGATGGTGGGGTATAGTGTGGAATAAAATAAAGTTTTTGTCTTTATTGAGCTTACATTTTAAGACAGACAATAAACAAATCACCAGATATGGAATATATTTTCAAATAATGAAAGCCTTTTGAAGAAAAATACACTAGGATAAGGGAAAGGACAGTGAATAAATTAAGTGGGTATTCATGCAAAGCCCTTATGAGAAAGTGCTCTGGGCAATAATATGGATAAAATGTCTTTCTAAAGTACTTATATAATAAATTGGTTTAGATAATGTCAGAGTGAAATGCTTATTATAGGTGGGAGACACAATCACTTCTACAAGGTTGTGTTGGTGGATCATCTTTTTTTGTAGAAACAATGACAATATAGACTATTGTACTCAATATAGGGGATAGTGATTTTAACTAGAAATAATGATAATTTTTCCAGGTACCTTGACTTTTGTGATTTGTCTTTGGTTGCCAGGTTTTTGTTTTTGTTTTGTTTTTGTCCCAAGCCGTAAATCCCACTTATGCATCCTCTCAGATGTCTTATCACTGCACAGAAAGGCAATCCTTAGAGCTCTCTTCCTTTTGTGCATGGTCAGAAATGAGTATCTCTTTATTTGTAATGTAGTCTGTATGCTCTGGGAAATCCTGCTTCCCAACTTCCATGTAATCTTCCTAAAACTTGTTAGCTCTTATTAAATGACCCAGAATACTAAAAATGGTCTCCTGACATATATCTCTTGATATGTATATACCCTAGAAGCCTTTGGGAGGGATTGAATTCACTTTCAGTTAGGTTCCCAAAATAACTGAGATGACTGAGAAAGACATCAGGGGTCCTCAAAGGACACTGTGGTAATTTTGACGGAGTAGGCCAGATTGATTAAATGTGCTTAGAATTTAAGAGGACCAAAAAGGTATGGAGCTGGTCTGATCATCCCTTGGACACAGTTGCTATAGAGAAGTAACATGATTTATTTTAAAATAACACTATCATTCCCTAACATGATTATAGATTTGTTTGTTTATTGTCTATTTTACCCTTAGGGCAAGACCTTTATCTTGTTTATTACTGCATTTCCAATATCTATCAAAAATTAATATAAAGTAGACATTCAATAAATATTTGCTGAATAAATTATTTAATTATGTAAACTTTCAATATTCAAATATTTGAATAAATTTTTAAGCATAGTATTCAAATTTCTTCTCTATTTTTTTGTGATGATACAAAAATAAGAGTTGCAAAGCTGTCAAAAGTAATGCTAGTCCGGGGCACCTGGGTGGCTCAGTTGGTTGAACAACTGCCTTCGGCTAAGGTCATGATCCTTGAGTTCTGGGATCGAGTTCCACATTGGGCTCCCAGCTCCACAGGGAGTCTGTTTCTTCCTCTGACCTTCTCTCCTCTCATGCTCTCTCTCACTTTCTCAAATAAATAAATAAAATATTAAAAAAAAAAGTAATGCTAGGCCACCTTTAACTATTTTCTTTTTTCAAATAGGTTGGAATTATGGAAGAAAGGAAAGGGAAGGGGAGGGGAGGGAAGAGAAGAGGGAGAGAGGAAGAAGAGAAAGACAAAGAGAAAAAGAAATAGAAAGGCAGGAGGGACAGAGGGAAGGAAAAACACAACATAAAAGGAGTTGCTCAGCATCAAATTCACAAGCTTTAAAAAGTGAAATAAGCAAAATACAAATGAAATGACTACTGGTACAATTTTGAAATTGGAAATTATGTCACAAAATGGCATTAGGATATAATAGTTGAAAAAAGGTGGGCATATAAACTGCAATTTTTTTTTCAAATGCTGGTTGGTAATATTACCTACTTTTATCTATTACTCTCCTGGGTTCCTATCAAATTCTGACAAGTTGGGTAACATTACTTCAATGGGCTAGATATAAAGAAAGCTAGTTATAATATTGACTTTGCACACAAAGTTGGTTTTGAATCCTAACTCTGACACTTTCTGGCTGGTGACTTTGGACAATAAATTTAACTTCTCTAAACCTCAGATTTCATAGTTTTAAAATAAGGCTAGCAATAAGCTAACTAAGAGTCTTATTGTAAATACTAAATGTGATAAATCCTATAATGCTTAACTGATTACTACCCTAGTTAGCGAGCAATAATTGTCATTTATTATTGTTGTAGGGAATGTTCTAGACTGATACATATCAAAAATTGATTGTAGAATGAATAAAATGATTCTTCATTGGTATTAATATCTCTGAAAGATCTCTAGGGCCTATAGAATAGTAGTAGATTGGGGGACATTAACATTTGAGGACCAATGTTACCACTGCCTTGTCTTAATAACTTGATTGTGCATTAGCATTAAATCTTAAGTTAAATCTAAGGGTTATCAAATATAGGTGCAGGAGAAAGGAGCTAACATGTTTATGCACTTATTAGTATCAGACCCCATTCAAGCTACATGACAAGTGCTATCTCGATTTATTTCTCATAGTGGCCCCTGTGCCCTGTTTTTCAGAGATGATTAATATAACTCAGAGTGATAAATCAACGAGCCCAAGATTATACATATAGGTAATGGAGGATTTGGGATTTGAAACTAGAAACATTTAGCTCAGAAACATTCTCTTTATACTCTGACATACTGACTTCTATGCCTTGGATTCAGTGGATTTTACTCTAATTCTGAAACATCTGTCTCAGGGATGAGAAATCAAGTGGAACTGATTGTTTGATGTCCAGATAGCAGCAAATACATATGGCGAAATGCAGATGTGATCCAAATTCCCAAAATATTTGTTTTTTACCCAAGTAAATTTATTTATTTTTAATATCTTATTTTAAAAGCACATATTTATTTTCATAGTGAAACCTTATTTTATGACCTTTACAGAGGAATATCAGATATCTGTGACATTCTGCAAGGCTAAGGAGGATGTCTACCAGGCATTTCCTAGTGGACTGGGAATAATGCAATAACATCCCAAAGCCAGAGAATTATCCTTGCAGGGTTTTTAAAATGACTTGTGGACTCAAAACGATGGCCTCTTACATCTACCCTTTTAAAATCAAATCATCCACATGTTATGACTGTGCATAAATGAAAACTCTGAGGCAGCTTAAGGATGTAATGAATTTGCTAATTATATATTGGGATATCTCAAAACTCAACCACAGGAATGAAGCCAGACCTCAACCAGAAGGATTCAATTAGTATATGAAAAGTACTCAGAAATCCACTTTTTAAAAACAATCTCTGCTTCTGTGATATTGTGGAATAGCTTTCTCTGTTTCTGTGTTCACTTTGTGAAATATGGCTGTACAGAGTACCTAAGCATATCTTACATTTTGGAACACAATGTCTAGGCACTCAATGTCTCTGAATTCTAATTCCAAATTACTGGGAAAGAAAATCTGAGTAGTCTACTCTAGATCAAAAAGTCAGTCATAACACAATTTAAGGCTCATTTTGGGGGGGAAAAGGGAATGCTGTCATGGAAGGAGAGATGGCCCCTTCTATGGAAAGCAGCTATCTAACTTCTATACAGCATATATGCATATCATATATCTTACATATAAATTCAGACAACTCACTACTCATGCATAAACTTAGATTTTTTAAAATTAAAAAAAAACCTATTGTAGATACCAAAATATGCTCCTAGTCCTAGCCATTTTTTTCCCTAGTCAGTGTGTGTGTATGTGTGTGCATGTTAATGGTACGGAGATCATTTGGTCTCATTTTGTAAAAGTGGAGTACATTGCCTTAAACAGCAGCTGGATCATTTTCAATATGTAAACATAGAGTCAGTTTACCGAAGTAATGAGAATTTGGACTAGACAAGGGAAAAGAGAGGTGAAGAATATGTCCAGGAAGATATATTGTGTGTAATCACTTGAGCTTTCCTGCAAGATGGGGGCTCAATAAACAATAATGCTTTAATAATATTTGCACCTTGTCAATCCTACTTTGGTTCCATCTTGCCTTTGCCTTTGCTGTGGTCAGCACATATCTGCCTTTGTAATGTAAAGTCAAAGGTGTTGGCTGTAGTGAAAAGAAGACTGTGGTGTAGATGCTTCTGTATTAAGAAGCAAGCAATGACATCTACACTTTTATGTATGCTTGCTGACAGGCATTTATGATAATGACTTGCAAGGTTTGCTGACCCTGGTTTGACTCGATCTGTTCATTTCTGATTCATCCATTCCCATTAGAGTGCTTGTTTATGGAGAGAAATATTACCGTTCAAGAACACTAAAATTGTTTTGTTTTGTTTTTGAAAAATAAAGCTCTAACAAATGCTAGATATTTTTTTAAGTTGATAGGCTTCTGTTTTCTTATGCAATGATTTTGTGAGCCTTAAAATCTGGATACTAAGTTACTAAAAATCAAGTATTTTTCGGATTAAAAAGCAACAAGTCATGCTTTTTAGTAGTATACCTATCCTTGGAGCAAAACTAATTTTATGGAGGAGTGTGCTCTTAATGTATTCAAGTGATTAATTTTACTGACCCATATATTCATATTAATAAGAATTATAGTTTATAATTTTGCTAAACAAAAACTATATTTATTTTTTTAGTTCTAAAGAAATATATGTACCTAAATATATTCAGCAAAAGATCGAAATGAAGATTTATATAATTTATGGTAGAAATTCAGAAAAATATAATGGTTACAACTTAGGCCTTCACTTAGCTCTACTTTGTACTATAAGTTACTTAAATTTCTTTGCATCATTTTTCCAACTGTAGAGTGACAAATAGTTTTGAGAAAACTTATTTAGTATATAACTGACAAAAATTAAGTATCTTATATACTTTCTATTGTTAATAACTTTAATAATGGTGACAGTAATAATGTTAAAATTAGAGTATTAACTAATAATTTGTGATAAATTAATATTACCAGTAATGAACTAAAAAGAAAGTAATGATGAATTTTAGAAATAGAGTAATTGATACTATTTCACTAAATACATTCATTTCTAAATACATCTCATTGCCCAACTCCCATCTCCAAATTATGCAATTAATATGACAAGAATCTGAAATAAGAACATTTATCTTTTGTTACTTATAGTTTGAAAAAATAAGCAAACAAAAACATCATCTTTAGAGCACAGTACATTTTTAAGTCCTTAAGAATTCTAATGAAATTAACTTAGAGAATAATAGAAGTAAATTTGGTCTTATATAAACCTAGAGATTTCAGAAAATAAAAATCTTAATATTTCAATTAATACATAAGAAAATACTACTTTAAAACTGATTTTTATACCTGGATGAGATTTAAGAGTCACCTAAAAAATTATGTTTTATAAAAAGTTGAAAGAAGAAAGTGAAGAGAAAAGAGAATGCCATTCTTTAGAAGAAGGATAAAGATGAACTGATTTTTGTTTTTTTCCTGTAGGAGACATAAGTAAGAACATGACTGGAAATAACTAAGACCTAAGTGAAATGGAGATAAGTGATTTACCTGATAAAGAGTTCAAAATGCTGGTCATACACATGCTCACCAAAGTTAGGAGAACAGCTCGAGAAATTCAACAAACAGATAGGAAATATAAGAAACTAGCAAACAGAAATCACAGACTTGAAGAATACAATAACCAAACTGAAATTCAACAGAGGGCTTCAGGCACCCTAAACGAAGTAGAAGAAAGATGAGCAAACTCAAGACAAAGCAGTGGCATTCACCCAATCAGAAGAACAAAAAGAAAAAATAATAAAAAAAAGAGTTAAAATAGCTTAGGGCAAATATTAACAGACCTGAATGGAGAAGTAGATAGCAGTAAATAATTGTAAGGAAATTCAATACCCCACTTTTAACAATGGGTATATCATCCAGAAAGAAAATCAGTAAGGAAACATTGGATTAATTACATGTTAGACCCAAAAGACATAATAGGTAATTACAGATTATCCATCCAACAGCAGCAGAATACATTCTTCTTAATAGCATATGGAACACCCTCCAGTATAAAACATACATTAGGCACAAAGCAAGTCTTAACAAATTTAAGAATATTAAAACCATATAAAGTAACTTTTTCCATCACAATGGTATGAAATTAGACATCGATTACAAGAAGAAAATTGGAAAATTCACAAATAAGTGGGGATGAAACAAAATACTACTGATCAACTACTGGATCAAAGAAGAAATCAAAAAAGAAATTTTTAAAATTCTTGAGAAAAATGAAAATAAAAATGCAACATACCAAATCTTATGGGATGCAGAAAAAGTAGTACTTAGAGGGAAGTTCATAGCAATAAATGCCTATATTAAGAAAAAAAAGAGTTCCCAAATAATCTAACTTGAACGTCAAAGAACTAGAAAAAAGAAAAATAAATGAAGTCCAATTTTAGTAGAAGGAAGGAAATAATAAAGATCAGAGTGGAAATAAATGAAATAGAGACTAGAAAGGCAATAGAAAAGACCAAGAAAGTATCAACTAAGAATTGCTTTGTGAAAAGATAAACAAAATTAACACTTAGTAAAAATCACAAAGAAAAAAATGAAAGGATTCAAAATCAGAAATGAAAAATGAAAAAATGAAAAATCAGAATATCATTATAACTGATATCACAGAAATACAATGTATTATAAAAGACTACTATGAATAATTATACAACAACAAACTAGATAGCCTGGAAGAAATGGATAAATTCCTAGAAACATACAACCTACCAAGACAGAATTACGAGGAAATAGAAAATCTGATCAAAATCTTCCAACAAAATTCCAGGACCAGATGGCTTCACCAGTTAATTCTTCCAAACACTTAAAGAATATTTCATATCAATCCTCTCAAACTCTTCCAAGTTTGAGAAAGAGGAAGGAACTCATTTTATGAAGCCAACATTACCCCTGATACCAAAACCATACAAGGACATCACAAGAAAAGAAAATTAAAGGCCAATATTCCTAATAAACATAGATGCAAAAATCCTCAGGAAAATATCAACAAATCAAATTCAACAATTAAAAGATCAATAAGAGGATCAGTTAAAACTTAAAAGGTAAATATTCTCAGCAAATTTATCATGTGGGGAACAAATCTCAACACAGTAAAGGCCATATATGGCAAGCCCAGAGTTAATATCATCACTTTAATGGTGAAAAGCTGAAAGTTTTTCCTCTAAGAACAGGAATGAGATGGTGTGCTCACTCTTGCAACTTTTATTCAACAGAGTACTAGAGGCACTAGTCAGTATAATTAGGGAGGAAAAAAAAAAAGACATCCAAATCATAAAAGAAGGCATAAAACTGTCTCTACTTGTAGATGACATGATATTATATATAGAAAATCCTAAAGTTGCCACCAAAAAAACTAAGACTAATAAACAAATTCAGCAATTATTGGGTATAAAATCAATATACAAAAATTAGTTGTATTTCTAACATTAGTAACAAGCTATCAAAGGAATTAAGAAAATTATCCAATAAAATATCGAGGAATACATTTAACCCAGCATATAAAATATCTATTCTCTGGAAATTATAAGATTTTTATGAAAGAAATTTTAAAAGGTACAAATAAATGGAAGGATATTCAGTGTTCATGGATGGGAAGAATTAATATTGTTAAAATGGCCATACTACCAAAAGTTATCTACAGATTTAGTGCAATCTCTATCCAAATTGTAATGATATTTCTTACAGAAATAGAACAATCCTAAAATTTTTATGGAACCAAAAACATTTTACATAGTTAAAGCAATCCCGAGAAAGAACAAAGCTACAGACATCACATTTCCCGATGTCCAACTTCATTACAAAATTGTAGTAATCAAAACAGTATGTTATTGGCATAAGAACTGACACATGCACCAATGGAACGTAATAGCCCAAAAATAAACCCATGCATGTATGGTCAATTAATTTATAACAAAGGAACTAGGAAATAAAATAGGGGAAAAGATAGTCTCGTCAGTAAATGGTATGGGCAAAACTGGAGAGGCACATTGCCAAAGAACAATACTGGACATCTATCTTAAACCACACACAAAAATCAACTCAAAATGGATTGAAGACTTGAATATAAGACCTGAAACCATAAAGTTCCTAGAAGAAAACACAGGATGTATGCTCCTTGACATCAGTCTTGGCAATGATTTTTTGGAATTGACAGGAAAGTAAAGACAACACAAGTAAAAATACACAATGGAATTTATCAAACTAAAATTAGATAGAGACTTTCTCTTATCGTTGTAAAAACTGGTAAACCTAAAACTCTCAAAGATGTGTTTGTCCCCAGAGGAAGATCTTTTGAGAAAGTACTTAACATAAAGAACACAGAGCAGAGTGACATATAGACAAATCCTGAAAACATCACTCAAATGTTCCTTCAGTCAACTCTATCCTTCTGATATGTAATTTAAGGAGTCAACAAATTCTTTCTTTTTAGCTTTAAGTGGACTGAATTAAGCTTTTGTTATTTGCAACTAAGAATTCCAACTGATATAACTGTTTATCGGCTATCTTCTCTTGACATGGAATTATGAAGAAACCCCTTTCTGTTTTCTTTTCTCCAGTCTTGTGCATCTAGTTTGTTCTGCAGTCATGTAGGACCCTATCGTTAACTATTTACCTTTTGATTTTTTTCCTTCTTTTTTTGGAAATAGATATGACTTAAGAGAGAAAATAGAGATACTGCTTAGCTAAACAATCAAGAAGAGTTCAGTATGAACCTTTATATAGTCATGACAACTTTATTGATTATGTACAACGCACAGGGCATGGTTTTAGACACTTTATATCCACCAGTACTTTCCTTTAAGGATCCTGATAAACTCTGCAAGGTTTGTATTAATTGAATAAATACTGGCATTCTAGAGGAAGAATTTGAAATTCACAGAGATTAAATAATATTGGCATCTCTGCATACCTAGTAAGTCACAAGGTCAAGATTCAAACCAGGTCAGTCTGATTACAAAAGTAATGCTATTCCCATTAGGCTCTATTACTAATGGGGGAAAGTCATAATTGCCTAGAAATGATGACATTTTATGAGAAGTATTTAAAACTGCACAGATATTAAAAGTTAGTTTTTTAAAACACTACGTCTTCACAGATAATACTGTGGGATTTAGCTCAGACGTAGAACAGGGCAGTTTTCCTCTGCTGTTTACACTGAGTATTAGAGGCCTGGCTATGAATATGTTTTAAATGGTTTCTCATTAAAATAATTGTCCTATTTACATCTGCATAACAATTTTAGGTGAACTATATACCATATGGGGATTAACCTCACAGTGCAGAACAGGGTAATTTAATACTTGCTAAATAGAATTTGCTCATGCTAGGATTTTTACAAAGAACATTCCTAAATTCAGTGTAACTAAAATATCTCCATTCTATATTTGTGTTATATTGAATATGATAAATACAAATAAGAAAAAAGATAGGTATTTATTTTTCAGTGGTGACTCCTGCAAAGAAAGCACATCAATCACAAATAATTAAGCTGTCAGTTCTTAATTTAGAAAGAATATTCCACTCTAAATCAGCAAATGTAAATATCAAAATAAACGAAATTTTGGAAAACATAATGAGAATGTCCTCTATTTCTGTTGCCACTGAAATTAAGGTTACTGTTCTCTTTATTTTGTATGTGTAACAAGTAGATCTTTTATTAGCTACAAGAGCTCACATGTTTCAAGCAAACCATTTTACACTGAATTTGGGCTGGACTTGTGTACTTACCTGAAAAGGTTTATGACTTCCCTCCTGTTTCAAATATAAAATTGATCCTTGAAGGAAAATTTATAGTTAATCTTGGTTATGTCCTTGAGTTGTCTTCTAGTACACAGGAGTGAACCAAGCAAATGAAAGTCACATGTACATGTATAAAATTTGACATGATACTTGTTGAAATACTCAGATTTATGGGATAACTTCTACTAGCCCAACCTTATTCAGTTTAGAGCTCTTAGATAAAGCATTTGCTCCATGTAAGATTAGTAATTAGCTTACACACCACTATTTTCTGTCACCTCCACAAAAAACAACCACAGAAAGAAGCTATAGAAAAGATCCTCTTAAGAATACCTGATATAAAGTTAGAGGATTTTGAAAATGTTTTGTTTTGTTTTTTTCAAAGATCAGTTTTTATTTGTTTGTTTTTGGATAAGTTATTGATAAAGGAAGGCAAGGCAAATGTTTATTTTTCTGCATGAGGAGAATAATACAATCTTGCATAGTGTGCTGCGATCTATTCTCTTCAAAGAAGCAAGATGGGAGATATGCAGACATCACTAAAATATTGTAAAGATGTCTCTATAAAATGAATATATATTCATGGATGCCTTAAAAATGGCAGTGTAAATTATTGAATCTTTGTATTGCATTTGGCTGGTTAGAAAAATAGAAGGATTAAAGGCAAGTGGAAGGCAATTTATGGAGGGCTGAAGATTGGCCATTTGTTGAGAGCAAAATAACCCAAATCTTGAATGATCTTGACAAAGAAGTGAAGTTTAAGCAGAACTGAAAGGAGAGCCATTGGAAATTGTGATGTCTTATTACTTCTCACAACTGTCTTTCCCCTTCAAAGAGAAGGAAATGACCTGGAGATCATATGATAAGGGTGATATGATGGAGATTAGGCCAAATTGAATTCTGTATATGACTTTTCAATATTGGGAAACAGAGGCCGAGCATGTCTGGGTGCTGCACATGAGTTATTTCAGAATCAATGGCAACAAGAAGAGATAATAAATTCTGAGCTTATCTTCTATGTGGTATAAAAATATACTGACACTGCAGGGGAACATGAAAGGACAAGGACCATGAATCCAGTATTTTCCAACTGATTTCATCCTGTGAGTTTTAATTTTTTCCCCAAATTGTTAAGAATTTGGCCACCAAGACAAAGACTTTTATAAGTTGCATTTCAATTGGTTAATCACAAACAGAACTGAAAAAAAAATAATTAAAACTATGATCTCTCTCCTTCAGTGTATCTGGCATTGATTTATTGATGTGTTAGGAAGAAAAGTATCCCATAGTTACTGTATGACACTTCCTGGGACAACATTTTTATGACAAAAACTCAACCGGTGGGTATATAAAAAATAATGATGAGAGAAATCTGTGCATGGTATAAAGATGTAAGTGTCTTCATAAATCTATGAGAAGTATAAGTATCTTTGAACAGTAATCAAGGAAGCAGTGTACTCTCAAAATGAGCATATAAATAAGGTCTTGTACTCATATTTCTAAATCTGAGTTTGATAATCTTTAGAATGAAGTTGTCTGAGCCTTGAAATTTTTATAGTTATGCCTTCATGAGTACAAATACTCATTTTTATATTTTATTCAGGAGACTCTTACTGAACACCAACTGTATATAAGGAAATGTGAAAGATTTAAAAAATTGTCTTAATCCATGCTATCAAAAATTTTAGTAGCATAGAAGGAGAAATAATATGTGTACTCAAGTCATTACAGGAAAAAGGCATTGCATCTTAAGTGTCATAAGATATTAAAGTGCTATAAATTTAGTTCTGTGATTCTTAAAAACGTGTGCATTGGAATTCAGGAGGTTATGGGTAGAGCCAAAGCATGTGTATTTAAAAAAACAAAACAAAACAAAACAAAAAACCTTTCTTCTCTGCCTGACCTTAAAATATAGGCATTCTTCTGAATTCTTACCTGGGCTCCTGTTCTTCTCACTGTATGAGTAGTAGTATACTTTCAAAAGTTTTACATTGTGAGGAAATGCATGTAAATGTGTGAAGAGGCAGTATAAAATTAATATGAAGTAATACAGCTTATGGCAAACTAGAGAGATCATTCAAATTCAGTTTCAAACAATCATATTCAGATTTATAAAAGACATTCTTTGTTCAGACAGAATAAGCCTGTTGACATTTGGCCCAGAGCTCAAGAGTTGTGATTTTATATTCTCTTTAAACATTACAGTCTCTCCCCATTATTTTGATTGACAGCTATGTTTTCTAATACTAATATAACACTAATTATCCAATACACAGTTATGGGTACATACTATGTATTAAGTTCTGTACAAGACATTAAACATAAGACAAGTCAAGACCAATATGGTCCCTGCACTTTTGGAGCTCGAGACCTAGCAATAAAGTAAATGATTACGTATGAATGATACTTTGGGGTTGAGGCTGAGAACTAATGTCCTAGTCACAGACATTCATGTGGAGGAATTCAGTGAAAAAGCTTGGGTTTTCTGAAAACTGTGTGGAATTCTGAGTTTACGTTTAAATGAGAATGAAATGGAGAATGGAATGAGAATAAGGTGGAGTGTCAGGACCCACATTTTTCAAGGTGCAATGGAAAGCCATTAAATGTATAATCACTACCCCGTGCTCCGTGGGAGATCCTTCCTTGCCTACTATTAATAGCTTGGGTCTCAAGTAATAACACTGCCTGATTTTCAGGTATTGACAACATGAGATATTTAAAAACTTCATTCTTATACTCAGTTGATTCCTTTTTTCCTGAAGAAGTTAGGCTGTTTGAGGTAATCTGAGGTCCTGTAGTCAAAAGCAGTGAGATAAGCAGAATTCTAAGATGACCCCTCAAGATTACCAGTCCCTGAATGTTCACTAAAACATTAATCTAGATCCTGCTATGAAGGGATTTTGCAGACGTAATTTAAATCCCAACTCAGAAGACTTTAATAAAGGGAGATTATCTGTGTGGGTCTGACTTAATCAGTAACCTTTTAAAAACAGAGTTTTCTTTGGCTGGTTACATAAGAGAAATCAAAGGTTTGAGGCCTGGGGGGCGGCACTCAATGTGCCATCAGTGGCTTGAAGATAAAAGAGAGCATATGTAAAGGATTTCAGAGTAGCCTCTAGGAGTTAGAAGCAACCCTCAGTTAATAGCTAGCAAGGAAACTGGGGCCTCAGACTTATAACCACAAAGGAATGAACTCTTATATCAAAAATGAGCTGACCATTTTCCCCCAGAAGCCCCAGAAAACTCAGTTCTGCTGATATCCTTATTTCCCCTTTTGATACCTTAACCAGAGAATAAAGCTCCATGTCAGACTTTTGACCCACAATACTAGATTTTCCCTTAAGCCATTAAGTTTGTGATAAGTTGTTATAGGGCAATAGAAAACAGGAAGCATGGTCTTGTTTCACCTTGGTCTTTCTATCCTCCTCTTCCTGTGAGGTAAGTTGCTTCTGGCTTCTCTAGGTATTAGGCAGGAGATAAAGGTGGGTAGAAGGGTTGAAATGAAAGATACGGTGTTTTTTTAGTGACCCAAGTCCAGCTGCCTTTCCAGATTCAAGTGAAAACAAACCGTTCTTTTTTTTCTGCCAAATGGTTATTATAGCCCGAAAGATGAAATATCCTGCCTTCTGACTTCTCTAGATGAGAAGCAGGCATCATTTTCTGTGATCATGAATGCTACAAACTCCTAAGGACACATGCCAGTTTTTCCCAAGAACTTTCATACTGTTCTATACTCTCAGTGCGCCAGTGGAAATAAGGCAAAGGCTACCTTTCCCTGTCAGAGGCAGTCCTGTTTCTATGAGTGATTCTCTTGCCCACCTCCCCCCCCATATTACAAGGGAATGGAGCATTAACCTTTCCCACACAGAAGAGAAGAGAAAAGTCAGGACTTTTCTACATTCCTATGAATTCCTGTTAACTTCTAGCTTGCTCTTGCATAGGCTGGAATTAGGTGGTGAATAGAGATATTAGAAAGGGCAGTTTGGTACTTTTTAATATGTTGCAGGGACATTTCTAGGTGATCTCTCTAGAGAATGTTGGGGTATTTACCAACTGTTATTCTTAGATTTGGAAATTCTATTGCAAGTTAAGAGTAAATTTGTCATTCAAAATCCTATACTAGTTATTTTTAGTGAATGAGTAACATGATCTGATTTATGTTTTTTAAAGATCATTCTACTTGATAGAGAATAGATTGCAGGAAGTTGGGATTGAACCTTCAACACAAGTCAGGTGACCTTGAGGGTAATCTAGGCCTTGCTATTTAATGGATGATCCATGGAATAGCAGGATCAATTTACCTGAGACCTCATAAGAAATGATGAATCTCAGTCCCTATGTAAACCTACTAAAGCAGAATACATATTCTAACAAGATTTCCCTCATAAATTTGTACACTCATTAGAATTTGTGAAGAACTTGTCTAGGTGAGTTATGATAGTTACTTCAGGTACGATGATGGGTGTGGAAAGGAGGAAATTGATACAAAATATATTTTTATATATTACGTATATTACATATGTTATATATATTACATATTACAAAATATATATTTTCAGATGACTAGATGTGAGTAGGGAAAAAGAAGAATTCTCAAATTTCAATTTCTCACTTGAGAAACATGATGGGAGCTCATGACATTTGGAAGAGGAATATCCCTATTCAAAAGGATGGATGAGAGTTCCCATTTGGTCACATCAAGTTAAAATTATTAAGAAAATATCTTGGGGTACCTGGGTGACTCAGTCGGTTGAGCATCTGATTCTTGATTTTGGCTCAGGTCATGATCTCATGGGTGGTGAGATCCAACCCCATGTGGGGCTCCATGCTCAGCATGGAGTTTGCTTGAGATTCTCTCTCTCCCTCTCCTTCTGACCTTCCCCCCACTTGAGCTTTCTCTCTCTAAATAAATAAATAAGATCTTTAAAAAACATTAAAAAATTAAAGAAAATATCTAAATTGCTATACCCCAACTCCTGCCTACCTCCTATGGCAATTACCCTCATTATCTTTCTGCTGCATTCTAACTCACTAGTTCAGAAAGTACAATTAATCTGGTTAATAACAATCCTGAGTAGACCTATTCCTATGATTTTCCTATTTTTAAAAAGAAATATAAGGTCACTTTTTCCCAAAAGTGTGATTTTATTTATTTTTTCCGTTATTTGCCAATTCTATCCTGATAGTGATGAGTTAGTTAATAACTGTTTTCTCCATTGCTTCTTCTATCTTCCAAGAGCTAAAATTATTGTCCAAAGAAGAGAAAACTGTTTCAGATCCTCATTTTAAAGAGTGTCAAAATGTTATGGGGTGCCTGGGTGGCTCAGTCAGTTAAGTATCTGCTTTAGGCTCAGGTCATGGTCCCAGAGTCCTAAGACAGAGTTCTGCATTGAGCTCCCTGTTTGGCGGGGATTCTGCTTCTCTCTCTCTCTCCCTCCACCATTCCCCATGCTCGTGCTCTTTTTCTCGCTTGCTCTCTCTCAAATAAATAAAATAAAATATTAAAATAAAGAATGTTAAAATTTTAAAAGATAGCCAAGTGATTGTTCAGAAAAAGAAAAAAAATAGCAAATACAAAAGAAATCACTTCTGTATCTAACATAATCTTCATTTTCTTTTTGTACAGCTTTCAAAATCAATGCCAACAATATAAAATCAGTCCTATTTCTGAAAGGGTTAGTAGGCAATTTGTGAATACCCATCGGTAGATGTGGGTAATCATCTCTAATTAGAATATATTAGACTGTACATCTTTTTAATTGCTATGTGTTTTCTGTCTTCCTGGTCAACGAAGAATAAATACTGATCTAACACCTAAAGAACACAATACATTACCATTGCCAGGGCAACATCATTGGGAATAAATCCCGAGGCAGACCATCATAAGTATTTTGTGATTTCCATGATAGTTAAAGTAAAATTAAAAAATGATTCTCTGAGGTGGGCTATGAAAAATCTGCAAAATGCTTTCAAATATCCCTTTCAGTGTGCATTATTTTATTAATAATATGGTGTATTTAATGGGTTTTCCTCTATGGGGGTTTCTTTTTTGTTTTGAGTTGTTTTAAAAATAAAGATGGAAACACTGGTTTAAACAACATGGTCATAGTCACTGTTTTTTAATTTAAAAGCAATCACAAGTAAAAATACATCTTTTTAAACCTAGTGCTAAATATTGCAATATCTAACATTTATAGGGGCACTTTAAATTATTCTGATTTAAAGATGGAAGAAACAATGGTACAGAGCAAATAACTTGCTCAAGATCATTGTACTAGTAAATAGCAGAGCTGTAATTTAAATCCAGGCTGTCTATTTCATGAACTATATTCCTAACCTCATGTTAAAACTGCCTCAGCCGGATAATGCAAAAAACAAACACACACATTCTGTACACAAAGCAGATATAGGATCATTTTGCTGTTGTTACAAAAATTTGTTCTCTCTTATTGAAGTGTTTGGAGTGATTTGCATGTCACATTAGATAAATTTCCATGATTATGTGTCTATCAATCTCTCTCCTTAGCAAGAAACATATAAACACATATAGTTTGCATGCTTTAAAATTATATAAAAGAGTATCTTTGATCATGATTTAATGATTGTAAATAATACTTATATAGCCATTTCCTTGGAGTTTTATTTCTTGATTAGATGCAATAAAAATCTTTGCAAATATTTTTGCTGAATGATTTCCACTATGATAATTTAGTGGGGCTAGGATTGCAATGAGAAGATATAGTAATTTCCAGTAGAATTTACTCTAATTTTTTAAAAAATTATGTTATGTTTATGAGGACTTCTAAGACATAAATCACAGCCTAGCTTAGGGTCATATATATGATAGATATTAAACAAATCTACTTCCCCAAATCTACTGAATTTGAGATACTGGTTTCCCCCTCCAAAACCCTTCTAAGCATACAGTGCTTCTCAGTGGGGTCCCTATTAGTACATTTGATGGGAAAATTCATTCTGCACAGCTCTGACATATATTGTAGGACATTTAGCATGTATGTCCCCAGATCACTGCAAGCCAGAGCTAATTAAAACTGCCCCCACATGTGCAAATGACCCTGATGGAGAACAACCAAAAGAATTAGGGGAAAACCATCTCCACCACTTACCTATCTAGTCAATTCTCCTTCCCCATATACAACAGACAGATTTGAACATTCCATAGGTGACACAAAAAAATGGGGAAAGAGGCCTAGTAGGTATACTTGAGAAAAAATAAAGGGAAGCAGATGATAAAACCTCCCCAACATGATGGATCTCCCTCATGACAAATGCAGCTGGACAGAGAGCATATTAACGGCAATAGTGAGACTGTGACTTGATGGCTGTAGCACCCTTTTTTCCAGTAATTTGTTCTTACAAGTGAATGTTATAGAAAGGGTATACAGTCATGGAGCATCATCTAAATAAGGAAGCTGTACACAGCAGCCTCCCCACTCTTTGTCAAGACTTCAGTCTTATCATAGTTCTCTTTGCATGTCTCCTTGCATCACATTGCTTTTGTACATCACAGTTATTTGCTTGGTCACAGGCTATTTTCTTCGAGGGTTTGGGAGCTTAATTATTATGGACTGATTTGCTTCATCATAATTGAAGCATAGTGAGTAGCACTTTGAGATATAAATATTTTCATTTGTGTTCTGAGAAGTATAAAATTATCTCTAATTCAATGTCTCTTTATAACAAAAACATTAAAATATAGTCTGTAGCTCAATTTAAACTAAACTTAAGCATATTCAGTGTGGTTCTCCATTTAACTTTCCTAACATGCAATCATCATGTAACAGAGCACTTAATGCAATTATCATCCACATAGGTTATATTAGTCATGAGTCAATATGTCAAATTTCATTTTTTTATCTTGAACTGTTATTGGAATTTACTTAACTTTTCGTAGATCCTAAGCTCATAGTAATCAGGAATTGCATTTTATTCTTCCTTGTGTTACCTACAGCCCCTGGCACAAGGCCAGGAGTTAAAATAGTCAATGTATATATTTTATTTGAAATATTTGTATTTCCCTTCAGCTTTTAGACAGGATGTGCAAGAATTATCTTCTGTAAAATCTTTTCACTCTTTTGCACTCATCTACAGGCAATTATTAAGACATCTGTGCTCTATGTCAAGAAGCTATACAGACAGCATTATGATTCACCAGCCAACTTCATTACTAGCTTTGGCATTGTCAGTTTTTTTTTTTAACAAACTGCTAACAGATGAAGTAATAAGAGTATTAGAAAATACATTGCCTGTAGGAGCTGTTGTTATTGAGGGCAAAGGGAAGGGAGTTTATACATTTCTCAGAAATATTAATAATCAAAGATTCCCTTAAATTAGAGTCACCTTGTAGCTGAAGCCATGATTCAAAAAAAAGTTTTTGCCATGGTTTCAATTTGAAGCTATATTGTGCAACTTAATTGTAAGTGCTATGCCAACTCAAGATGTTTAAAATGTATTTATTGTAATGAGTTGACACATGGTCATTTTTCAATTATATTAATTTAGTTACATTACTGATAATGATGATGTCAATAAAACTTTTTTGTTTGTCATATATAAATCACAACTAAATCTGAAACTGCTTGAGAAACTGCTTACTTAAAAAAGTAGTATCATTAAAATACATGAGGGGGTATTTTTTGGTAACATTGCCTTATTATTTTAATTTTTAAGGAATGAAAGTGATGTCCTGAATTTTAAATAAACACAATTTATATCACTGACTGTTAGGGCCTGCCTCAAGCAAAATTGTGAACATACTAGAAAGGTCAAAAGGTACCAGTTGCCATTATGAGAACATATGCATTGGTTCTCCAATACTTCTGCTAAAAGTTTCTTTGCTTGGGATGGTCTCTGGTTCAAATGTCACTTTCTCAAACGATTTGCCATGTCACTATCAAAGCTACCATGTAGCTTTGATATGACACAGTCTGTGTCATACTGCTGCATCTTTCTTAAGAAACTGATATAATAAACATTAGCTAATGGTTTCACTACATAAATCCATTACCCCATTCCAGGAAACATATATACTCATAGAGAGAAGCTGGAAACCTACCCATTTGCTCTGTCTTTCCTGGTAGATATTAGGAACGATGAAGCAGCACACTCAATTTCCCTTCTAAAAGAGAACGACTAGAAACAGGGTCCTTTTCACAGGTGGTCAGGTTTTTGGTTACCTGACTGGGCTACTCTGATACAACTACTAGACTGGGAATCTGGACCCTAGCAAAGACAACCATTCCTAAACTGGCTTGGAAGAAGAACTCTGCATTGTCTCTAGTGAGTGACCAACTGATACAATTAGATCATCTCACTTGGGGAATTTGAATATGGAGCAGAGAGAGAAAGAGGGAACCATGGCAAGAGACAATTGAAGGAATGAGTAGCCACAGAAGCAGAAATGAAGAAAGGAAGAAAAGCGAATTACAGTTACCAAGTCCCTAAGTAGGTCTGTTAGATGTTCTCTGTTGAAAGAAAAAAAAATCTGACTAGGTCACTAAGGCTGATAATTGATTGGTGCTCCAGAACTACTGCTGTGTCCTGAATGGCAAAGTGTACTGGTCAAATTTTCCTGTTTTGACAGTTTCTTGGGTGCCCTTCTTTCCATGTAGCTTTATAATAAAACCCCTTTATATGAGGTGACTTCTGCATCATTATTCCATTATAATCTATAAAATCTCAGCTAATAAAATTCTTCCAATTGCTTCTTCCCCCATTCCATAGGTTTTGTAGTATTATCTCTGCAAATGCATATAATTTTATACCAGAGCTCATGAGAGTCTAGCTGGATAACTGTGGTTGCCTCTACTCATTTTATCTTTAATTTATAGTTCCAAAGTCCTGGTACTTTGGACTGAGACCTGTGCTTGTTTTAACCTAATGTTAATTAACCTAGTACACACTTATAGAAACATTGCTTCTATCAAATGCTGCTCTTATCTTTTCTTTATTCTTGTTTCTGAATCTCCATTTGTATGAGTAATACTTAGTGAATTCTTGAGGAATATAGAATGTGATTTTTACTTCCTCAGAAGGAGAAACTGTCACCCATATCACTTTAGCACTCAGCTTAAGTGGGTACTGTACTTTTAAAAAATATTTATTTATTTGGGAGAGAGAGAAAGAGAGAGAGAGAGTGGGAAGAGAGAGGGGCAGAGGGAGAGGGATACAGAATTCTCAAGCAGACTCTCTACTCAGTACAGAGCCCTGTCATGCAGGGCTCAATCCCAGAAACCTTAGATCATGACCTGAGTTGAAATCAAGAGTTGGTGGTTTAATCAACTGAGTCACCCCATGGGTGCTGTACTTTCTAAGAGCTTTCTCTGACATGAGGAGTATGCTCAGCCCCTCACAAGGAGTATGTGGAAGTATAGGAGGCAGAACATATCCAGGAGCAACTCTTAACCAATGATAAAGGAGAATTGGCAAATAGATACACCATCTTCTTGGCTATACACACACACACACACACACACACACACATTGTACACATAAACACACACATATATATGTATATACAGTGTCCCAGATATTCCCAGTGGGACTGAGTCCTACTTGCTAAAAATGATATCTTGCTGACTAATACCCTATATTGATTTTCTTATCTTGTCTTTACTCACTACCCTACTGTTACTTTCTAGGATTGCTTCAAATATTTGTTTCAGAGTCTGTTTCAAGGGAACCCAGCTTATTGGGTTTCAACTAAATCCAGCTTAGTTGAAGCTTAGGCAAAGCTCCCATATAAAAAATTCATGCCTTTTCCATATTTTAAGAGTTAAAACTACATTTCCTTCAGAGAGTAAAATGAAGAAATGTAGTTGGCAACTTATAGAATCTCTCTCACTTATAAGCAAGCACCTTTCAACACTAGTTCCATTAAAGTATAAATACATGCAAACATACATCTTAACACTTGCTTTTCTATACTTTCTTCAAGTTAAACTAGAACATGTAGTTTTGAATTTAGATGTCATCTAGAGAAGGGATATTCTAGCAGGGTAACTGACAGTTATGCCCACTTCAATTGTCTCAGTAACTTTTAAAAACTATATAGTTCCAGGCACCTGGGTGGCTCAGTTGGTTGAGCAACTGCCTTCCGTTCAGGTCATGATCCTTGAGTTCCGGGATGGAGTCCCACATCCAGCTCCCAGTTCCACGGGGAGTCTGCTGCTTCCTCTGACCTTCTCTCCTCTCATGCTCTCTATCTCACTTTCTCTGTCTCTCAAATAAATAAATAAAATCTTTAAAATATATATATATATAGTTCCAAAGTCCTAGAACGTGTTAAATGAGGAAGTGTAAAATGACATGTTTCTTTGTCTTATGTAAATATATATGTACAAAGAACTTGTGAATCTGGAATAGGTTAAAATAGTTTATAATGATGATGTCAAAATCATGTTGAAGTACATAGTAAACTATTTAGTGAAAATAATTTGTAATTATATATTTTATCAACTTTATTGAAAAATAAGTGTCATATAATAAGTTGCACTTATTTAAAATTATTCAATTTGATAAGTTTTGATGTAGTTATATAACTGTGAAACCATATTCACAAGTAAGAAAATGAACGTATCTATCATTACCAAGTTTCTTTCTGTCCAAAAGTCATCTCTCTCCCACTCCTCCCCTCTTCAGGAAAACACTCGTCTATTTTCTGACGTACTCCCCGTGAAGTTGGGAGCCCGACGTGGGACTCGATCTCGGGTCTCCGGGATCATGACCTGAGCCGAAAGCAGTTGCTCAACCAACTGAGCCACCCAGGCACCCAAGGATTTTGTTATTTTTAAAAGAATTATTTCAAATATACAGAACTGTAGGGAGAATCATTCATTCATTCTTTCAGTTAACAATTTATTGAAGACCTGGTATACCCCAGGCCCTCTTTGAGGTTCCAGAAATAGGGCAGTCTACTAAACCAAGTCCCCAATGTCGTGGAGTTGGCATTCAAATGTTCCAATAATAAGACATAATAAAACAATAAAGCCCACCCATCCAGCTTTGACCATGCTTATCATTTCATAATAATTGCTTAATATTTTTAAGTTACTAATATTAATTAAAGATATTAATAATTAATACCAGTAGTATTAATTTTGTAAGTACCATTCAAGCCCCCTTGTTACTTCTCCCCAGCCCCCATTTCTCTCTCCTGAGAGGTAACTAGATTACTAGATTACTAACGGTTTTCCAGAACTTCTTATAAGTAAAATTATACTCTTTATGTAAGTCTTCCTTTAATTGACATAAATATATTGGGATTAATCCATGTTGTAGCATGTACTGATAGTTTTTATTACTTTTTATTGCTGAGTAACACTACATTATGTGAGTATAGCACAGTTTGTTTATCCATTCACTTGTTGGCATATGGGTTGTTACCAAACTTTGGCTAATATTAAATAAGCTGCTCTGATCAGTCATGTACAAGTCTTTTGTATGAACAGATGCTCTTATTTATCTTGTGTAAATAAGATAAGGGAAGGAATGGCTAGATGGTATGTTAGCTACATATTTTTCAGATGCATTATTTAAGAAATTTGCAACTATTTTCCAAAGTGATCAGATTATTTTAAATTAAGAATGAAGTCACCATGAATAACATGTGTAGTTATCTGTTTTCAAAGTGATCAGATTATTTTATATTCTCGACATCAATGGATGAGAATTTCAGTTTTTCTTTTTTTCTTCCTTTCTTTTATATGTTTTTATTTGTAATTTTTTACTTTAAGTTTTTGTTTTAATTCCAGTTAGTTAATATACAGTATTATATAAGTTTCAGGATTTCAGGTGTACAATATAGTGATTCAACACTTCCATACAATACCCAGTGCTCAGCACGAGTATATTCCTTAATCCCCATCACCTATTTAAACAATCCCCCTATCCCCTTCCCTCTGGTAACCATCAGTTTGTTCTCTACAGTTAAGAATATATTTCTTACTTTCTCTCTCTCTCTCTCCCTCTCTTTCTCTCACTTCTCATTTTCTCCCTTTACTTGTTTTGTTTCTTAAATTCCACATAAGTGAAATCATATGGCATTTGTCTTTCTCTGTCTGACTCATTTTGCTTAGCATTATATTCTCTAGCTCCATCTATGTCATTGTAAATGGCAAGATTTTATTCCTTTTATGGCCAAATAATACCTGTGTGTGTGTGTGTGCATGTGTGTGTATCACACCTTTATCCATGCATCAGTCAATGGACACTTGGACTGCTTCCTTATCTTGGCTATTGTGGATAATGCTGCTATAAATGTAAGGATGCATGTATCCCTTTGAATTCATGTTTTTGTATTCTTTTGGTAAATATCCAGTATTGCAATCGCTGGATCATAAGGTATTTCTATTTGTAACTTTTTGAGGAAACTCTATACTGTTTTTGAGAGTGGCTACATCAGTTTACATTCTCAAAAAGAGTGCACAAGCATTCCGTTTTCTCCACATCCTTATCAACACCTGTCATTTCTTGCCATTTTGACAGATGTAAGGTGATATCTCAATGTAGTTTTGATTTGCAGTTCCCTGATGGTAGGTGATGGTGAGTATGTTTTCATATGTCTATTGACTATGTCTATGTCTTTTTTGGAGAAATGTCTGTTCATGTCTTCTATTTTTAAATTGTATTATTTTGGGGGATATTGAGTTTCATAAATTCTTTAAATACTTTGGGTACTAGCCCTTTATCAGATATGTCCTTGCAAATATCATCTCCCAGAGAATTTCAGTTCTATGCCCGTATCAATATCATCTCCCAGAGAATTTCCATTTTATGACCTTCTCAACATGTGGTAAGCTCAGTTTTATTTATTTGTTTATATTTTAGCAATTCTTGTAAGTATGTAGTGTTGCCTCATTATGGCTATAATTTTCACTTGACAAATAACTAGTTACGTTGCCCATCTTTGAGTCCATTTGCTTTCTATATATCATTTATCTATCTATCATTTATGTAATTTATCTGTAGGTTTTTTTGGAAGGGTCTGTTCAAATTTTTTACCCATTTAAAAATTGGATTGTTTCTTCCCTGATCATTGAGTTTCTAGGATTCTATATATATTCTACATAAAAGTCATTTATCAATATTTTATTTGAGAGTGTTTTCTCCCAGTATGTGGCTTCTCTTTTTATTCTCCTAATATTTCCTTTAGAAGAGCAGAAGTTTTTTTTTTTTGATTTTCTTTTTTTTTTTTTCCCAAATTTATTTTAATTTTTCAGTGTTACAAGATTGATTGTTCATGCACCACACGCAGTGCTCCATGCAGTACGTGCCCCTCGCGAATGGGGGGAAATAGAAGAGCAGAAGTTTTTAATTAAACGAAGCCAAAGGTTTTTTTTTTCCTTTACAGATTACACTTTTTGCCATATTTTAAAATTCTTAGCTAACTCAACATCGCCAATTTCTCATATATGTACTTTATAATCTTCATAGTTTTCCATTTTAAATAAGTGCTATGATTCATTTTATATCATTGTGTATGGTATAATGTGTGTAACTTAAGTTTATTTTATTTTGCATATTCAGTTGTTCCAATACCATTTGTTGAAAAAGTTCTCATTTCTTCACTGAATTGCCTGCGTACTTTTGTCAAAAATCAATTGTCTATATATGTTAGATCTATGCCTGATCTATACAATTCTCTTGATATAATTTTGATATTATTAATGACAACATCACACGATTTGATTACAGAATCTTTTTTTATTTTTATATTAGTCACCATACAGTACATCATTAGTTTTTGATGTAATGCTCCAATATTCATTGTTTATATATAACACCCAGTGCTCCATGCAATATGCATCCTCCTTAATACCCACAACCAGGCTCACCCATCCTCCCCCTCCTCCCCTCTAAAAACCTCAGTTTATTTTTTGGAGTTCATAGTCTCTCATGGTTCATCTCTCCCTCCAACTTCCCCCCTTCACTTTTCCTTTCCTTATCCTAATGCCCTCCATATTATTCCTTATGTTCCACAAGTAAGTGAAACCATATGATAATTGACTTTCTCTGCTTGACTTATCTCACTCGGCATAATTTCCTCCAGTCCCATCCATGTTGATGCAAAAGTTGGGTATTCGTCCTTTCTGATGTCTGAGTAATATTCCATTGTATATACGGACCACATCTTCTTCATCCATCTGTCTGTTGAAGGGCATCTTGGCTCTTTCCACAGTTTGGCTATTTTGGACATTGCTGCTATGAACATTGAGGTACATAGGGCCCTTCTTTGCACTACATCTGTATCTTTGGGGTAAATACCCAGTAGTGCAATGGCATGGTCATAGGGTAGCTCTATTTTTTTTTTAAAGATTTTATTTATTTATTTGACAGAGAGAGAGAGATCACAAGTAGGCAGAGAGGCAGTCAGAGAGATGGGGGGGAAGCAGGCTCCCTGCTGAGCAGAGAGCCTGATGCAGGGCTCGATCCCAGGATCCTGAGATCATGACCTGAGCCTAAGGCAGAGGCTTTAACCCGCTGAACCACCCAGGCACCCCTCTATTTTTAAGTTTTGGAGGAATCTCCACACTGTTTTCCCAAGTGGCTACACCAACTTGCATTCCCATCAACAGTGTAAGAGGGTTCCCCTTCCTTCACAAGCCCTTCAACATTTGTTGTTTCTTACCTTGTTAATTTCTGCCATTCTAACTAGTGTAAGGTGGTATCTCAATGTAGTTTTGATTTGAATTTCCCTGATGGCTAATGATGACAAAATAAAACATCCTTTTATGATTAAAACTCTTCAGAGTATAGAGGTAGAGGGAAAATTCCTCAACTTCATAAAATCCATTTATAAAAAACCCACAGCGAATATCATTTTCAATGAGGAAAAGCTGACAGCCTTCCCACTGAGATCAGGAACATGAAAAGGATGCCTACTCTTGCCACTATTGTTCTACATAGTACTAGAAGTCCTAGCAAAAGTAATCAGACAACAAAAAGAAATAAAAGGTACTCAAATTGGCAAAAAAGAAGTCAAACTCTCTCTTTGCAGATGACATGATACTTTATGTGGAAAACCCAAAAGATTCCACCTCCAAATTACTAGAACTCTTAAAGCAATTCAGTAATGTGGCAGGATACAAAATCAATGCACAGAAATCAGTTGCTTTCTTATACCCTAACAATGGAACTGTAGAAAGAGAAATTAGAGATTTGATTCCATTTATAATAGCACCCAAAACCATAAGCTACCTTGGAGTAAACCTAACCAAAGAGTTAAAGTATCTATACTTGAGAAACTACAGAACACTTATGAAAGAAATTGAAGAAGACACAAAAAGATGGAAAAACATTCCCTGCTCATGGATCGGGAGAATAAACATTGTTAAAATGTCTATGCTGCCCAGAGAAATCTGTACTTTCAATGTCATCCTGATCAAAATACCATTGGCATTTTTCAAAGTGTTGGAACAAACAATCTTAAAATTTGTATGAAACCAGAAAATTGCCAAGGAAATGTTGAAAAAGAAAAAAAAAGCTGGGGGCATCACGTTGCCTGACTGCAGAATCTTTATAAAGAAACTGGAAATACGTAGTCTTTGTTTTTCCTTTCCAAAATTGTTCTTTGTATTTCCGTATGATTTTAAGAAATAGTTTTCAATTTCTTTTTTTTTTTTTTTTAGTTTTTAATTTCTAAAAAAGAAACCTGCTAAATTTTAGGTTGGGATTGTACTAATTCCATAGATCAAGTTGGGAATAATTTTCATCTCAGTGATATGTGAGTCTTTCAACCTACAACCAAGGTATATCTCTCCATTCATTAGGTCATATTTTAGTTTTCTCAACAATATCTTGTAGTTTTTCTGTACAGATCTATCACAATTTTCAAGTTTCTCTGTAGGGATTTCAAATTTTTGGTGCTATTTTAAATGGTATTGTTTTTAAATTTTATTTTCTGATTTGTTTTCTTAATGGTGCTAGTATAAAATGTCATTAATTTTTGGCATTGGTCTTAACCTCACTTAGTTGTAGTAGTTTATCAGATTTTCTATTGAGATGATCATATTGTCTACAAATAAAGAATTTCACTTCTTTCATTCCTATCTGGGTGATGGATTCCTTTTCTTGCTTTATTGCATTGGCTTGGAGCTCCACTATAACATTGAATAGAAGTGGTAAGGACGGACATCATTGTCTTGTTACTGACTTTAGATGGAACACATTTATTCATTTGCATTAAGTAAGATGTTACCTGTATGGTTTTCATAGTTATTTTTTATCAAGTTGAAGAAGTTTCTGTATAGTTTTTGTGTAATGTATGACTGCTTTTGGTATCAGGATAATGCCAGCTTCATAAAAATAGTTGGAGAGTATTACTTCTTTTTCATTCTTGGTAAGAGTTTATGTGGATTTTTTTTTTAATGTTTGGCAAAATTCACCAGTGAACCCATTTTAGTTTGACTTGTTTTTGTTGTTAGGTTTTTGACAATAATTCCATTTCTTTAATAGATGTAGAGTTATTTAGGATACTTCTTTTTGAGTGAGCTTTTGTCTTTTGAGGTAGAATTTTTCATTTCATCTAAATTGTCAGGCTTATTAACGTACAGTTTTTCATAATACATTCTTATCATTTTAATATCTGTAGAATGTCTAGTGAAGTCTTCCTTTTATCATGGACACAGTTTAGGATTTCATTGATTTTGTTTGTTTCCTGTTTATCTATTTTATTTATTTCTGTTGTGATCTTTATAAGTTTCTTAATTTAGTATACTTTGGTATATTTTTAATAGTTTCTATGATTCTCCTTTAGGTTTGAAAGAAATGGAATATAGCTGTTATAATTTTTTTTTTTTTTGCTAATATAATTCTTATAATGTTTGTTAACTCTAGCTCATGTGTTAGTTCTAGGTTGGCTTTTTCTATTTTTTGCATGTTTGGTAATTGCGAATGTTCCCTCTTGAATGTTGGATATTTTGTATTTCTATAAATATTTTTGAGCTTTCTTCTGAGACTTAGTTAAATAACTTGATCATTGTTTTGTCCTTTAAATTTTGCTTCTAAGATTTATTACAAAGGTCCAGAGTAGTACTCAGTCTAAGGCTAATTACTCCCCAGGCCCTCTTGTATACTCTCCTGAATGCCCGATGCACTGTGAAGTTTTCTCTCCAGTACTGTGGAATCACACCGTGCTCACAATATTCATGTGCCATCTCTCAAGGATCACTAGCCTTCATTTTCTGGTATTTGATGTCTTAATAAATATTTCTTATATTTTATCTGATAGTGGTTTGTTTCAGTGAGTAGAGTAAATCTGGTCATTGTCAATCCATCTTGACCAGAAATGGAAATCTGTGGCATAACATTTTTTTTTAATTTGTTATTAACATATAATGTATTATTTGCCCCAGGGTACATGTCTGTGAATCATCAGGCTTACACATTTCACAGCATTTGCCATAGCACATACCCTCCCCAATGTCCATATCCCTACCTCCCCACCTTCCAGCAACCTTTAGTTTGTTTCGTGAGTTTAGGAGTCTCTTATGGTTTGTCTCCTTCCCCATCCCATCTTATTTCATTTCTCTTCCTCATCCCCCCAACCCCCTGCCCTACCTCACAAATTCTTCATATCAGAGCGATCATGTGATAATTGTCTTTCTCTGACTGACTTATTTCGCTTGGCATAATATTTTAAATGCTCATTTACTCAGAAAATATGAAATATTGAATATTACATTAACATTTTAAAACTTAAATGCAGTTTATGTTTTGCAGTTAAATACATTTAAAACTTAAATGTATTCCTTTAATATAACTTGTTATTAAAAATTTTAAATGAAGTTAAATTTTGCATGTAATTCAGAAATTGTTATTTGTTTAAGTCAGATGTCATTGTGGGGTACCTGGGTGACTCAGTCAGTTAAGTGTCTACTTTGGGCTCAGGTTGTGATCCTGGGGTCCTGGTTTTGAGCCCCACAACAGGCTCCCTGCTCAGTGGGGAGTCTGCTTCTCCCTTTCCCTTTGTCTTCCCCTGCTTGTGTGCGCTCTCTCTCTCTCAAATAAATTTAAAAAATCTTTAAAAAAATTTAAAAACAGATGTCATTGTGAAAAGTTTCTTTGATAGTTGTTATTTTTCTTTTAGTTCTTATTTTCTTTTTGGGCTGGAGTTTCAGAGGCATAACCTATGATTAAGGAAATATAGGAAATAAATTTTCTAGGATTGTGAATCATTTTTTCCTAAGACCAGTAGAATCCTATAATAGAAATAACATTAATGTATGTTTTATATTCATATTAAAGCATTCACTGAATGACCTAAAAAAAAAAGGAGATTGAAATTCTCATTTAATAGTTTTAACAATTCATTTTCGTTTAACCCAAATATTTGTAAAACATGTTTTTGTAGAAGTAAATACTGTTTTTTTCCTGATTTAGTTTTTTAATACATGCAGAGGAATGTTACTAGTAAGAGCTTCCTTTCAACTTCTTGTGCTGAAGATATAGTATGAATACTTTATTACTTGTTGACAGATTGGCTTGTAGACATGTTCCTGTGTTTCCTGTTTAAAACATTATGTCTCCCGGAAATATATTTGCTAGCTAGAGGCAGTTTGACATGTGCACATCTCTTGCTGCCTACAGTAATAAGCAACACCAAATGTAGACAGGTAAGATGTGACATCACAAGATCAGAATATGAGAATGAGCATTCTAAGACAAATATCACATTCGTTTCTCTCATTTCCAGTAACAAATAATGTCAACAAGAAGATCAATAATTTAGCTCAAATTGGAAAACACCAAGTTAATAAATACTTTAAAAAATAGTCTTATTTGGGGAAACAATATTGCTTGTAACTGAAAAACTGAAGGTATGTGTCAGATTTTGACAGCATATTTTCCAGTATACCTCTTCAAACATAAAATCTAATTACGTCCACCCTTTCCCTTGCCATTTAATCCCTCTCCTTGATATATCCTGTTTCCCCAAACACTATAATGAAAACTAGAGTTCATGCCAAAACTCAAGCTTCTCTGAGCTCCCTTACCTCTCATTAGTTGAATCCAGCTTTGTTAAATTTTATACCTTCAACCCTCTTCTGTAGCTCAAGTGAAATTCAGACATCTATTGATATAAAAAATGTAAAGGAAATAGCAGTGTAATTTCTTCCCAAAGGAAATACAGTGTAGTTTAATAATATATTGGGAACATGTGGCTAGGTCAATCTGTTATTTATCCTTTTGGCTAAGCTATTTTATTTAGAAGTGAGCATAAATAAACCTGATAGTATTACATATAGAATAATTCACTTACCATTTACTAGCATCTATGTAAAAAGAAAAAAAAAACAGGAGAGAATTATTTAGCATTTTTCCCATTTGATTTGCATTTGCTTGCTTACCTGATAGAGGTTGGATATAAAATGGAAAATATTTTGAAAGTACTGAAGTCAGCTTCCATATGGAATAATGGAAGATGATTTCTAATAATTAAACTTCAAAAATGGAATGGGCTGCCTACTGAATCAGTGAAAAAACTGCCAAAAGAAATTTTTAAAGTGCTTGTCATATGTACTGTAGAAGGAAGAACTTTGGTCTTTGGAAATTTCTGCCCTCTCATAAAACTTTTTCTTCTGGAACCTATCATCACATTCCCTTATTAAAATTATGGGTATATTTCTTAATTTCTTTACAAAGATGTAACTGGAGAGTTGGTTACATGTTTATGCTTTCTTTTTTTAATCACAGATCCTTGCTCATATGAGACTCTCAATAAAAATATATTTAATTTAATAATAGTAATATTGGTGTATACTATTTATCAGATAATATGTTGTACAGTTAGCATTGATTATTTCATTGAATATTTATGAAAAGCCTATGAGGCGAGTGCTATTATCCCTAATTTTCATTAAAGCAAATAAACATTAGGGAGTTTAAATGAATGCATATATGAGTTAATATATAAATCAATTAGAAAATAAACATATAGATAAATGAATGTACAAATGGGAAGTTGGACTAGATAATATATTAAGTATATTCTGTGCGTGAATATAAGAACTTAATATCCTATGTCTATGAATATAAGAGCTATATGTTAAAGTTTAATAAAATGATTATATATATTATTACTCCCACTCCTTTCATTCATCCTTTTTGAATTATTTGCATTGCTTCTCACAGGTATTATGCATCAATAATTTCATATTTGTTGCTATGAAAACCAAGGAGAGTAGGAAGTGCAAAGATAAAGTATGCAGAAATTAATACAACATTTCATATTCACATTTACCAACAGGCTTTTTGGCTTTACTCCCAATTAAATTCTTTTCAGTAAACATTTAATGGGCCTCTGCAAGGTACTGAATAACACAATGAAACATTCTTATTACTTAGAGTTGTAGGTTGTAGACTCATTGAAATGGTCTCTCTTGGAGTTATATGTGACATCAAATAGCCCTGCTGATTTGTTTTTTATTGGATTACTAGTTGCTTGGTATTATTAAACAGCAAGGAAATGATTCTCTACTGAAGACCAGTGTGATACCCTCTGACATAATGGAAAATAATGTAACTTTATAGTAATGTTGATCTACCCCGAAGGAGACTTTAGATATTTTTATTTTTCCGGTGTTATTAAGCACGTGATATTATAGTTTTACACTTGGAGGATAAGTTATATCTGATTTTTGAAGGTTGTATTTTTCATCTTCAAGTGTTTTTATTTCTTTTTTTCTATTTCAGGAGGAACTGGATTGTTTGAGGTCAGGAAAACATAAGCATTAGTTATAATTCAATGAAAGCATGAGTAGGGAAGAAATTGAAATTTGTCAGAAAATGGACTTATTAAGCAAATACCTTAATGTAATATCAATAAGATCATTAAAATTGGTTCTGACTGTCAAAACAGTTACAATCTGAAATAAATCTACAAGCTGAGACTTCTGTCACCTAATAACAAACATTTATTTCAACTCCCATTGGCATTTAGAAATATCATAGCTTTAGATACTCTGAATTCACAATTCTATTCCTTATTTGCTCTGTGAACTTAGTTTATTTCTTAAACTCATTGAGTCTCTGTGTGTTTTTTTAATCTCTAAATTGACAAATATTTTGCACTTAATGAGGCTGGCTTAAGAATCAGATAATGAAAGTAAAAGCTTACTTAGCACAATGCTAAATATGTAGCTGATATTCATAAATGGTATAAGTTTATACTTTTATTTGTCCATTATTCAAATCTTACAGCTTTTCTAATTTAACCTTCCATGAATCATTGTTTTTAGTAAACCACTCAATGATATTATCTTCCTATCACTTTTATAATTTAAAACCTGTGCCAAATGTATTTCATTATTCTCAGTTTTTTTCATAAATTATTTATGACTTTTTCATGTGCATTGAACTTTGGGTATAGATGAGAGTGCATGATTTTTGGATGCAGAAATATTTACATCCAGATTTATTGAGTATGTGATCTCTGATAAGTTATTTAACCCAGTAAACTCATCAGTGAAGTAGGGTTATAATACTGCTCCATTAGGTTTTTGTGGTAATATTAAATGTGATAACCTTAAGTGTGGTAATATTAAATGTGATAACATTAGCGAATCTTCAGGTAAAATGCCTGACTTAGTGTAAGTACTTAGTATGTTAGTTTCTTCTCCTTTTCTCCTCTCATTCAACCAGCATTTTGCTCCTTGGAGACGATAACAAGGTCTTATTTACCATGGTACCACTTAACAAATTGATTTGTCTTTATGCAGTGCTCAGAGTTAACCTGTGTCTAAGGCAATGTTTTTCAAACTTCAATGCATGTGAATCACCTGTGCATCTTAATAAGACGCAAAGCCGACTCAGCAGGTCTGAAGAAGAGCCTGAGATGATGCATTTCTAACAAGATCCCAGATGAAGCCAATGCTGCTGCTCATAGACCACACTTCCTATAATAAGCATTAAACTATGCTGGAGGAGGTCATTGAGAGGACATGATCAGTGGTTTATCCATGTGCTGGACCTGGGCAATTGGAGGCTCCACAATTGCCTGTCCTTGGAATATATAGTTTTCCACAGTTCCCACAGTAGGAGCCTTTTCAAGGACACAATCTTATTTTTTTTAACATACAATGTATTATTTGCCCCAGGGTACATGTCTGTGAGTCATCAGGCTTACACATTTCACAGCACTTACCATAGCACATACCCTCACCAATGTCCATAACCCAGCCACCCTATCCCTACCCCCCTACCCCCCAGCCACCCTCAGTTTGTTTCATGAGTTTAGGAGTCTCTTAGTGTTTGTCTCCTTCCAGAT
>CM052798.1:53221307-53309324 GCA_028533885.1 Nasua narica
CATCCTTGCCAACATCTGTCGTTTCCTGACTTGCTAATTTTAGCCATTCTGACTGGTGTGAGGTGGTATCTCACTGTGGTTTTGATTTGTATTTCTCTGATGCCGAGTGATGTTGAGCACTTTTTAATGTGTCTGTTGGCCATTTGGGTGAAAGATTTTATTTGTTTATTTGAGAGAGGGAGAGAGAGAGAGCGCACAAGCATAGGGGAGAGAGAGAAGTAGGCTCCCCAAAGAGCAGGGAGCCTGACATCCCAGGACCCTGGCATCAGGACCTGAGCTGAAGGCATATGCCCAACCCACTGAGCCACTCAGGCACCCCTCAAGGACACAATCTTGAGAGAGTAAGGTGTTTAGATGATCTGGACTGGATATGCCACTGAACCCAATTAAGACATCTATATAAACCTGTAAGATTCTGGCAGGCAGCTGCAGAGATCTACTCATCTTGATCACCTAAGACAAACCTCATGTATAAGTTATCTTGCTTGTTAAGCTGCCACCTACTAATCTAGAGTGGTCTGCCTCTCTTTTTGGTCTCTCTTTACACTATGTGTAAGGAGGCCAATTTGTAAACCAACAATTGGTGATCTTTCCAGGACACCAAAGAAATGGGCCTTGGCAAGAGGCATCCAAGGGAGGAAATCCCAAGTTGACCATCGACCCCTATGTGGGGAGAGTGGCCTATATGTTAGGTACTTGTGGACAGTAGTGTAAATATGGGGGCACCTCCAAAATGCCAGCTAATCTGATGCATTGTTGGAGGAACTGCACATAGTTCAGTGGCAGAGAAGAGAAATGGGTGGCTGCTGCTATAGTCTAGGCTCTATTGTGGGCAGTATAGCTGGCTACTAATGCCCAACTAGAGGCTGAAGGTCAAGTTAGAAAGTTGGAGGAAGAGGTGAGGTTAGAAAAGGATGAGTGGTTGTTCATACTCTTCTAGCTTTGGAGCTGGCAGGCAAGGTGAGAGAGCAGGATAATAAGAAAAGACCTTACATTTTACAGAACTAGGAAGGTTCAGGCTGCTGTGGATTAATGTCCAAGTGCTATGACAAAGACTTATTGGAACTTCAGAGGTGGAATCCCTGGAAAAGTGAGGAAAGTAAATGGAGGATGTTGTGGTGATTGACAATGAAACAGACAAAATACCCTGTGCCATCCAACTCTTAATACAAAGGAAAGAAAAGGCAAGCAACAACTCCAGCCAGCCAGGCAGCCCACAATTCAGGAAATATGTTGATGGGAGAATATAATCCCATATAGCTGCCCAGTCCCAGATAAAGGCCAGGGAAAATATCCAGGCGTGGTTAGTGTGGCTGGGGAGAAGAATGGCATTTCTCTGATGAGGCAGAAGGCAGAGGAAATGAGCAACACTTTGCCCTCCAGCAGCACCTATGTGGCCTTCTAGGGGTTCAAGATACTCACTCCCTTATAGTGAAAGAGCAGAGCAAGGCTAACTCCGTTTTGCACTACACCTGCCGTCTTGTGTATAACCCCCACATGACCTGCTTCTGAGAAAAACCACAGAATGTCAGAATATGACCTAGCCTGCCTTTGAATTGCCCAACCCTGGCCCAGCCCGCCCTTGAGCTAGTTTGGCCCAGCCCGCCCTTGAGCTAGTTTGGCCCAGCCCGCCTTTGAGTTAGTTTGAGTTAGCCAATAGGAATGCAGAACCCCTAACCGCCAAAGAATGTAAACCAGGCCTTTTGCCTGCCAAACTTGCACGCCAATTCTGACCAGAGTGATAGGCTAGTTCAAACAGCTACTATAGAGTAAATTGTAATTCAATTGGCCACCTGCATGTGACCTAACATGACTGTGCAACTTTCTGTGTGTGTTACAATCTAATTGGCCACTGACCCCTATAAAACTGCTGTGCGCTGTGAAACTCGCGCTCTTTCTTTGCAGTACACCGCTGCGTAGGTGAGAGTGGGAGATTGAACCCTGGCTAGCCCGAATGAAGGCTCTTTGTTTTTGCATCAGACTCGGCTCCCTGGTGGTCTTTGGGGATCTCAAAATCTGGGCATAACAAAAGATCAGATTATTCTAGCCTGTAGGTAGTGTTGGGCCAGTGAGGGGTAATCTCTAAGGGCATGTGTGACTCTGGAAGTCTACAGAGGAAGTACAACAAATCCTTAGGGAGTTGGGAATGAAACAGACCATCTATACTCCTGTCTTTGAAGGCCCTGATCATGCCATATTTACTGCATAAATGAAAGTCAACATACTCCAGTCTACCCCCAGCATCTGACATGGGACATTGACATTCATACTATGTCCAGTCATGGAACAAGGTATTTATGATGTTGGGCAATCCATTAATGATCTGGAGGAAAAGGACAAATTCTAGGTTTGGTTATGGGCTGTTTGAAAGACTCAAGACAGAGCGAGTGCTCAAAAATTCAAAAGGCTATAACAATTGACTGCAAGGAGTCTGGTCCAAGTAACCAGGAAGCAAATGTGGTTTGATCTCATTGCTGCCAAGACCACACCTGAACAGATAGATTGACAACCCAACACAGTGGGTTGGCCTGTGGAAACCTTAAAACAGAAACAACAGTTTAGACATACTCCACCTGCCCTTCCCATCCTTGATACCCCCATCTGTTTCAGCAGAGGCCTCAGGGATATGCTCTTATGTAGGATAGATGACTCCCAGACCCTGGGTATGGGATGCAGACCAAAAACGCCTCCAGGTGAGGGACAGTGGAGGTGGTCAGAGGCCAGTGTTGAGCTCACTAATTACTGGTCACCCAGAGATAAACAAAAGGTGACAGATTAGGTTGACACTGGAGCCAAATATACTCTAACACATGATAACTCTTAGAAGTTTTCTGTCCCCCTCAGTGCCGTGGATGCTTATAGAGGGGAAATAGTTATGGTCAGAAAGTCCCTTTGACAATGCAGGTTGGTTGTTCTCACTCATAAGAATCTGAGATTTTTTTTATAACTTTAATTCCAGAGAATATATTGGGCATTGATATCGTATAAGGTCAAACTCTGCAAAACTGTATGGGTAAATTTTGCCTTTAGGGTAGAGTAAGCAAACCCAAAAAGGGAACTAGTGTCTACTGCGTCATTTTTAAAGTCAAGCCGAGAAAGACAATTACCATATGGTTTCAGTCATATGTGGAACATAAGGAATAGCACAGAAGACCACAGGGGAAGGGAGGGAAAACTGAATGGGAAGAAATCAGAGAGGGAGACAAGTCATGAAAGATTCTGGGCTCTGGGAACCAAACTGAGGGTTACAGAAGTGGGGTGCAGGATGGGGCAACCAGGTGATGGATATTAAGGAGGCCACACATGGTGGTAGGCACTGGGTGTTATATGCAACTAATGAATTGTTGAACACCTACATTAGAAACTAATGATATACTATATGTTAGCTAATTGAACATAATAAAAATATATAAAGTAAAATAAAATAAAATAAAAAGAAACACACTAGTAATAAAGGGGAGGAAATAGGGGTCCTGTGTGGTGACCAGACAGCAAGCTGACAGGGTCCTTGTGATCTTAGGGCCAGGTCAGAGACCAGCCCTACCCACCACAGTTCAGAGGTAAAGACTCAAAGCCTCTGTTTGGGCACCACCTATCAAGGACCAGCCTTGACTGAACGAAAAATCTGAGTTTGAGGGTGAGAACGAGAAAGAAACACAAAGAATGAGATCAGGAGGGTGGCTGCTAATGTTGAGAAGACCTTTGTTTACAGCAGTTTTATATGATTCAAGCGCAATACAATCACAGGGGAGTCACTTTGATCATTGCATAGATAATTCAATAAGACAATCAACGGGACAATATACCGGTGAATAACTGTTTCCTCATTTTGCATTGTTACACTACATTGCGTCAAATCAACTAACTTAAGGGCAGATCTATTTTTCAGGCCTACTTTTGCTATGTGGTTTATGTGCCTCTTCAAGCTGCGGTTTTGGCTGAACTGTGGTGGGTAGGGCTGGTGTCTGACCTGGCCCTAAGACCGCAAGGACCCTGTCAGCTTGCTGTCTGGTCACCACAGTCCTGTTCCAGTATACCGTGTCCCCAGTCCATCTCCTCATGTCTGACAGTGCTGTTTCCCCCACCCAACATGTATGGTATCTATATATGAAGTCAAATTTCTAAAGCTGCTAACCTCCCTCTCCTCAAGCCCAAGTGGTAATGTTCTGTTTTCCACTAATATGATCATCTGGCCACCTTCTTTGCTCCTGCCATGGGTCTGGAAGATGTTATAGCACACATAGAAAGCCTTATTAAACTCACCCGCAAAGCCTTAAATGATAGTTAACAAAGCCTGTCTTTACCAAACAGGGAAATGTCTCTGAGGAGAAAAGTTCTCCAAGATAAGATGGCCTTGGATATTATTATAGCCTTCCAAGGAGGCACCTGTGTCATTTTCCAAACAGAATGTTACGTGTTTCTACTTAATCAGTCTGCTAATGTATTATCTTTATTAAATCACATGAGAACAGATGAACACCAGAGTGAACTCACCCAGCCTAGGGGACTTAATAAATCAGTGGTTCAGATCATGAGATTCTTAACAGAAAATCTGTTACTTATTTTGGTAATCATTATCTTACTCTATGTTACATTTTCTCTTGCATGTGCCTACATTGTTGCCATAGTATCTACCTCTAATTCAGCCAATTGGCAACAGGTGAGCCACCTTCTTGCTAATGAAACCCCTTGCTGACAGTTCAGGGCACATAATGGAAAAGAAGGCATATGAGATTGTGAGAGTCCTTAACAAGCGGTGGGATATTGGAGGTCATTCCGAAGCCATGACCTCTGGTTGACCTGCCAGCTGGATCTGGGCAGCTGGAGGCTCCTCCCCATATCTTGCCCTTGGAATGTATGTTCGGCCAGTGTTTCCACAGTGGGTGCTGTTTTCAAAAATGCAGGCTTGAGAGAAGATGTTAAGACCATCTGGACTGAATATACATGTGACTTGACCCAGTTAAAGCCTGTCTATAAACTTTTAGGATTGTGGCAGGCAGGGGCAGAGATCTACTCCTTTTGCAGTCTCCTAAGAAAAGCCTCACCTCTGAGTTTCCTGCCGCCTACTCAGCTGGAGTGGTCTGCCTCTTTGGTTTCTTCCTGCCCTCCCGGGTAAGAGAACCAATTTGTAAACAAACAAATATATAAATTTGGCCAGAAATCTGTTGTAGTTAGTTCTAATAGCCATCCTAATGACATAATGAGTAGGAATAAAACCACAATGGAGCAGTACTAAAAATGCAAATTTTTTCCACATAATTATTTTGATGTGTTTCCAAAGTTTCAAAGGTAATTGTCGTTACTTTTGTTATTCCAAAGAACGCAATGCCTTTTCACAACAGGGTCCATGCTTCTGTATGTGATAGTCCTTTCCTTTCCTAACTTCACCTTTAAGTACCTATTCTCCCCCCCCCCCCTTTTTTTTAATCTCTAGACCCTCTCAACACCTTTTAGCTTGGGATCTCTCTCCTGCTTTGCTCTGAGGATCTAGTACCTGGGAACCTCTTTTAGCTTGGAGTCCCTAGAAGGCTCAGTTTGGTGACAGCCTATTTGCAAAAACAACCCCAGAAACAAAGAATTAGAGAAGAAGAAGGAGACAGCGAAGGAGGGAGAATGAATAAAGAAGACTGTGTTTCCAAGCTGTCCACAACTCTGTAACAAAGCTGATCACTCAGTTGTGGGGAGTCTTCCCAGAGGCTGCATAAACTAGTGTTTCTTTGAACGTATCATCTCAAGAAAACAAGGAATTGTTGCTAGAACTTCTGCAGACAGATTTCAGAAGCAAGGCAAGTTCAAGAACCTGGAGTGGCATGAAATGAGTGAGTACAGAGCCCATTTTGGGGCTGCCCAATATGGCTCTTGGCTTCTTCATTAATAGGCTGCCTACTTTAATCTCTAAAATCACTCCTGCTTCACTCCCTAATGTATAACATATGACAATATACTTAATACTATAATTGGATTTTTTTTCTTAGATAATATATAGCAAAGCGCTTACATGCATAAATTGTAAGGTCCTGATAGCAGAAATGATTTCTTATATGTTTTATGAAGTGGTATGAAAGCGACTTTGAATAAGTAGAATAATAGAAAACTTTGAGACTATTTCACAAATCCAAAAAAACATAAAAAAACATATGGTAAATAGAAAATATATTTATCTTAGTGTTTTTAAAGAACTGCAACGACAGGCATGACAGCAATACTTTCCTAGGAGATAGTAACAATATTCTATTCTTATGCTGTTGATTACAGAGTTGAATTGATGGAATGTGAAAATTTATTTAGTGAGATAATATGGTATTTAGTTAGATTATTATATTAGTTTTGATAATGATAATTCTAATATCTCTCATTAGTGATAACTATTGGTTACAAGCAAAGCATAAAATTGTTCTAAGGAATTTTATATTTTATATAGCCATTTTATATTTTTATATTTTATATATCTTATATATATTTTATATATATAATTTTATATTTTATATATTTTATATATATTTTATATAGTTTTAGTGACTAAGCAGTGCTTGGCATGGAGCACAAAACAGAAATTGCTAGAAAACTGAAAGCTTTATCTTGTTCTCTGTTTGGCTGCGGTGTAGATGGTGGTTATTTATTCATTTATTATTTATTAATATTATTTAGGAACAATATCTTCTTTCCCATTAAATCAGTGCATACTTATGATCTGCTGCCTGGTCCCTCAAATATAAAACAGTTTATAACCTTTCTCTAAAGTTCCTTAAAGTTTCTGTAATATTTAGAAGACAGTATATGGAATCAAGGAGATGAATTACTTCTCTACTACTTATACAATTATTTTGAGGAACAAAGTTTTGATGATAATAATTACAACATAAGTACATGATAAAGGCTGATAAAAATTGATTCACAAGTAAATCAACAATAATTATTCTCTACACCTATTTCTGAATATCTGAATATTATTATGTGATGGTCCATGAAGTCAGTCATAGATATAACTCAGACTATAATATTTAGGATATGTATTTTATTCATCTTCTCATGACATTTTTAAGAATATATGTGATATCAAAAACCATTTCTTATTTTAATGGGAAAAATAATAAAGTCCCTGAACAGAAAAATCACAGAAGAACTATAAATGGCCTCTAACCATATAGAAATTTGTTCAGTTTTACCAGTAATTGAGATACAAATGAACAAAAAATATTCAGTCACAAATGGACCAAAAAAAAATTTCCTGTTTTCCATATGGGAAGAATTTTTGTAGTTGAGTGTGGGGAAATGAAAACTCCCAAACAGTGCTTATGGTAGTTTAAATTGTTTTCACCTTTTTAGAGGGAAATTCGCAGTGCAAATTTAAAAAAAGTCTTAAAATTGTCTCACTTTTGATTCTAATAAAAATTAATCATAAGCCAAAGAGCTTTACTTACTAGGATGTTGCCTAAATAGTAAAAGTTTAAATATTGAGTAATAATAAATTAATAATTGGGGCTATTTCATATAATAAAATATTATAGCATTACTAAAATGGCTGTGGAGTAAAATATCTAGTAAAAATATATTTATGGTATAATTTTAGCAAAAAGAAGATTAATATTCTAAATATTTTTTAGCCTTGACTTCAGTTACATACAAAAATGTCAGTGCTGATTTATTTGTCAGTTCAGTAATTGAACAAATATTTATTAACCACCTATTAAGTGTGAGTTATCTGTTTATGATGAGATTAATGGTTTTTATATTTTCTTTTTTCTTTTCAACATTTTCAAGATTCTTTATAGTAAACACAGGTTTTATATTACTTTTATATTAGAGAAAAATATTTATGAACCCAAATAATACAATTAAAATGATTTGGTTTTATGTTTTTAACTGTACTATGTTTTTATTTATACTTAATTGACAGTGTGTTAGCTAGTCTCTAAAAATGGCCTCCTGGTGAGCCATACTTCCTGGTACCCAAGCCCATGCTCATATGTATGTCCTTACATTTGATTCTAGGTGTCTTGTGTAAATTGCTTTTGACCGAGAAAATGTTGTAGAAGTGATAATGTGTGACTTCAGTCAAATTCATAAGAGGATGGCAGCTTATACCTGAGCCTCTTGGAACCCTTGTTGCTGGGACTTTTCCCTCATGAGATGCTTTTTTTTGGAACTCAGTAGCCATGCTGTGAGAAGTCCCTACCACACAGGCCAGGGAGTGTCCAGGTGTAGGCACATAGTTAGAAGCCCTAGTTTAACTTTGAGCCAAATGTCAGCATCACCTATCAACCATGTGGGTGAACTGTGTTAAATGCCCAGTCCAACTGAGCCTTCAAATGACATGTCTTGACCCAGCTGACATCTGGCTAAAATAGCACGAAAAACCCCAAGCAAGAACTACTCTGCTGAGAATAGTCAACTCACAAAACCATAAGAGATATGAAGACATTTTGCTTTAAGCCATTAAGATTTGGGGTGATGTTAGTAACCAGAACAGAAAGCTTCTTGACCCAAAATGCTTAAAATTTTTGTGGCTTAATGCGATCTACCTTCTGAAAGCCTCTTAAAATAGAACTACCTTTGCTTCTCTCTTAGAGATCACTGCTTGTGTTGCACATTGATAAGTACCCCTCCATTACCCTTACCTGGGGTATCCATATCTACAGTCAAATATTCTGTAATACTGAGGAATATTCAGGAATATTTGAGTACAGTTTATGAAATAGAGGGGGACACCTTTTTAAACTCTTCCTGTTCTATATTTGGCTTTTTTGAGTACCCTGTAAGAGAATCCTCTTCTTTTCCCTCCTATTTCCCAGACTCCATCTTTTCTAGTTTCACAGATGTAAAAACCAAGCCTTATAATTATGCATCTAAAAAGAGAATCTTTGCCTCATTTTTCGGCATTGTTTTCTACCTCAGTATGAGTTGTGGAAACAAATTGACCCTCAGAATGAAAGTCAGAGAGCTAAGGATAAAGAAAATACAATAGACAATACTCAGATTAATATTTGAAATGTATATCTTTTTCTTACTGAGGGGCTGAATTCCTGAATTTTGGATTCCCCACACTGATAACCACCACCACAACCAAAATTGTTCCTCCAGCATAATTAGCAATTTTAATAAATAGCAATTCTGTTTTTCTACTTTCAGGGGCGAAATCATTTTGGACTACATTTTTATTTTGCCTCACATACAGGGATCAGTTAGGCTGTCTGTATCCCAACTGATCCTAACTGTCTCCCACACAACTTTCTCCACAAAATGCAAGAGGTATACTAACAAAAATCAGATTATCTCACTCTTCTTAAACTATCCAAAGTTTCTTTTCACTTAATAAATACCAATTCTTTATGATGGTCTCATCATAAAGATGGGGCCATCTTTTAAGATCTTATAAACTGAGATTGCCACTACCTGTGTAACATTTTTTCCTCTGTGCCCACCCATCCTCCACCCCAGTCCAGTACTGCTGGTCTCTTTGTTTTTCTTGACCTCACCTATCAGGCTCCTACCTCAAGGACTTTGTGCTCTAGATCTCTTTGCCTGCACTGCTTTTCCTACTGAGGGCTGCAGGGCTTTCTTTCTCATTTACTTTATCTCCTTTCAAGTTCCACCTTTTCAATATCTTCATTTACCATCATAGATAACAGTATTAATGAAATGATTATGAGATGATGATGATAACAATAACATTTTTCTGAACACTAGCAACATTATCTATTAGCCCTTTTTCTACATAGTTCATAAGTTTTAATGTTAAGTAACATTACTTAGGTCACATCTAGACATTCTGACTTGAGTCAGCACTCTTAATCACTTTGCTAGATGACTTCTAAATTAAATAGCAACACACCTCTCATCTCTGACATTCCTTATCCATTTCACCTCATTTAACTTTTCTCTAAAGCTCTTAGTACTTGATATACCATTCACTTAATTTTTATCACCTCTTGTTCTTTATTCCAAAGACAATGTAAGTTCTATTAGTGCTTGGACTCTGTTTTCCTCACCACTGTGTCCATATCATCTAGAACAGTAGAGTAGGCATTCAGTAATGTTTGTCTAATAAATAGATACATTTTTCCAAAGCCCTCAATGTGCTTTCTCTACTCTACCACATGACTCTTTTTTCAGTTACTTAAATGTGCTATTCTATTTTTGAGACCTTTGAATAAATGCTGCTTCCCCTTTATTGAAATACTTCTCTTTAATCTTATAATACAAGAATCCCTGTTCATCTTCAGATCAACTTCACTCCTATGTACATCCCATGCTTTGCCTTCAAGTATTTATTATGCTTAGAATTACCTAGTAGCTACATTCCCCAATAAGCTACCTCTGTTGTTCTTCTTCACAAGCTGGCTTTAAACACAGTGTCTTCCCAGAATAGCTACTCAGTAGATTTTATTTAAATAGTTTAGTTAAATAGCTACCAAGGAATCAATGAAAGAAGACCAAGTAACAGAGAAAATAACTTAACTCATCTGGCTTATTAAAATGAACCATCAAATTATGGCAGGTTTTTCCAGAGAAATATGTTTTTGTGAATCTTTTATTTTTTTTCTCAAAAATTCATATTAAGCCTCATGCCTATAACATAGTAGAAATTTAATATTTGTTGAATGAATGAATACTTGAAATTTTAAAGATGCATAAGAATAGAATTCAGAGTTTGTTAGTAAAATCATTATACATATATTATTGTTTTACAAGTATATCTGTTTGACACATTTCCAGGCTTTGTCATTGATATATGTTTGTTAGATGGGTAGTCTTCCTCCTACTCACCTCTTTTTTGGTGACCACAGTTTGTTCTCTGTAAGAGTCTAGGTTTTTGTTTGTCTCTTTTAATCTTTGCTCATTTATTTTGTTTCTTAAATTCCATATATGATAGTATCCAGTGGTATTTGTCTTTCTCTGTTTTCACTTAGCATTATACCTTCTAGGTCCATCCATATTTTTACAAATGTCAAAATTTCATTCTTTTTATGCCTGAGTAATATTCCATCGTGTGTGTGTGTGTGTGTGTGTGTGTGTGTGTGTGTGTTGCATCTTTATTCATTCATCTATTGTTGGATATTTGGGCTGCTTCCATAATTTGGCTATTATAAATAATGCAAACATAGTGGTGCATACATCTTTTTAAATTAGTGGAGTTTTTTTATTCTTTGGATAAATTGTCCCTAGTGGAATTACTGGATCATATGGTAATTCTATTTTTCATTTTTTTGAGGAACCTCCATACTGTTTTCCACCATGGATGCACCAATTTGTGTTCCCACTATCAGTGCATGAGGGTTCCTTTTTGTCCACATCCTCACTAGCGTTTGTTTCTTGTTTTTCATTTTAGCCATTCTAACAGGTGTGAGGTGATATCTCATTGTGATTTTGATTTGCATTTCCCTAATAATGAGTGATTTTGAACATCTTTCATGTGTCTGTTGGCTATCTGTATGTTTTCTTTAGAAAAATGGCTGTTGCTATCTACTGCCCATCTTTAGTTAGATTATTTGTTGTTTTGGTGTTTATATTTTTTGGATATTAACCCTTCATTAGACACATCATTTGTAAAAATCTTCTGCCATTCAGTACATTGTCTTTTAGGTTTTTTAAAAATATGAATTTTTGTAATGAATGAAGAGATATAGGAAATAGAAAATTTTTCTGCTCTGTTCATTGCTGCTTTTGCATTATAATTAGTAACTTGATGTTAATAAAGTTCAGCATGAAGGGACTATTAGGAAGAAACAGCATTGACTATGACTTGATACCTATGATATAATTTTAATGACTGAAAATGTTCTAAGTCTTTTTTATATTAAAATATAAACATGGGCGCCTGGGTGTCTCAGTCATCAAGCATCTACCTTCAGCTCAGGTCATGATCCCAGGGTCCTGGGATTGAGTCTCGCATCAGGCTCCCTGCTCAGTGGGAAGCATGTTTCTCCCTCTCCCACTCCCACTCCCCTTCCTTGTGTTCCCTCCCTCACTGTGTCTCTGTCTGTCAAATAAATAAATAAACAAAATCTTTAAAATATATATAAACATATGGCAAATATGATTTCTAATCTTTTGAAATAATGTGAAGGGTGAAATGAAATGGGGTCACTTATCTCAAAGGATTTTAAAATGGAGCTGGGAGGTTGTTAAGGATTCATACACATGTCCTCACTGGGTGGACCATGAACTTTTGAGCAGGCCAAACAGTGAATATTCCAGGAGCTCTGCAGGAACACCTGCAACTTGCTACAGTAATGGACTTTTGCTCAGTGATGGCCTTAGCAGCCAAATATGTTTAATGAAGATTAGTTTTCTGTCACCAACACCAAACACAATTATTTATAAACAGTGTCTATAAGCGTTCTCTTTTGTCTTTAAAAGCCTCTAACTTTTGTTACCTAGTGGGACACAGTTTGAGTTGTTACCTATATTTGTGCTCTCAAATTGCAATTCTAAGACCCCAAATGAATGCTTCTGCTTTATTTCAGTTCTGCCTCTTTTCTCAGTCGATAAATGGTAGTAAAGCAAGGTATTATTACATTCAAATTATAAGAAGAAATAATGACAGTTATTGGATGGTATAATTGGATGCTAACCATGTTGGAGAATTGTGACCCTTTGACATCCACTCCTCTATGGGTGGGGGAAAGGGAAATATATGTCTTTCTCCTTCCCAAGGATGTGCTTAGAATGGATACGAAAATAACTTCCATGCTTCTGTGATCCAGTCAGTGTGCAAATACCTGGACCCACTGAAAGCTTTATTGTCTGCTCTGCCAGAGCCATGACAAGCTGGAAATCGTCCTTGTATTTTCTGGGGGATGGAATAATTTTTTGAGAAAAATAATCCTTTATTGTTTGGGGTGGTTTTTTTTTTTGGTGTAAGAGTAATTTTATTTTTTATAGTGTTAGATTTGTTTTAGGTGTGCAATAAATATAGTGATTCAGTAATTCCATACATCATCTGGAGTTCATCACATGTGCATTGGGGATTAAGGAATCCCATCATCTATTTAACTAAACTCCCCCCTCCATCTCCTTTGGTAACCATCAGTTAGTTCTCTATAGGTAAGAGTCTATTTCTTGGTTTGTTTCTCTGTATCTAGATAGATAGATTATAGATTATATGTATTATATATATATTTTATATATATATATTCTCTTTGCTCATTTGTTTTTTAAATTATACCTATGAGTAAAAATATATGGTATTTGTCTTTTTCAGACCCATTTCACTTAACATAATACACTAGAGCTCCATTCACATCATTGCAAAAGGCAATATTTCATTCTTTGTTATGGCTGAGTAATATCCTATTATACATATAATAAAATATCATTATTTTATAATAATATATAATATAATATGTATATAAAATTATATTTTATGTATTTTATGTAAAATTATATTTTTATATATATATAAAATCTTATATAAATATATATATAATTCTAGTTCTATTTTTAACCTTTTAAAGAATCCCCATACTGTTCCAGAGTGGCTGCATCAGTTTGCATTCCCATCAATAGTATAAGAGGGTTCCCTTTTCTCCACATCCTCGTCAGTACCTGTTGTTTTCTGTGTTGCTCATTGTAGCCATTCTGACAGATGTGATGTGATATCTCTCATTATAGTTTTGATTTATATTTACCTGATAATCAGTGATGAGCATCTTTGCTTGTGTCTGTTAGCCATCTGTATGCCTTTGGAAAAAATGTCGATTCATGTCTTCTGCCCATTTTTTAACTGGATTATTTGTTTTTCAGGTGTTGAGTTTTATAAATTCTTCATAGATTTTAGATACTAACCCTTTATCAGATGTGTCATTTGCAAATATCTTCTCCCATTCTGTGCGTTACCTTTTAGTTTTGTTGATTGTTTCCTTCACTGTGCAGAAGCTTTTTATCTTGATAAGGTCCCAATAGTCCCTTTTTGTTTTTGTTTCCCTTGCCTCAGGAGATGTATCTAATAAGAAGCTGCTACAGCTGATATCAAAGAGGTTGTTGCTTCTGTTCTTCTCCAGGATTTTGATGGTTTCCTATATCATATTTAGGTCTTTCATCCATTTTGAGTTTATTTTTGTGTATGGTGTAAGAAAGTAGGCCAGTTTCATTTTTTTGTATGTTTTTGTCCAGTTTTCCCAACACCATTTGTTGAAGACACTGTCTTTTTTTCATTGGCTGTTCTTTCTTGCTTTATTGAAGATTAGTTGATCATATAGTTGTGGGTCCATTTCTGGGTTCTCTACCCATATTCTGGTCCATTGTGTCTTTTTGTGTCTAGTCCATATGTGTTTTTTTGTGCCAGTACCATACTGTGTTGATCACAATGGCTTTGTAATATAACATGAAGTCTGGAATTGTGATGCCTCCAGCTTTGCTTTTCTTTTTGAAAATTGCTCTGGCTATTTGAGGTCTTTTGTTGTTGCATACAAATTTTAGAATTGTTCATTCTAGCATTGTGAAAAATGCTGGTGGTATTTTGATAGAGATTGCATTAAATGTGTTGAATGCTTTGGATAATATTGACATTTTAACAATACTTATTCTTCTAATCCATGAGCTTTTACCTCTTTGATTAGGTTTATTCCTAGATAGCTTATGGTTTTTCATGCAGTTGTAAGTGGGATCTATTCCTTGATTTCTCTTTTTTGTTTCTTCATTATTGTATAGAAATGCAACAGATTTCTGAATGATTTTGTATCCTGGGACTACGGAATTTGTGTATCAGTTCTAGCAATTTTTTGGTGGAGTCTTTCAGGTTTTCTACATAAAGTATCATGTCATCTTCAAATAGTGAAAGTTCCAGGAGAAAAGTATCATGGGTGCTACAGAGGGGAGGGAGCCCTGGTCACAGAAGCAGCAACAGTGAAAGAGAGAGAAACACACAGAGGATCACATAAGGAAAACACTTCCCCAAAGACATTGACTGGGAAAACAAGAGGGGCTAATTTTTGTGAGTTTTTATAAATGGAGCTCAAAGACTGGAGTTTTAGAGGCCCATGGCCTAGTCAGTGTGGAACCCTGAGAGTGCTCAAGTGCTCCTGTGGAGAAGGAGGGTAGATAGCCTGGGAGCAGTTGGTACAATCTGAGGATCCCTTGGGACACCCTGGGAGAGATGGTTCCCCCTTCTTGGAGAGCATATGAGAGAGGTAGCATTGCCTCTCTGGGGACAAAATAGCTGGCAAGCACCATTACCTTCCCCCATTCAGCTTAAGTGCAGAGACACCTGCTGAGTGTGGCTAACCTGAACACCAGCTCTTTGCTGCACTTTTAAAGTCCATCTCCCTGCACTTTGGTGTGACTGCACTTCTGTGACAAGCCTGCATCAATTATAGCACAACAATACCCTCCCCCAGAGGAAATAGTGTGGGTCCATGCCTTGCCAGGTTCCCTAAAGTTTGAGGATTTAAAACTCACCCAGCTTGGCCTGGGGTAGAACACAGCTGTGCTATGCTGCAAGGGGGACACATAGCCCGGACACGAAATGGTCAGGGTAAAGGCAGGGATCTGGGGGATGCCTGGGACACATGATGGCAGGTTTTTCACTCTTCTGAGAACGCTTCCCAGACAGTGGCAGGCTCAAACTCCCATTTCTTGGACAAGGGAGGGGGTAGTGTCATTTCTGTCCTGCACCCCTCAGCATAAACTAACTTCAGTAAGCAGCACAGTGCCAACAGTGGTGGCCTAAACTGCTTCCCCCAAGCTCTGACCCTCCCCCCTTACACTCTGCAGGTGCTGCTTTTCTCAGGCAAATGTACCTGAGAACAAGAGCAGCAGACCTCTACCCCAGAAGACCAGCACAACTCTCCCACATGTACCACACCTACTAGCCATAGAGTTCTACAAAACTCCAGCTCTAGTGAAAATAGCATCAGGTCTCTTTTAATGAGCAAACCAGGGCACATCTAGTTAAAACTTACCACACTCTGGCTAAGATCCAAACACTCCCTACTGCAGGCAAGCAGAAACCCTGCAGAGGACTGACCTGAGGGAAAGAGCAGCCAAAACATAGCATCAGAGCCCTGGACAACATATGACCTCTTCTTTATAAGACCCTTACTCTCAAGAGCAAGAAACATAACAGGGTTTTCTAACACAGAGAAGACAACAGAGGCCTAGACAAAATGCCAAGATGGAGGAACTTATACCAAAAGAGAGAATAAGGAAAGGTTATGGATAGAGATCTGATCAAAACAGATATGCATAATATGCCTGATCCAGAATTTAAAGCGACAATCATAAGGAAACTAGTTGTGCCTGAGAAAAGCATAGAAGACACCAGGGAGTCTCTTATTGCAGGGAGGAAAATCTAGTCAGCCAAAATTAAAAAAAAAATGCTCTAACTAAGATGCCAAACTATCTGGATATAATGAATGCAAGGATGGAAGAAGCAGAGAGATGTATAAGTAATATAGAAGATAAAATTATGGAAAATAATGAAGCTGAAAAGAAGAAGAAAAGAAAAATCTTTTTTTTAAGAAAAATCTTGCATCACAAATGTAGACTAAGGAAACTGAGCAACTCCATAAATTGTAATAAAATCTGTGTCATAGGAGTGCCAGAAGAAGAGAAGGAAAAGGAGGAGGAAAGTTTATTTGAGCAAATTATAACTGAAAACTTCCCTAATCTGGGGAAAGGAAACAGACATTCAAATCTAGGAGGCACAAAGAACTCCCATTAAAATCAACATCACATCAAAAAATGGGCAGAAGACATGAACAGACACATCTCCAAAGAAGACATACAAATGGCTAACAGACACATGAAAAAATGTTCATCATCTTTAGCCATCAAGGAGTTCAAATCAAAACTACACTGAGATACCACCTTACACCAGTTAGAATGGCCAAAATCAACAAGATAACAACAAATGCTGGAGAGGATGTGGAGAAAGGGGAACCCTGTTCCACTGTTGATGGGAATGCAAGTTGGTGTAGCCACTTTGGAAAACAGTGTGGAGATTCCTCAAGAAATTAAAAATAGAGCTACCGTATGACTCTGCAATTGCACTACTCGGTATTTACCCCAAAGAAGCAGATGCAGTACAAAGAAGGGCCACATGTACCCCAATGTTGATAGTAGCAATGGCCACAATTCCCAAACTCTGGAAAGAACCAAAATGCCCTTCAACAGATGAATGGATAAGGAAGATGTGATAAATCTATACAATGGAATATTATGCCTCTATCAGAAAGGATGAATATCCAACTTTTGTATCAATATGGATGGGACTGGAAGAGTTTATGTGGAGTGAAATAAGTCAAGTGGAGAGAGTCAATTATCTTATGGTCTCACTTATGTGTGGAGCATAGGGAAAATCATGGAGGGCATTGTGAGAAGGAAGGGAAGGGTGAATGGGGGGAAATAGGAAGGTCCAATGAACCATGAGAGACTGTGGACTCTGAGCAACAAACTGGGGGGTTTGGAAGGGAAGGGGTAGGGGGTCGGGTGAACCTGGTGGTGGGTATTGAGAAGGGCATGTATTGCATGGAGCACTGTGTGTGGTGCATGAACAATCAATCTTGTAACTGAAAAAATAAAATAAACATATTTGGGGGAAAAATTAAAATCAACAAAAGCAGAACAACACTAAGACACATCATACTTAAATTTGCAAAATATAGAGCTAAAGAAAAAATCCTAACAACATCAAGACAGAAGACATTCTTAACTTACAAGGAAAACAAAAAAGGGTTAGCAGCAGATCTCTCTACAGAAACTTGGCAGGCCAAGAAAGAGGCATATTCAACGTGCTGAATGGGAAAAATCTGCAGCCAGGATTACTCTGTTCAGCAAGGCTGTCAATAGAAGGCAAAATAAAAACCTTCCCAGACAAACAAAAACTAACGGAATTCATGACCACTAAACGAGCCCTGCAAGAAATATTAAAGGGGACTCTTTGAGTGGGAATGAAAGTCCAAAAATCACAAAAACTAGAAAGGGACAGAGAAAATCCCTGGAAGTAACTATTAACAAATAATAAAATGGCACTAAATTCATATATATCAATAATTACTCCAAATGTAAAAGAACTAAATGCTTTAGTCAAACATCATAGGTTAACAGCATAGGTTATCAGAATGGATAAAAAAAAAAAAACAAGACCCATCTATAAGCCGCCTATAAGTGGCTCATTTCAGACCTAAAGACACCTGCAGATTGAAAGTGAAGGGATAGAGAACCATTTGTCATGCTAATGAACACCAAAAAATGCCTGAGTAGCAAAACTTATATCGATAAAAAGATTTTATTTTATTTTTTACTTTTAAGAGGGAGAGAGAGAGCACAGGTAGAGAGGGACAGAGGGAGAGAGAGACTCTTAAGCAGGCTCCATGCCCAGTGCACAGCCTGACACAGGACTCAATCTCACAACCCTGAGATAATGACCTGAAATAATGAGATAATGACCTGAGCTGAAATCAAGAGTCAGACGCCTAACCAACTGAACCACCAGGTGCCCCAGACAAAATAGATTTTAAACTGAACTGTAACAAGAGATGAAGAAGAGCACTACATCATAATAAAGTGGTCTACCCAATTAGATGATATAATCGTAAAGATTTATGCCCCCATAAGTAAAACAATAAGTAAAATAAGTAAAAACAATAACAGACATAAAGGAACTCATTGATAATAATACAATAATAGGAGATTTTAACACCCCATATAAGCCAATGCGCAGATCATCTAAGCAGAAAATCAACAAGGCAGCAATGACCAATGGACCTAACAGATATATTTAAAACATATTATCCCAAAGCAACAGAATACACATTCTTTTCAAGTGCACATGGGGCATTCTCCAGAATAGATCACGTACGAAGTCACAAACCAAACCTCAACAAGTACAAAAAGATTGAGATCATATCATGCATATTTTCCAATTACAATGCTGTGAAACTTGAGGTCGACCCCAAGAAAAAAGTTGGAAAGATCCATGCACAAATGCATGGAGATTAAAGAACATCATATTAAAGAATGAATGGGCCAACCAATAAATTAAAGAAGAAATTTAAAAATTCATGGAAACAAATGAAAATGAAAATACAACAGTCCAAAATCTTTGAGATGTAGCAAAAGTGGTTATGAGGAGGAAGTATATAGCAATACAGGTCTACTTTAAGAAGCAAGAAAAGTCTCAAATACACAGCCTCATCTTACACCAAAAAGCTAGAAAAAGAAAAACAAATGAGCCTAAAGCCAGCAGAGGAAGGGAAATTATAAAGATTAGAGCAGAAATAAATGATACAGAGACAAACAAACAAAAAACCAGAACAGATCAATTAAACCAGGGGCTGATTCTTTGAAAGAATTAATAAAATTGGTAAACCCCTATTCAAAAGAAAAAAGACCCAAATAAATAGAATCATGAATGAGAGAGGAGAGATCACAACCAACACCACAGAAATACAATTATAAGAGAATATTATGAAAAATGATAGCCAACAAATCAGGCAATCTCAAAGAAATGGATAAATTACTAGAAACATACAAAATACCAAAACTGAAACAGGAAGAAATAGAAAACTTGAATAGATCGATAACCAGCAAAGAAATTGAATCAGTAATCAAAAATGTCCCAACGAACAAAAGCCCAGGACCAGATGGCTTCCCAGGGGAATTCTACCAAACACTTTAAGAAAAGTTAACACCTGGAGCGCCTGGGTGGCTCAGTTGGTTGAGCAACTGCCTTTGGCTCAGGTCATGATCCTTGAGTTCCGGGATCGAGTCCCGCGTTGGGCTCCCGGCTCTACGGGGAGTCTGCTTCTTCCTCTAACCTTCTCTCCTCTCATGCTCTCTCTCACTTTCTAAAAAAAGAAGAGTTAACACCTACTTTTCTCAAACTATTCCAGAAAATAGAAATGGAAGGAAAACTTCTAAACTCATTCTATGAAGCCAGCATTACCTTGATGCCAAAATCAAAGACCTCACTAAAAGAGAGAAACAGGCCAGTATTTCTGATAAATATAGATGCAAAAATTCTCAACAAAATACTAGCAAACCATATCCAACAGTACATTAAAAGAATAATTCACCATCATGACCAGTGGGTCATGATAAATTGTCAATAAATCCACTGGGATTTATTCCCAGGTTGCAAGGGTGGTTTGGTATTTGCAAATCAATCAATGTGATACACCACATTTATAAAAAAAGGGTAAGAACCCTCAACATAGTAGGGCTAGAAGGAACATAGTTCAACACCATAAAGGCCATATATGAAAGACCCATAGCTAATATCATCCTCAATGGGGAAAAACTGAGAACTTTTCTTCTACAGTCAGGAACAAAACAGGGATGTCCACTCTCACTGTTGTTATTTAATAGAGTACTGGAAGTCCTAGCCTCAAAAATCAGACAACAAAAAGAAATAAAATGCATCCATACTGGCAAATATTAATTCTTTTTAATAGCTTAATAATATTTCATTTTTATGAAACTAGCTCCCAGTTTTACTGATCTGTTTTGGGTTTTTTTCATTTTGTTTTGTTTTTTAGTTTCTATTTTGTTTCTGTTCTAATCTTTATTCTTTCTGGGAATATTTCATATATATATATATATAAAATTCATCAATTAATGGACACAGGGCTGCTTTCATATCTTGGCTATTGTAAATAGTTCTGCTCTAAAATAGGATTGCATGTATTCCTTTGAATTCATGTTTTTGTGTACCCAATAGTGTAATTGGTAGATCATAGGGTAGTTCTATTTTTAACTTTTTGAGGAGCCTCCCTATTGTTTTCCAGTGTCTGCACCAGTTTGCATTCCCACCAACAGTGCAGGAAGGTTCCTTTTTTCCACATCCTTATCAACACTTGTTTTTTCTTATGTTGTTGGTTTTAGCCATTCTGTCATGTATGAAGTGATATCTCATTATAGTTTTGATTTGTATTTCCCTGATGGTAAGTGATGATGAACGTCTTTTCATGTGTTTGGTGGCCATCTTGGTATCTTCTTTGGAGAATGTTATTCATGTTTTCTGCCTATTTTTTAATTGGAATAATTTTGGGAGGGTGTTAAGTTTTATCAATGTTTTACATATCTTGGATATGGGATATGTCATTGGCAAATATCTTCTCCCATTCCATAAGTCGCCTTTTAGTTTTGTTGCTTGTTTTTCTTGTTGTGTAGAACTTTTTTATTTTGATGTCATCCCAATAGTTTATTTTTGCTTTTTGCTTTTATTTCCCTTGCTGCAGGGGACTTACCTAGAAAAAAGTTCTTTTTTTTTATGCTCTCTGCTTTATTCTTTATCTTATTTTATTTCATTTTAATTTAATTCAATTTTATTATTAACATATAATGTATTATTCTGGGGTGCCTGGGTGGTTCAGGTGGTTAAGTGTCTGCCTTTGGCTTGGGTCTTGAGCCCATGGTCCTGGGATTGAGCCCTGTGTTGGGTTTCCTACTCAGTGGAAAGCCTGCTTCTCCCTCTCCCTCTGCTGCTCCCCCTTCTTGTGCTCTCTCACTCTCTCTGTCAAATGAATAAATAAAATCTTAAAAAAAGATAAAACTGCTGCTTCTATGCTATTTATCAATGAGACCATTTGTTATGCTGTCTCTTAAGGGCAGAGATTCAGTTTCCTGTCACCCTCTGCCTTCTCAGAGCCAAGTCCACACATTTTTAAGTTTCTAGGTGTTAAGCCCCATTGATTGTAGGAATTTGCAAAGTTATCCCTTTCTGGTTTTCAAAGCCACATGTTATGTGGATTCATCTTCCCTTTGTGGGTCCCCCATGCCCGGGTGCCTGATGTGGGTCTGTACCTCTCCCCTCTCCATGCCTGCAGTGTCCCTCCCTTCTGCTGATAGTCCTGCAGGTCATTTGGCTCCCATCTACATCTCTGAATCTCTTTTATGTGGCCTCTTTTTAGCTGTGGAGTCTGTTCTGCCAGAGTTAGGGTCATTTTCTGGGCTATTTACACAGATGTGGGTGTTATCTAGGTTTATCTGTGGGTTGAGGTAAGCCCCGGATCCTCATTCTCTACCATCTTCTCCACAAACTCTGATATTTAACTCTTTAAATATGTATGTTCATACTCTGGAGGAAAGGCAAACTTATTTAAAAATTTATCATTTATTACTTACATTCTGTGAGAAGTTATTAATGAAAATTACTATTTGCTTCTGTTGTTTTCTGATAAAACTAATGTGTAAGTAAACAGGTTTCTTTGTTTCAACTTTGGTTTTAAAGGTGAATAAAAATGTATTGAATTCTGGAAGAGAAAATCAGATGCATAACATGCTTGACTCTAAGTTGAAGAAAATTGTCCATTAGATTTCCCCCTTCTACTTTCTCTAGAAAGAAGCCAGTATGCTTATTTTTAATCCTATCCTGCAGTTGTAAGTGGCTCATCATTGGTGGGGCCACTGTTCCTGGTTAGCTCTTCTTGGGTATAGCCTCACTTTTAAACGGTCCCACAAGGCTGCCAAAGTTCTTACATGGCATAGTTTTGACTCTCCAGAGTAATTTCAGACTATACTTTCTCTTGCTTTACTTTGCCCTTGGAGAAACCTTACCCATTATTCTTTTTCTTCATCTTTCTTAACTGTATGCCAAAAATGGCATTTGGTTGACAGATGAACTTTGTTTGCTTTAGGCATTGAGAAAAGTATATGCTGATTGTTTTCCTGCTTCTTTCAATTATTTTCCTCTCTCACTGGTGAGTTTTCTCTTATCTTCCATCACTGCTAAGGTATGGGATTGGGGTATAGACTGATTATTTTGGCTCTATGAAGCATAGGAAAAAAGGAACATCCAGAGAATCCAGACTCGCTTGTGGGAGGGAGTTCTGCATTTGGGGAGAAACTCTAGGCAAAGATAAGTGTTTTGGTATTTATTTACTCAAGACAAAATATTCAAGACAAACAGTTATGTAGAAAGTGATGATTGATTGTGATGAAGATTTGGGTATATTTTGTCCTTAGTCTAAATAATAGAACAGATGATTTTATTGTTATTTACCCATGTACTTATATGTGTATTTTATTATTACCATATTACTTTATGTGTATACACAATGATAGAGGTATCGGTAACATTCCCATCAAAAATGTATCTATAAAGTGTTTTTTTTTAAATTTGAGAGATAGATGATATTGTGAAAAGAGGAAAATTGTGAAACATCTATCGAATTGGAATAGCACTGCACTAAATATTTAATAGATTTTGCATTATATGGAAAGAGATTTAACAGAAGAAAGGTCATGGAATGAAAGATTAGTTATCAAGGTCTTCAAAGAGACTTTTAATTTAAAATATATTTAGGCTGAACTACTTTTGAATAGAAGCGACTAACTTTAATACTTGAAGTTGACAAAAATTCAGAAAATAGTAATTCAAAAACCAGCTTAATATTTGATTCATAAGCCACTTTATCAAATGTTTGTTCATCAGCTACTTGGTTTTCAGTGAACAGTTATAAGAACTTATTGAATTTCATAACCCAAGAATACTACTCCCACTATGCATATATCATGGTATCATGAGTGGAAACAATATGAGATAATCCAAATGAACCAGTTAATGTGAAGCAGCAAAAATCTGCTTAGAGGGTGTTTGAATTAAATGCCACTTAATTATTATAATCTTATTCTAAATAATTTCACAGAATAAATCACTGTGAATTCAGTTATTTTTGGTCACTATATGAAATGATCAAATAAGTTTATACTAAATGTAATAAAGATTTGCTTAGAAACTTCCACATTATCAAAATTTCAAAGTCATCATTCCTTAATAGTCCATATTTCATGTGTTTGAATGAAAAATTATTTACATACATACATAAGCATGATACCTTGCAGTATATTTGAATACAATACACTGTACAAAATATTTTTGTATTTGTTATTTTAATTGGTAGTATTATTTTGCAAAGCTTTCTTTTCTTATAAATTTATATTTTGTAAGTCTAAAAGATACTTTTTATGACTGAGATAGCTTTTTTTTCAAATGACCTTAGAAATGCATTGCAAATAAATTCACTAAGCTATTGCAATCTGTTAGACATATCTGAACATCAGTGGGCTTAAAGTTCAGAAAATTTTGCTCAATGGGAAAATACAAATGTTGGCAGATGTAAGTCAACAGAGTCAGTATCCTGATTTTTTTCATCTCATTCTTGTATTTCCGATATTCATAAGATTGTTAACTGAGACAAATAAGCATGCACTATAAATGGTATAAATTCAAAGAGTGAGAACATAACTCCAAACATGCACTTAGAAAAAGAAGAAAAGGATAAATTTTGGAATAAAGAGTAAAAACTTAGTTGAGGCTAATTATGAGAAACAGAAAATGATCAACCATGTAAATATTTTCTCTTATACAGCTTAAAGTATATTGCTATAAATAACACTGGAACAAAATTTTGTTTAAAAACAAATTTCTAAGTCCCAGCCCCTGGCCGAATTCAAGTAGAGAAGGGAATACTCGTATCTTGTATAATGATTTTTAAATTCACATTTTCTTTCCATTCTACATTTAAGATCTCTTGCTATATATACCTTTGGCCTTCCTGTTGCTGTGGCCATTATTCATGCAAATGGATCTGTGGAGGGGAAAACTTCCTAAATATATAATTACAGTGGCCATACCTTAGTTGCTGTGCTTGAACTGAAAATGAATTCCTAATAAATTAGGAGTGGAAGGTGAACCACCTCCCTCCCACTCTTCATCCCTTCATTCCTTTCTCCTTCCTTTCTACTTTCCTTCCTTCCTTTCCAAAGAACTTTGCTTTCTTCCCATCATCCCTATTTTTCTCATACATCCTTTCCACTTGTAAGAAGCCATCTCAAATTGGTACAGTCAAATAACCACGGACAATATTTCTGTTTTAAGATCCACTTAATTCCCCTTTGCCATAAAATGCAGTGCATTTACAGGTCTAGACATCTTTGGGGCCTGGGTAGAGGATATTTCTGCCTTCTACAATGAACACTGCATTACATTTATTTTCCATATACTTCTCCACAAATCCTCATGTGATATAGAATTTAAATAATGCCTTTTGTAAAGCCAAAAAGTGGAACTTTTATACTTTATTTTAAAACATTTATTTATGAATTATATAAAATGTATTAGTACAGATACTATTTCTTGGTTTATAAAATAAAATAAATTATTTGTGAGATATAAATCCTCCACTGATATGGTGTATACATAGAAGAGCTATATAGCACCACTAAGTATGACAGGACACCATGTCTAGTAGAAGCCAATTATTGAATCTGAAGCCATGCTTTCCTGGATTAACTCATTTCCCTTAATGCTAGAGTCATTGTACAGTTTGTTTGGTAGAGCTATATACCTTGTACTTAGGGCATAGTAAGCACTTAAATATATACCTAATAAATAACTTCTCTTTAATGGAGTTTTATACGAGAAAAGTATTTCTACAAAAATTATTATAATTTTTTCTTATAATTATGAATCTCACATTATTCTCCTCAGGTTTCTATCAGGATGTTTGATGGAAAGTTACTCTATTCTATTCCTTTTTGTATTCTTAATAGTCACAATAAAGTCGTGTGGTTTAGGCCCTCAGTATATTTAGATTGACTAGATTAAGATACAAATGATAGTCAGATTTTTACTTCGTAATTTTTACTGTCTTTTCTAGAGAAGATTTTTCTCTTGCCAAATTTACTAAGAATAGGTCAAAATAGTTTAAATTAAAGATTAATTGGGAGATATGAAACATTTAAGAATACTTGTTCAAATAGAAAGTAGAGAACACTCTGAATCAGAGTTATCTTAGCATCAGGAAAGCAAAAACTGTCCTCTTAGTCAACAATGACTTCAGAAATGCAGTCCATATACAGGAGTTAAGTAAATTCTAATTAGACTTGTCTATCAGCCAACTGTTTCTATATACTTAAACTCATCAGATTATCTTGACAACCTCCTTGTGTTTAAATGTGTCTTCTTGAAATTATAAATTGATTTAATATATGCATTAATATGAATTCTATTTTAGCAAAATATGCTAAAATATGAAACATGAAATTGCTAAAACTTTTCTCAGAAATAAGGTAAGAAATATGGAAGAAGTTTAGAAAGTTCCGAATGAGTCCAAAGTTAAATAATGTTTTGGTAGGCCACGCTCAATTATTAGGATGCTATTAATTGTTATTCTACAAAGAACCAAGTGTCTGCCTTCTCTGCATTTTTTACAGGAGGATAATGAGCTAAACTTACTATAAAGCAAAAAATAATGCTATTGTCTCATCCAATTATTTTAAATCTAAACTTAGGCCTTTCTTTGACTATGGTCTCTAAGACTGAATTATATACAAAAGCGATCAGTGTATTATTTTGAAATATTTGTGACCTCTCTCTGAGCTCATTTGTTAAAAATGCCCTGAACTCATGATCTTTTTTCTATTTTTATAAAAGCAATATTTATACAGAATGGTAATTCAAATTCTAAATAAGAATTAACAAGAAGGTAGCAAAGATATCACTAAAAATTCTATTATTTAAATCCATTCAGATATTTTCCTTTATGTACATAGAAATTATTACATGGTCATATTGTGCATGATGTTTATAGCCAATCAATTTATTTTAAAATTGTGTGTGCCTTTCCATGGCTATAACTGTTTATGTACATTATCATATATTGTTTTAGATCAAGTGTTCCATTTGGTGGCTATTGTATCACTGCTTTACCCGGCCCTCAACTGATGAATGTTTAGAGTGTTGCCGGTAGTTTTAATTATGAACTATGATTAATTATAATTAAATATATTTAATTATAGTCTTAATTATGCATCGTGAGAGATGCACAGAACTGCCACAATTGCCTGGCTATGTAGTTACCATCTATATCTAGTGCCCTGGAATAGTTAATTAATAAAAAGATATTCCCTTATAAAATTTGCGTGTGTGTTGAGCTTCTAAAGTTTTGTCTATTTCATTACTTTGGCCAAAACAAAACTAAACAAAACACACACTTTGTTTGCTAAATTTTTTTATTATGTTTTATTTTCTCATTTATGAATTTCAGTTTTCAAATTCATCATTTATCTCCTCCCAGTTTGTTTTGTCCTCTTTTTAGTCTCTCCTCTGCTTTCTCAAGATTAATTTCTGTTGTTCACAGTTGTCTAGGAATCTCTTGCCTATCTCTTATTTCTAACTTGTTTTTATCACTTTATTTTAAATTTTTTTTGGTAAACAACATATGTGTAGATTTTGTTTTACCCATTCTGACAATTATCCTCTCTAATCAAGAAATTCAGCATGTTCACATTTAGTGTTACAAATGATATAATTGTTTTTATTACTTGCATTTTATTTTATGTTGGCTATTTATTTTACTTTGCTTTTGTTTCCTTTTTTTATTATTTTGCTGACTTTATTATACTTCTGTTATTTCCCTTTTTTGCCTTGCTAATTATATTCTACTATGCTTTTCAATATGGTGATGCTTATCTTTCTATTCCTAACAATCATAATTTAATATATCTTGTTTTCTTTATTATATTAATCAAAGCAAATGACAATCCAAGATAAAAGCTTTAGAAAACATTAACGTCCCCACTTCTGTTTTTTGCTTCCTGTATTATTTAGAATGAGCTAAGTTATGTTATGTAGGGGTGGGGGAAATCTTCGAATCTTAGTTGCTTTGCACATTAAAGTTTATTTCTTATTTATACAAAGTTTGGAGGAGCTTTAGTAGCTCTGAACGGAAACTGCCTAAACTGTTTCCATCTTTTGACCTGACCATCTCAATATATGCCCCCCTCAGTGGCTGTGGTACAGGAAGATAAAGCTGAAGCTTCAAGGAATGTGTTTATATGCCTCACTCTCACATTTTACGATCCCGAATTAGTCACATAGTCCCATCCTACTGCAAGGAAGGTTGAAAAATATTGTCTTTACTTGTACTCAAAAGAAATGATGTAAACAGTATTGTCTCTGTTTACTTTTCCATGCTTTATGAATTTTTCATCTCTTGAAATAACTTAACACTTTTAGTTTCAGGTTGGTATTGTTGTCTACATATTTCATTCCTAAGTGGTTTTATAACATTTTTGCAAACAAATAGGCAGGCGTTGGAAGGATTCCTTATTTTTTCAAGGAGGAAAAAATATTAGGTGTAATTATTGACAATTAGGAGACATTAGGAAAAACAGCAAGTGGGGAGGATGTCACATTAATTTTTAATCTTTCACCTATAAAAGTACATTGGTCAAGAGCACAGAGTTCAGCCAAATGGAACAGGAAATCCAAGTACAGGTCCCACTATCAGTGGCTTTGGTTGCAAATTCTTCCTCATGAAATGATGTTTTGTTAAGAAAAGTTGCATGCAGGGGTGCCTGAGTGACTGAGTGGATTAAAGCCTCTGCCTTTAGTTCAGGTCATGATCTCAGGGTCCTGGGATGGAGACCTGCATCGGGCTCTCTCTTCAGCAGGGAGCCTGCTTCCCTCTCTCTCTGCCTGCCTCTCTGCTTATGATTTCTCTCTCTCTCTGTCAAATAAATAAATAAAATCTTAAAAAAAAAAAAAAAAAGAAAAGGTGCATGCAAAAAGCTACAACAGGCTGTAAGTGTGGTAAGTTGATCTAACTTGTTCCATGTAAGGATAATTCCTACAAGAAATGTAAGAGAACTTCAGACAATGAAGTTATCAGAAAGTGCTTTTGGGTTATAAACAAGAGGAATTATTTTAATCCTGAGAGCTCAAGAGTTTCTTGGTAATTACAAAACTATAACATTTCACATAATATGATTCAAGTCAGTATAAATGAACTGCTGGTGGACTTCTAAGAGGAGATCCTGGAAATAAGAGTGGTAGATTTTTTGATTTGGCTTGCTTTATTAACCACATGGCTGCTTGCTATTTTGAATTCTTCCTTTGCTTCTTACTATCACCAAGGTGACTGAGCCCATCCCAAGGTGATAGGATAGTTAAAAGAGAGAGTCAAAAATTGTTAAATATATGTCACATTTGTTCAGTCATTCACACACACACACACACACACACGCACACACACACACACTCATGTAGTCTCATGCACATATGTACACAGGTATAGATGTTTGTGTTTATTTTTATCTTTCCCATTTTCAAGATGCATATTCTTCTTCAATTTTCCTGACTTAAAAGAATGTATCAACTATGCTCTGACAGTCTCTCTACAACTTGCATAGTTATAACCGTCCCTCAAACATGGGAAGTGGCATATAGTGCTATCTTTCTTTTTGATGGGGGAATGGTATCTTGTCTGGCTATGGAATTCTTGAAAGGCAGATCATTTTCTCTCAGTAGACGATAGATGTTATTTGATCATCATCTTGTTTTCTTGTTTTCTGTACCAGATATGAAAAGTCTTATCATCATTCCCGGATAAGAAGTTTGTTCATTCTATAGGGAAGTTTCTAAGATTCTTTCCTTATATTTGTTATTCAAGAATTTCAAAAGCATGTGTCTACATCTTTTTACAAATTAATCTTGCCTGAATTTCAATGAGCCCCTTCTGCCTGAAGAATTAGTCTTTTTTTCTTATCATAAACATAAATAATCTTTTATTATTTGCTTATTTGTCACTTCTGTACTTTTTGCTCATGCTAGAATGTCTACATTTGGATATGTTCTTGAGCTATTCTCCAATTTTTTTTAATCTTTGCTTTTACTAGTTCTATTTTTGTTCTTTATTTTGCCACATGTTTTGGCATTGCTCTTGACTTTCTAATACAATAATTCTCAATATTGATCACCCACTTTTTTTAGTTTGTTGACTGAATTTTAAATTATAAAGTTATTTCAAAAATTGTTATAAACATTTTATTCTTGATTTTAAAATGTAGAGATTTCTTACTGCTTTTTACTTAAAAGTCTCAGTTTTATTTACTTGTTCTAGGTATGCATCTTGTCTTTCCTTTCTTTGGTTCTTTGATGTCCTATGTTGTTATTTCTCTTTACTTGCTCATGAATTTTTGTGGCCTCACCTAGCAAGCTAGGCCATTAGTAACTGGGGGTAGCACAGTAATTTCTATTTTTGTGACTGGTGATGAATCGTGGATCATCAGTGATCCCTCTCTAGGTGTTCACAAGTAAATCATCAGAGACAGACCTTTCTAGAATCAGATGTGAGCCTGACAGGGAAACAAGCCAGGGAAGGCCTTCTCAATATTATTGACAGTACTTTGTTTTCTCGTGAGCATTTCAGTAAATTCATGTGCAGGCACATCATTTATGATTACACAAGAATCATACTGCACAAGAATGACCAATGAGAGGATGAGTAGGGGCTTAAAACTCTCTAATGATTCTCAGGCTAAACCATGCACTCAAAAGAGAGGAATGTAGTTGGCTTTTTTCTATTTGCAGGAAATCCTTCATGGAATAATAGTGGTCCCTGTTTAAAATTTTGTCCCTGGTCCCAAAGGTAGATTAGCCCTCCTCTCTGCTTCAAGACCTTTGATCCCACTAGGATTAAAAAAGAACAGCATAGCTATTGATGTCTTTATCCACCTCAGGTAATAGTGGACCTGTTTAATTAATTGCCCTCCCAGGTTTCTGCTAGTGTGCCTATTCAGGTGATGGTCTCCCTGGGGAAAGAAGGAGAAAAGGCAGCGAGGAGGAAGAAAAATTCAGATACATCTATATACATTGTCATCTTGGTAGGAATTGCACATTTTATTGCTTCAAGATAGCACTTTATTAGACATAAAATCCTTTATCTGTCCTATATTCTGCAAGTATATTTATCACAGTTAGTTACATTTCATTCATATGTGTCTATTTTTTCTTTCGGGGAGAGGGTTTGGTGTGTATATCAGCACATTTGAATGTGTGTGTGTTTACTGCATATGTAAATTCTAAATTTAAAATGTACCTGGGGCACCTGGGGCGGTGTACTCAGTTGTGTCCAACTCTTGGTTTTGGCTCAGGTAGTGATCTCATGGGTTGTTATCTCATGGTTTGTGATCTTATAGGTCATGAGATCAAGCCCATGTGGAGCTCTGAGTTCAGCACAGAGTCTGCTTGGGACTTTTTCTACCCTCTGCCCCTCCCTTGCACTCATGCCACTCTCTCTCTCAAATAAATAAATATTTTTAAAAATTAAAAAATATACCAATAATTTATTTTATGACTTCTGAATTTGACAGCAGTGTGATTTTATTATACCAACTGGCTCCTAACAAGTGTTTGTACACACATACAGACCTACCTGATTGCCTTTGAGGATTGCATAGCATTTCACTATTTTATAATTTAACTGATCCCATATTGATTTAAATTTTATTTCCAACATTTTATATTTTTCAATACTGTTATAACAAGACTTTTATAAATATCTTTCCACAAACAGTGTGGACAAGTATTTATCTACCAGGTAATATACAGTGTTCAAGGCTCCAGGGATCAGAGAGTGAAGTATTTCTTTATATAAATTCTTTTTTTTTTTTTTAAAGATTTTATTTGTTTATTTGACAGAGAGAGAGAGATCACAAGTAGGCAGAAGGCAGGCAGAGAGAGAGGGGGAAGCAGGCTCCCTGCTGAGCAGAGAGCCCGATGCGGGGCTCGATCCCAGGACCCTGAGATCATGACCTGAGCCAAAGGCAGAGGCTTAACCTACTAAGCCACCCAAGCGCCCCCCCTTTATATAAATTCTTAAAAAGAAATTTCTGGATCAAACTGAATTTTACTTAAACTTTTCTAAAATATTACCAATATTTTACTAATATTGCCAATATGTGATTACCAATATTCTTCATAAGTTAGTATCTATTTATATAGTTAGCCACAATATGAAATATTGCTTATTACTTTCAGTTTTGCTTTTAGTGGATAGTATTCCTCTTTTCAAAGTTGCCAATTTAAAACATGAAAAATAGCACATTATTGTTTTAATTTGATTTTTTTATTTGTGTGTGTTTGAGCATCTTCTCATACATTTAATCATTATAAACGTATGTTCTTAAGTAAATTGGTTTTTTTTAACTAGGGCATTCATCTTTTGCTTATTGATTTCTAAAAGTTCTTTATACATTAAAAATAGCAACTCTCTGTCATGTAAATTAAACATTATTTTTCTCTGAAAAATAACTCAAAACTCAGTGGCAGAAAAGAGTCAACTGTAACTGGGTAAGTGACAAAGGGGTTTCTACCGCTTACAGAACCATTGCCAGAGCTAAGGAACATCACAAAGCTTCAGCTCTGTGAATGGCTCCAAGATACATACCACCAAATGGCACTGCGATAGGTGCCGCTGTTCTTGGATAACTTGATTTGGTAGATTAGAAAGTAGCCACTTCATTGCTCAGTACAGAACCATGCTCTCTCTGGGACTCCAGGCCCTTCCACACTCTACTTTTAACTGGGAGCTGAATTCATTTCTTATCTAAGGCACTTGCATAGTAAAACCCAAATCTCACCCTGGTTGCACAGAGCAACTAGGTAGCCTTGTGTATAGAAAGACATGAGAAACAGGTTGGAATGAACACCGTGATTGTGAGTTGCTTAATTTTATTTTTAATGTCATTAGGCATTCAGGAAATTTAAATATTTAAATAAACAAGATTTTCCTAGTGAAAAAATTTTTGTGCCTTTTCCAGAAAGTAATCACACATTTCAAGACATATGTTTTCCTTCAGTATTATTTTTAAAAATATTTTGAAATACTTGAAAAATTTTTTTGTATTTTGCTAGGTTTGCAAAAATGTTATAAGGAGTATAATAAATTCTTACATACTGTCTTGTTGCTCCATCAATTTACTAATATTTGCAATAGAATGGATTAAAAATTAAATCAGCTCTATTGAGGCATAATTCATATAATATAAAATCCACTTGTTTTCGGTATACAATGTAGTATTTTTAGTAAATCCACAGAATTATGCAAGCATCACCACAGTCCAATTGTAGAATATGTGCAGCCATTCCCTGTTCCTATCCCAGCTCCAAGCAACCACTAATTTACTTTCTGCCTTTAGTTTTGCCTTTTCTGGAACTTCACGTAAGTGAAATACAATATGTGGTGTATTGAGTCCATCTTTTTTACTTTATCGTGATGTTTTTGAAGTTTATCTGTGTTTTAGTACCTGTCAGTACCTTGTTCCTTTTATCCTTTTACCAGTTGAAGGACATTGGATAGTTTCCAGTATTTGGCTATTATGAATGAACAATGCTGCTATGAATATTCATATACAAAGTTTGTACAGACAAAGGCTTTCATTTGTCTTGAGTGAATAATAGGGGTAGAATTGCTGGATATCGTAGACAGAGAAATTAGCCCCCAAACATATCCATGTTCAATCCATGGGAACTTTTATTATGTTACCTTTTAAAATAAAACATATTTTATAGATGTGATTAACCACTCTAATAAGGGAGATTATCCTGTTTTTTTCAGGTGGGCTCAATGTAAACACAGGGTTCTTTGTTAGAGGGATGTAGGGTGCAGGATTGTTAGAATCTGAAAGGAAATGTGTTGATGGAAGCAGAGGTCAGAGGAAAAAAGAGAGAAATTTTCAAAATGCTATGCTGCTGATTTTGAAGATGGAAGAAAGGATCATGAGCCAAAGAATGCTGGTCTTTTAAAGGTTGGAAAAGGCAGGAAAATGGATTCTTCTGTAGAACCTCCAGAAGGAATAGAGTTATGATGACACTATGAGAGACCATTTGGGACTTAATGACCACTAGAACTAGAGGTTAATATATTTGTGTTGTTTTAAGCTACTAATTTAGTAATTTGTTATACCAGTAATAGGAAAACAAATACTTTGGATTATATAGTAAATTTATGCATAACTATACCATACAGGAAATTGCCAACCTGTTTTGCCAAGTGACTGCAGAATTTATAGTGTCACCAATAACATAAAAGGGCTCTAGTTTCTTTTCTTTTCTTCTCTTTTCTTTCTTCCTTTTATTTTTTTTAAGACAGAGAGAGAGGGTTCATGCACAGGGCAGAAGGAGAGGGAGAGAGAGATTCTTAAGCAGGCATCACCCCCAGTGCAAAACCCAATCCTGGGCGGATCTCACAACCCTGAGATGAGACCTGGACTGAAATGAAGAATCCCAATGCTTAACTCTGAGCCACCCAGGCACTCCTAGTTTCTTTCCATTCTTACCAAATACTTCTCATTGTCTTTTTAATTATTGTCTATCTTTTTATTTCTTGTATATCTGTGGTAATTTCCCATTCCTAATGGTGCACAATAATGCACATTGCATATTTTATATTTTTCTCTAAAAACCTTCACTGAAATTTTGTTTGTATTATGACTCTTGTCAAAGAACCTACACTCAGTCCTATTTATGCCACTTTTGCTTTACTTTTTATTTAATCAATTTATGATTTATAATTATTAGTGCATTTCAACTATATATGGTTACGATTGGTTATCTTTTTCTAGATTACTTTTCTAAATATCCTCATTTTTATTTTGAAAATAAGTACACATATAATGTTTTTATTTTTATAAAATTTTATTTGTGTTTCATGGGTTTAATGTTAAACATTCTCACTGTCGCATATTGGAAAGTAACCCTCAATTTTATTTTTATATCTTTGTCTAAAAATTATTTAAATAATTTTTTAGAAGTTTTTATTTTAATTACCTTGTGTTCAACACAAGCACACTCCTTAATGCCCATTACTTGTTTAACCCATCTCCCACCCTCCTGCCCTCTGATAACCATCAGTTTGTTCTCTGTACGTTAGAGTCTGGTTCTTGGTTTATCTCTCTTTTTCTCCTATGCTTGTTTGTTTTGTTTATTAAACTCCACATATGAGTGAAAATATATGGTACGTGTCTTTCTCTGATTGAATATTTCACTTAGCATTATACTCTAGCTCCATCCATGTCATTACAAATGGCAAGATTTCATTCTTTTTTATGGATGAGTAATATTCCATTGTCTATACCACTTCTTTATTATTCGTCAATTGATGCACAGTTGGGCAGCTTCTATATTTTGTCTATTGTAAATAATGCTATTTTAAACATTGTGATGGATGTATCCCTTTGAATTAGTGGGGTTTTTTTAAAGAATATTTTTTAAAGATTTTATTTATTTATTTGACAGAAAGAGACAGTGAGAGAGGGAATACAAGCAGGGGGAGTGGGAGAGGGAGAAGCAGGCTTCCTGCTGAGCAGGGAACCAGGTGCAGGGCTCAGTCCCAGGACCCTGGGATCATGACTTGAACCGAAGGCAGATGCTTAGCAATGGAGCCAACCAGGTGCCCCTGAATTAGTGTTTTTATATTCTTTGAGTAAATACCTAGTTGTGTAACAGCTATATCATAGGTTAGTTGTATTTTTAATTTTTTGAGGAACCTCCATACTGTTTTCCAGAGTGGCTGTACCAGTTTGCATTCCCATCAACAGTGCAGAAGGGTTCCTTTTTCTCCACATCCTCACCAACACCTCTTTGTTTCTTGTGCTTTTGATTTTAGCCATTCTGATGGCTGTGAGAGGATATCTCATTGTGCTTTTGATTTGCATTTCCTTGATGATAAGTGATGATGAGCATCTTTTCATGTGTATGTTTCATCTATATTTCTTCTTTGGGGAAATGTCCTTGTCCTCTGCCAATTTTTAATTGGATTATTTGTGGGTTTTTTTTTTTTTTTTGGTGTTGAGTTTTATAAGTTCTTTACAGATTTTGGAAAGTAAGCTTTTAGGGATATGTCATTTGCAAATTCTATAGGTTGCCTTTTAATTTTGTTGCTTTTTTTTCATTGTGCAGAAGCCTTTTATTTTGATGTAATACCAATAGTTTATTTTTGCTTTTGTTTCCCTTGCCTCAGGAAACATATCTAGTAAGAAGTTGCTATTGCTGATGTCAGAGACATTGCTGCTTCTGTTCTCCTCCAGGATTTTAATGATCTCCTGTCTCACATTTAGGTCTTCCATTCATTTTAAATTTATCTTTGTGTATGTTGTAAGAAAGTCATTGAGCTTCATTCTCTTGCATGTTCTGTTCAGTTTTTCCAGCCTCATTTGTTGAAGAGACTTTTCTCACTGGATATTCTTTCCTGTTTTGTTGAAGATTAGTTGACCATAGAATTGTGGGTTCATTTCTGGATTTTCCATTCTGTTTTATTGATCTATGTGTCTATTTTTGTGCCAATACCATATTGTTTTGATCACTGCAGCTTTGTAATATAACTTGAAGTCCAGAACTGTGATGCCTCCAGCTTTGCTTTTCTTTTTCAAGATTGCTTCAGGGTCTTTTGTGGTTCCATACAAATTTTAGGATTGTTTGTTCTAGCTCTATAAAAAATGCTGGTGGTATTTTGATAGCGATTGTATTAAATGTGTTGACTGCACTGGGTAGTATAGACATTTTAGCAATATTTGTTCTTCTAATCCATAAGCATGGTATGTCTTTCCATTTCTTTGTGTCACTTTCACTTTCTTTCATCAGTGTTTTATAGTTTTCAGAGTACAAGTCTTGCACCTCTTCAAATAAGTTTATTCCAAGGTATCTTATTATTTTTGGTGTGATTGTAAATAAGATTGTTTTCTTAATTTCGCTTTTTGCATTCATTATTGATATATAGAAATGTGACAGATTTCTGTAGATTGATTTTGTATACTGCAACTTTACTGAATATGTTTATCAGTTCCAACAAGTTTTTTGGTTGAATTTTTCCAGTTTCCTGTATAGAGTGTAATGCCATTTGCAAATAGTAAAAGTTTTACTTCTCCCTTGCTGATTTAGATGCCTTTTCTTTTTGCTATTTTATTACTGTGGCTAGGACTTCTAGTACTGTATTGAATAAAATGGTGAGAGGACATCCTTGTCTTGTTCCTGACCTTAGGGGAAAGGGTCTCAGTTTTTCATTGAGTATGATGTTAGCTGTGGGATTTTGATATATGGTCTTCATTATGTTGTAGTATATTCCCTCTAAATGTACTATGTTGAGGTGTTTTATCATGGATAGATGTACTTTGTCACATGCTTTTTCTGCACCTATTGATGATCACGTGGTTCTTTTCTTTTCTTGATGTGATGCTTCATGTCGATTGATTTGCAAATACCGAACATGCCCTCCTCCCCGCCACAATCCAGGATTAAATCCCACTTGATTGTGGTGAATGATTTTTTTTAATATATTGTTGATTCCATTTGCTAGTGTTTGGTTGAGGAGAATTTTTACATCTATTTTCATCAGGGATATTGCCCTGTAATTGATTGGTTGATTGATATTTGTGTGTGTGTGCGTGTGGTGTTTTTATCTGGTCTTGGTATCAGGGTAATCCTGATCTTGAAAATGAATTTGGAAGTTCTCCTTCCTTTTCTCTTTTCTTGGAATAGTTTGAGAAGAATAGGTATGAACTCTTCTTTAAATGTTTGGTAGAATTCACTTGTGAAGCCAGCTGGTCCTAGACTGTTTTTGTTGGGAGGTTTTTGATTACTGACTCAGCTCTTTGCTGGTTATCCATCCCTTCAAATTTTCTATTTCTTCCTGTTTCAGTTTTGGTAGGTTATATGTTTGTAAGTATTTATCCATTTCTTCCGTGTTGTCCAATTTAGTTGGTATATAGTTTTTCATAATATTCTCTTATAATTGTTTGTGTTTCTGTAGTTTTTGTTGTTATTTGTTATTTCTCCTCTCTCATTTGTGATTTTATTTATTTGGGTCCTTTCCCTTTTTTTCTTGATGAATCTGGTTAGAGGTTTATCAATGTTATTGATTTTTTTTTCAAAGTACCCACTCCTGGTTTCATTACTCTCTTCTATTACTTTGAGATTTTTTGTTTGTTTTGGTTTCTATATCATTTATTTCTACACTAATCTTTATGATTTCCTTCCTTCTTTTGGTTTTAGGTTTTGTTTGTTCTTTTTCTAGCTCCTTCAGGTGTAAGGTTAAGTTGTTTATCTGAGATTTTACTTGCTTCTTGAGATAGGTCTGTATTGCATTAAACTTCCCTCTTGGAACCACTGTTGCTGCATCCCAAAGGTTTTAAATCATTGTGCTTTCACTTTCACTTGTTTCCATGTACTATTTTATCCTTCTTTTTTTATTTATCCCTTATTTTTGTTTCCTATTGCCCCGTTCATTGTTTTAGCATGTTATTTAACTTTCATATATATATACACAGACTTTCCATATTTTTTTTGTAGTTGATTTCTAGTTTCATAGTGTTGTGGTCAGAAAAGATGCATGGTATAACTTGAATCTTTCTGAATTTGTTGAGACTTGTTTTGTGGCCAACTCTGTGATCTTTTCTGGTAAATGTTTTATGTACCCTTGAGAAAATGTGCATTCTGCTGTTTTAGGATGGTATGTTCTGAATATACCTTTTAAATCCATCTGGTCCAGTTTGTCATTCAGAGCCATTGTTTCCTTGTTGATTTTCTATTTAGGTGATCTGTCCATGATATAAGTGGGGTGTTAAATCCCACTTCTATTATTGTATTACTATCAATTGGTTCTTTTATGTTTGTTATTAACCGTTTTATGTATTTGGTGACTCCCATGTTGGGTGCATAAATATTTACAATTATTATATCTTTTTATTGGATTGTCCCCTTTATTTTTATATAGTGCTCTTCTTTGTGTCTTGGAACAGTCATTGTTTTAAAGTCTATTTTGTCAAATACAAATAATGCTACTCCTGCTTTCTCTTGATATGCATTTGCCCGATAAGTGTTTCTCCATCGCCTCAATTTCAATCTGCAGATGTCTTTAGTTCTAAAATGAGTATCTTATAGGCAGCATATTGATGGGTCTTTTTTTTTTAAGATTTTATTTATTTATTTGACAGAGAGGAGAGAGATCACAAGTAGGCAGAGAGGCAGGCAGAGAGAGAGGGGGAAGCAGGTTCCCCGTTGAGCAGAGAGCCCAATGTGGGGCTAGAGCCCAATGTGGGGCTCGATCCCAGGACCCTGAGATCATGACCTGAGCCGAAGGCAGAGGCTTTAACCAACTGAGCCACCCAGGCGCCCAGGCTCTTGTTTTTTTAATCTTTTATTTATTTATTTGAGAGAGCAGAGAGAGCATGAGTGGGGGTGCAGGCAGAGGGAGAGGAAGAAGCAGACTCTCTTCTGAGCAGGGTGTCAGATGCCAGGCTCAGTCCCAGGAACCAAAGATCATGACCTGATCTGAAGGCAGCTGCTTAACTGACTGAGCCACCTAGGTGCCCCAGGTCTTGTTTTTTATCCATTTTCTCATCCTATGTCTTTTGGTTGGAGCATTTAGTCCATTTACAATTAATATAACTATTGATAGACATGTATATATTGCCATTTTATTACTTGTTTTGTGGTGTTTCTGAAGATTTTTTCTGATCCTTCTCTTTCTCTCTTTCGTGGTTTGCTGATTTTCTTAAGTGATATATTTGGATTTTTTTCTCTTTATTCTTTACATACTGATTAGTGGTTTTGATTTGTGTTTACCATTAGGTTTATATATAACATCTCATGCATATGGCAGTCTATATTAAATTGATAATCATTTAAATTTGAACCTATTCTTTATTCCTCCCCTCCCCACGTTTTGGTATATGGTGTCATGTCTTACATTCTTCTGTTTTCTGAGTTAATTGACTGATTTTGACAGAAATATTTATTTTTAGTGCTTTTGTGTTCCCTACCTTCATACTGTCATCTTTGGTCTCTTCTTTCAACTCAAAGAGTCCCTTTAATATTCTTTGCAGACTAGTTTAGTTGTTATGAACTCCTTTAGTTTTCATTTGTCTGGGAAACTTTATTTCTCCTTCTCTTCTGAATGATCATATTGCTGGATAAAATATTCTTGACTGTAGGTTTTTCCCATTCAGCCCTTTGAATATATCATGCCACTCCTTTATGGCTTGAAATGTTGCTGCTGAAAAATCCAGTGATACACTCATGGGGTTTCCTTTGTATGTAGTTGTCTTCTTTTTGTCTTGCTATTAAAAATATTTAATATTTTTATCTTTATCAATATATTTTGTCACTTTGATTTTGTTGGTGGTTCTCTCTGCTTCCTGGATCTGGATATTTGTTTCCTTTTCCACATTAGGGAAGTTTTTAGCTATTATTTCTTCAAATAAATTCTCTGCCCTCTTTTTTCTCTCTTCTTCTGGGACTCCTATAATATAAATATTATTGTGTTTGATGGACTCACTGAGTTCCCCAAGTGTATTCTTGTTTTTAATAATTGGATTTTTTTCTCTCTTTTCTTCAGGTTGATTACATTATTCTGTCTTCTAGGTCATTAATTCATTTTTCTGCATCTTCCCACCTGCTGTTCATTCCATCGACTATGTTTCTCATTTTGTTTACTGAGTCCTTTATCTCTGTTGCTATTCCTTATCTCTGTGTTTATGGTCTCATTGATGTGTTCCACTCTTTTCTCAAGTCCAGTAGTATGCTTATAATGATTGCTTTAAATTCTCTGTCAAGCATGTTACTTATATCTGTTTCACTTATTCTTTCATTTCAGACAAATTCCTCTGCCTTCTCATTCTACCCAAGTCTCTGTACCTGTTTCTTTGTGTTAGTAAAGTCAGCTACATTCTCTTGTTTTGGGGGACAATAGCTTTATGAATAAGAGGTCCTATCATGACTTCAAGTATAGTGTCCCCTATTCCTTAGGGCCTGGTGCTTCTGAGTATCTTCAATGTATACTGTATGCTTTCTGTTGCTGTGTCCTGCCTGCTTTTTCCATCAGGTCAGTTGACTACAGAGGCTCTCTTTGCCTGTTGTGGGCAATATTTGGTCCCTGGCCTGAATATGGTACATTTTAATTAAGTGTGCTCTAGTCTAGTTGTGAAATGAGACCTGTTGCTGCCACCACTAGAACGAAGACCTCACAAAATTCTCAGGTCAGGGGATGCCTGGGTGGCTCAGTCAGTTAGGTGTCTGCCTTTGGCTCAGGTTGTGATCCTAGGGTTCTGGGATCGAGTACCACATCAGGCTCCTTTCTCAGCGGGGAGCCTGATTCTCCCTCTTCTCCCACTGCCTCTTGCTCCCCCTGCTTGTACTCTCTCTCTTTCTATCTGACAAATAAATAAATAAAATCTTAAAAAAAAATTCCCAAATCAGAGACATGGTGTTGGCAGGTGTTTGGGCTGGTCTTCTAGGGAAGGGGCACATTGGGACTGAGGCAAACTGGACTGGGACAGTTCTTCCAGAGTGTAGGGTGCAGGGCTTTGTGTAAGTAAGTTAGCACAGAGTGTTAGTACTGTGCTACAGTACTGTGCTACAGTTGGTACTGTGCTACAGTAGCTCTGTGTTTATGCTGAGGGGCAGGCAAGGGAAACAGTGCCTCTCATTCATTTATTCCCAGAGGAGTCTTGCTGGGACAGGCCTGAGATGAGTAATTAACCTCCCCACTGTGTGCCTCAGGTGTTCTTTAGATCAGATCACTGCTTCCATGCTGTATGTCTATGCGCTGTTTGTCCCACCTTTTCTCTGAGAACATCACCAATGTCCTAATAGGTCTCCTAGAGACAAGCATGCTGACCTTTAAAACCAGGCTTGAAGCCCCTCTGGTTGCAAGAACTCACCAAATTCAAGCACTCTTGTTTTCCAAGCCAACTGCTATGGGGAGTCATTTTCCCTGTGCACTCCTCTGTGTACCATTCTGTCTTTCACCCTTCTCCATTACCATGGCTCTCTCCCCACTGCAGCAACCATGATTCATTTCTCTCCCAAGCCACGTCTCTGTACTTTTTACCTTTTTTGATATGGCCTCTTCTCTACTTTTAGTTGTGGAGCTTGTTCTGCCAGTCTTCAGATCAATTTCTGGGGTATTTAGGATGATTTGATAGTTATCTAGTTGTATTTGTGGGATGAGGCAAGCCTAGGGCCCTCCTACTCTGCTGCCATCTTCCACTCCAATCTACTCTTCAAGTCTAAATAATTTTTAAAATGATTACTTATGGTCAGATTGTTTTTCTCTATTTTTTGTTGTAAGTTTCTACGTATCATCCAGTATGTTCAGAGAATAGGGCATAAACTGTTAGTGCTGTTGTAAATTACCCAGATTCTCAGCACTTGATCAGTTCTAGATAGTGTTCAATGGAAAATGAATTGTCCAAATCTTTTATAATGTCACTTATTTTATCTAGTCTCTGAATCTGTCAAATTCATAGGGAGGCATATTAAATTGATTATTATACATATCTTGCATATTTAGTAACTTTTTACTACCAATATTTCTTTGTCTAGGAATTCATATGTTTGTAGTGAATTTTAACATTTTAAAATTAAAAACATTCAATATGAGACTGCAGTTTTACCCAAGTCATGTGTGTTCTTCCTGGCTTCCATATGAACTTTCCTAAGGCTATTTGGTCCTGGTTGTATTGTATTTAGTAAATCTTTAGGGACTATTTTCTAGTTTCAGTAAAGATAGAGTATTATTTTGTTTAGGCTTTTTTATTTTGCATTTTTTGAAGACTTTCATTGGGGAAATGTAGAACTATGGATATTTTGGAACAATCACTTCTGAAATTTTAGTTGTGCTCTTACTGACATTCTCCACTGTCCTTGTTGCATTGTAGGAAGTCAATATAGATTTAGTTTGACTAATTTGACTAACATTGTTATCATGTAATATTGTTTTCTAAAATGTCTTCACATATTTTAGAGGTTATAAATTTTTCTTTTTGAAATAGCTTGGAAAATTACTAAAATAAGACAATAAATCAAATGAAAACAATAACCACTACTATTTGTTATATGCCTAATATATGCTATGCATTGAAATATACATCTGGCTGAATAATTCTCATTTAAATCCTACAATGTCTTGTGAAGTTATTTCTATTATATTCATTTTTTATTTTCTCAACACAAAAACTTAAAATCAGAGACCCTAAATATCTTATCAGATTTCCACAACATTCTATTAGTGAATTCAAATTCAGATTTTCCTTGATTCCAGAACCTAGTCGTTATGTAATATAGCTGGTTAGAGAGAATTAGTGTTTTTAGTCATGCGAGTGCCATCATGTATATTTTGACAATAAATTTAGAAGACAGTTTTAAACCAGAGAGTTATGAGATATCATGATTTAGAGAATCAATAGTGGTTGAATATATTCCTACCTATCATTACTCACTCATTTACCCATTAAACAAATAAACATATCTGGTGTCTCTTGCCCTGAAAAGCAATAGTCTGAATGTTGAAATAATGGAAAAAAGGAATTATACTCACAAATTTGCTGATAGTCTGTTACGGGAACTACTATATAGCCTGATACAACTATATTACTATAATATAGTTTATGGAAGAGAGGGACATGATTTCTTTGATTATTTAATACCTTTTCTAATGAGTAGTTTAAGTTCTACTCAAATTTTGCTATGTAAGTTTTCCCAAGATTGACCGATAATCTCTATCAATTTTGCCATTTCCCATAATTTGTATTTTTACTCCCATTTTGTGTATGCTTTATCTAACTACTTCAAAATGCCTTCTATCTCCTCATTTCTCAGTACATGCCAGCATTAAAATCTTGAAAAATTTTATTTTTTTTCAAAAATATATTATCTATAATATGTATTTTTATAATTAAATTCTTCTCTTTAAATAATGAGTTACTATTGGGTCTTATAGTTTCCTATATTCAGACAAATGTACATTTTTTTTCCAGTTCACTGATGTTAATCTATTTGCGAAAGCTGGAGGATTCATACTGCTGAGGTATGCCATCTGTGCAAGGAGAAAATGATCTTGTGGGCAAATCATAACAGCCATTAAAGATGAAGATTCTATTCCATTTCATTTTGTAGCTTGTGATGGCACCTTCTATGTTTATGTCACTATATTCTTCTTTAAATGGTAATATTAACTATGCCAGCCTCATTTACTTCAAAGAAATTTCAGAAAGTCTCTGTGCTAACTTTAGGTAACAAAAGTAACTGATTAGGTCAAGCTACAAGGCATACATAATAAACACAAATTAATATGCCTCCAAGTTTTCTGTCCCCCAAATATGAATATTGGATGCTAAAAATCTTATATTTTTTTCATAGGACTAGGGTTGTCCTGTCCAAGTTATTAATACAGATATTGTAAAGGCACAGAGATATTATATTTAATTTTACTTGAATTTGACAAAAAGAAACTGAAGAGACAGTGATAGTATTTTTGAACTTCAGAAAAATATTTCTTTAAAAATCTTAATTTTTTATAGTCAAATTTAGCACCAGGAAAAAGGCATATGATAAAACAACATATGAGAAATGAATGCCAATTACCACTCAAAGGACCAAACATAAATTTTCAGAAAGAATATAATATACAATCAGGAAACTAGAACAAAATTGTGTTTTCATTGTAGAGAAACAATTTAAATCTTGCTACATTTACACATGTTGATGGAAAAACATGTAGCTGAATGACTGTCAGTACAGATGGATCTGTCTATAAATGGATAAATTTTGGAAAGATTTTAATGATCCACTCTACATTCCTTTTAATGAGCTACATCAACGTGTTTACCTCAACAATATAATGAATTCAGAGAATCTTGAACTTGAATCCTTATTTTTTTGTCTCTTGTGCTTATGTGTAGAATTATGTAATTTATATATCTTTGGAAAAGGATATATTTTACCACCAATTTTTTTGTATGAGTATACTGAAACAAGTAAAAATATGGTAAATACCATGCAAAGAAGTTACTGACTATATTCATAGCCCTACTTATAACACTTTAGGTTATTAAATATCAAGACCACTGCAGTTGAAAGGATCACATAAGCTATTTGCCTTGGGCTTTCTAAATGCATGTTAGATATTTATACCACTTTGAGATTTAAAATCTGCTATTGTATATAAATAATCATCAAAAATTCTTATTGTGTTATGTATATAAACTAAATAAACTGTTTAAAAATTGGGTACATATAAAGTTAGAATGATCAGGTCAATTCATAAAAAATTCCATATATTTCACATTTTAACAGCCTAGATTTCTGATCCACAATGATGCCTGAACTACTAAATAGTTATATTTACTAATTTATTTCTTTTGTCCATGTAGTCAGGCACAACCCTACTAGTATGAACACAGTTCATTAGTGAAAACAGCAAAGTTAGAGAGGAGGTTTTAGAGTTACAAAACTCATTTGGTATTTTCTGTGTCTTGGGTACATAACCTGGGGTTTCTCAATGTCCAGTAGGGTTATATAATTTTATTAGGCATTTTGTTTATGCAGCAATATATGAATTGGTGTAAATTTTAACAATGCTAAGTTATTTACCATAGATAGCAACTACTGCTGTAAGTAATGGTTGAAAATTCAAAAATGAATTCTAAGCAATGAGTTTAAGAGGACTTCCTGTCAGAGACTGAGTAAAAACTAAACTTATTTCCAGAAACTGTGAGCATGGAATCAGCCCCGTTTGACCAGCATCTGTATCATAGATACTATCAAATGTGTCTTCAGGGAGTTAGAAAAAAATTATTTTATTCTTATCCAAGATAGGGGAAATGAATAGGTTATTGTCAACTTTCTCCTACCATTAGACTCTTTTATAGTACATGAAGCCTGAAAAATATGTCTCAAATTAAAATTCCATCATAGATAAATAAGCAAAAAGACTAGTCAAAGCATTCAAAGTTCTTAGCTGAGGTCTCTGGAAAGGGGATGATGACAATGGTAGTAACCTATGCTTTCCACCTTAATCCAGCTGTCTCTAATAATAGTAGAAAATGTAATAGGTATTAATCCAAAGACTTTTATAGTGTCCTTTTTTTAAAAAAAAAAAGACTTTAGATTTTATTTATTTATTTGAGATAGAGCGAGAGAGAGCATTAGAGGGGAGAAGGTCAGAGGGAGAAGCAGACTCCCTGTGGAGCTGGGAGCCTGATGTGGGACTCGATGCCAGGACTCTGGGATCATGACCTGAGCCGAAGGCAGTTGCTTAACCAACTGAGCCACCTAGGTGCCCCTAATCCAAAGACTTTTAGATCAGACCCCAAACCTCAAGTAATAACCAGCATCTGATCAGCCTTAAATGTGCAGTGCTGTCTTATTTACTTATTTACATTTTCCTCTGGTGCCTGGGCAGACCTTTTTTATTTTTTCCTATTTATATTCATCATGTGTGACTTCATTGCCCAAACCATCAGTTTTATTGGAGGCTTCATATAGCATACTTTCTGCAAGTCAACAAACCATGAACTGGGCAGATCTATCAGTTAAAATATTATGCAGTGACTCAAATTGATGATCTAGTTTAATTTGCCAAGCATCCTCATTGATCTCATCTGACTATGAATCAATCTGTTACCAAATGCATGTGTGTGTTTCAGTTACACTACAAGTTAAAAATATTGATTTTTTTTCAAAGAGATATGATGTTCAACAAACCATCCTAGTTGACTTGAAGGGACTCTTCCTGAGAAATTATTGTTAATATAGATTTTGGAAATTTTTGTATTTGAAATATAGCAGTTTTCAGTTGTTGTTTACGTTGAGAATTTGGAGAAGTATACTATAATAAAGATTGTTGTTAACATGTTTAATTACAATAGGTAGTAGAAGTAACACAGACAATGACATCCAACTATTTTATATAGATGTCTGTATAAAAAGGACATATTCAATTATCAGGATTGCTTCTTTGTGAAAATATTAGCATCATAATTATTAACTATTCTTTATCCTCATAAATTGAGGCTAAGTTCTCTACAGACTCCCAGGTCAGCAAGGATTCAGCTTTTATACCTACATTACATTTATAACCACCTTTAAACTTTCTTGTTAATTACATACAGGATTGGTCTGCTTTTTTGTTGATTACTATAAACATATTATGTTTCTTCCCTGAAATTTGAAATAAAAAAAAAATATTTAGTTTACCTCACTATCACTTTTTGCTTTGTATTGCTTTTTAGAATTCCACATCTGCATATCTTGTCCCTTTACACCATCTGTTCATGACAAATAGGAATCATGCCATTGGAGAATATAGTAGTTCCCTCTAAATGCTGTAACAAACTACCACAAACTGGGTGGCTTAAAAATGCAAGTTTATTCACTTACAGTTCTGGAGGCCAAAAATCTCACTGGGCTGCAATCAAGTTGTCACTGAAGCTGTGCTCATTCTGGAGATTCTAGGGGATGGTCCATTTCTTTGCCTTTCCACTTTCTAGAAGCTGGCCCACATTCCTTTGTTCATGGCCTCCTTTCAGCAACTGCATCATTCTGACCTCTGCTTTCACTGTCATATCACCTTGTCTGATTCTGATTTTCCAGCTTCCCTCTTATAAGTGCTTTTGTGATTATATTGGGCTCACCCAGATTTTCCAGGGAAACCTCCTCATCTCAAAATCCTTAAATTAATCACATCTGCAAAGTCCCTGTTGTCATGTAATGTAATATATTCACAGGTGCCAGCATTTAGGATGTGTATGTGTTTGAGGGGCCATTATTTTGCCTAACATAGGAAGGTAGGCACATAGAAAAGGTTCCACATTTTTTAACAAAATCACATCAAAGGTGTTCAAATTCAGCCATATATTTATAATTCTTATATTATAAAGTGGGTTTGCAAAATAAGGTTTGAATTTCTGGTGTGTCCTGGTGCCCTTTCTTGTTTCTTTACATTTTTATTTTTATGTATTTGTTGATTTTTAAATTTTGTTGATCTTCTTCAGAATCTGACATTTATCTGTTTGTGGGAAGAAATAACTTCAGTTTTGACAAGGTCATAACTTTTTAAGAATAGAATAAAAAATTATCCATAAACATTTTAGAGATTAACATTACTTTATTTATACAATTAGCTTTTGTAAACTGGGATAAGAAATGGGAATTTTATGTAGTTTACATATATATTTTTTAAACCTTATCTTTATTATTTTTAAATTGAGTTATAGGTGATAAACATACCACATATCACATACATATTATATATATATACATATATTAATTTCAAGTGTAAAACATAGTGGTTCAACATTTATATACATTACAAAATGTTCACCAAAATAAATGTAGTTACCATCTGTCACCTTACAAAGTTATCACAATAACATTCCTTATGTTGTACTTTACATCCCCATGAGTTACTTATTTTAGAATGAATTTTGTACATCTTAATTCCTTTTACCTATTATATCCATCCCCTAATCCTTGTGGCAAACACTAGTTTGTTCTCTGTATTTTCGTGTATATGTTTTGTTCTGTTTGTTCATTTGTTTTTCAGATTCCACATGTAAGTGAAATCATACAATACTTTTCTTTGTCTGACACTTAGCATAATACTCTCTAGGTCTATACATGTCATTACCACATCTTCACTAGCACAGTATTTCTTGTCTTTTTGATAATAACTATCTGATATATGGGAGATCTCTCATTGTTTTGATTTGCATTTGATTCCTCATTGTTTTGATTTGCATTTGTTTTGATGACTAAGGATTTTCAGCATCTTTTCACATATATCTTGGCCATCTGCATCTCTTTAGAAATGTGTCTATTCAGATCCTTGGCATATTTTTAATTGGATTGTTTCATTTTTTGGTGTTGAGTTGTATGAACTCTTTATATATTTTGGATATAAACTTATCAAAATATGATTTGCAAATATCTTCTCCCACTGAGTAGGCCACCTTTTCATTTTGTTGCTGGTTTTCTTTGCTATGCACAAGTTTTTTAGTTTGGTGTAGTCCCAATTGTTTATATTTGCTTCTGTTGCCTTTGCCAGTTAAAAAAACAAATATATTGCTATGACCATCGTCTAATAGTTTACTGCCCATGTTTTCTTTTGGGAGTTTATGGTTTCAGGTATTACATTGCAGTCTTCAACCCATTTTGAGTTGATTTTTGTATGTAAGAAAGTGGTCTAGTTTTATTCCTCTGCATATAGCTATTCAGTTTTCTCAGCACCATTATCGCCAAGCCTAATTTTTCTCTATTATGTATTCTTGCCTCCTTCGTCATAGATTAATTGATCATATAAATGCGGGTTTATTTTTGGCTCTCTATTCTGTACCTCTTGTCTATGTGTCTATTTCTGTGCCAGTACCATGCTATTTTGATTATTTCAGCTTTGTAGTATAGTTTGGAATGTGGGAGTGTGACGCTTCTAGCTTTGTTCTTCTTTCTCAAGACTGTTTGACTCTTCATGGTCTTTTGTGGTTCCCAGCACATTTTAGGGTTCTTTGTTCTATTTCTATGAAAAATGTTATTGATATTTTGGTAGGGATTGCATTGAATCTGTAGATTGCCTTAGGTAGCCTGGACATTTTAGCAATGTGAAGTCTTCCAACTGTGGTCTTTAATTTCTTTCATCAATATCTTATAGTTTTATTACAACTAAATGGCATTGTTTTTTTGATTTCTCAGTTCCTGATGTACAGAAATACAGTAAATTAATATATTATATATTAATTTCATGTCCTGAAATTTTACTGAATTTACTTATTGGTTATAATAGTTTTTTTGGTGGATTTAGGGTTTTCTATATACAGTACTTTCTTTTCTGCAGATAATGGCAATTTTACTTTTTTATTACTAATTTGAATACCTTTTATTTTTTGTCAGTCTGATTTCTGTTGCTAGGATTGCTAGTACTCTCTTGAATAAAAGTGGAGAGAATTTTCTTTTCTTCTTGATGGGATGTTAGAGGAAAAACTTTCAGCTTTTTACTATTGAGTAGATGTTAGCTCTGGGCTTGTCATATATGGTCTTTATCATGTTGAGGTATGTTTGGTCTATACCCATTTTGTCTAGTTTTTATCATGAATGGATGATGAATTTTGTCAAGTGCTATTTTTGCATCTAATGAGAAAAGTACATGATTTTATCTATTATTATGTTAATATGGTGCATCGCATCAATTGATTTATGGATATTGAATCATCCATCTTGCATTACTGGTATGTGATTGGGACAAATGATTCCTTTATTGTATTTTTAAATTTGAGTTGCTAGCATTTTGTTGAGGACATTTTCATCTATGGCCTGTAATTTTAATTTGTTGTAGTGTCTTTGTCTGGTTTTGGTATTAGTATAATGCTGGCCTCATAAAATGAATTTGGAAGCATTCTTTCTCTTCAATTGTTTGGAACAATTTGAGAAGGATAGATACTTACTCTTCTTTAACTGTTTGGCATAATTTGTCTATGAAGCCTTCTGATTCCGAACTTTTGTCTGCTGGAAATTTTTGATTACTGATTCAATTTCGTTACTAGTGATTCGTCTGTTCAGATTCTATTTCTTCCTGACTCAGTCTTAGAAAATTATATATTCCTAAGAATTTATGTATTTCTTTTAAATTGTCCAACTTGTTAGTGCATAATTTTTTGTAGTAGTCTCTTACAATTCTTTTTATTTCTATGGTGTCACTTGTAATGTTTCCTCTTTCATTTCTGATTTTATGAATTTGAGTTCTCTCTCTTTTTCTTGGTGAGTGTAACTAAACATTTATCAACTTTATGTTTTCAAAGAACTAACTCTTAGGGGCAACTGGGTGGCTTAGTTGGTTAAGTGTCTAACTCTTGAAATCAGTTCAAGTCAATATCTCAGGGTCCTGAGATCAAGGCCTGCATCAGGCTCGGTGCTCAGCAGGGAGTCTGCTTGAGGACTCTGCCTTTGTCCCTCTCCCACTCACACACACTCTCACTCTCGCTCTCTCTCTAAAATAAATAAATTAATAAATAAGTCTTTAAAAAAAAACCCAGAACAAAGAACTCACTATTAAATTCATTGGTCTTTTCTATTGTTTTTTTTAGTGTGTGTGTGTGTGTGTGTGTGTCTCTATTTCATGTATTTCCATCTGATCTTTATTATTTCCATCCTTTTACTAAATTGGGATTTGTTTTTCTTTTTATAGTCCTTTGTATAGTCCTTTATAGTCCTAAGGCAAGAATGTTTATTTGAGATTTTTTTGTTTCTTGAAGTAGGCCTGTATCCCTATAAACATCCCTCTTATAAAAGCATATAATAACATATTGCTTTTGCTGCATCCCAGAGATTTTGGAATGTTGTGTTTCCATTTTCATTTTCCTCAAGGTATTTTTTTAAAATTTCCTCTTTGATTTCTTTGTTGACTCATTGATTGGTTAGTAGCATGCTGTTTAGCTTCCACATGATTTTTTTCCTAGTTCTTTTCTCGTAATTGATTTCTAGTTTCATACAATTCTTCTTGGAAAAGATGCTTGATGTGATTTCAGTCTTCCTAAATTTATTGTTTTTTTTTTCTTTTTTTTCTGTAGCCTAACATGCAGTCTATCTTGGAAAATGTTATGTGTACACTTGAAAAGAATGTGTATTCTGCTGTTTTAAGATGAAACATTCTTTATATATCTGTTAAGTCCATCTGGTCGAATGTGTACTTCAAAACCACTGTTTTCTTACTGATTTTCTCTCTGGATGATCTATCCATTGATGTAGGTGGAGTGATAGTCACCTACTATTGCATCGCTGTCAGTTTTTCCCTTTATGAATATTAGTCTTTACTTTATATATTTAGATGCTCCTATATTGAGTACATAGATATTTAAATTGTTATAGGCTTTTGTTGGATTGATCCCTTTATCATGATAGAATGCACCTTTGTTCTTGTTACAGGTTTTTTTTTAAGATTTTATTTATTTATTTGTCAGAGAGAGAGAGAGAGAGCACAAGCAGGCAGAGTGGCAGGCAGAGACAGAGAGAGAAGCAGGCTCCCTACTGAGCAAAGAGTCCCATGCCTTCATCGATCCCAGGACTCTGGGATCATGACCTGAGTCGAAGGCAGTCGCCTAATGGTTTTTTGTTTTAAAGTTTATTTTGAGGCACGTGGGTGGCTCAGCTGGTTAAGCCACTGCCTTTGGCTCAGGTCATGATCCCAGAGTCCCAGGATCTGGTTCTGCATTGTGCTCCCTGCTCAGCAGGGAGACTGCTTCTCCCTCTGACCTTCCCCCTCTCATCCCTTCTCACTCTCTCTCTCTCTCTCTCAAATACATAAATAAAATCTTTAAAAAAACAATTAAAAAATTTTTAAAGTCTATTTTGTCCTATATTGCTACCCCAATTTTTAAAAATTTCTATTTGCATGGGATATCTTTTCCATCCTTTCATTTCCAGTCTGTATATGTCCTTAGGTCTGAAGTGAGTCTCTTGTAGATAGCAGAGATGGGTCTTGTTTCTTATCCCATTTAGTCACCCCTATGTGTTTTGATTAGAACATTTAGTTCATTTACATTTAAAGTACTTATTACTAGATATGTACTTATTGCCATTTTGTTATTTGTTTTATGATTGTTTTCGTTCCTTTTTTCTTCTTTTGCTCTCTTTCCTTGTGATTTGATGACTTTCTTCAGTGTTATGCTTGCATTCCTTTGTCTTTATTTTTCATGTATCTGTTATAGGTTTTTGGTTTGTGGTTGCCATGAGGTTCACATATAATACCTAATGTATATTGCAATCTGTTTTTAGTTGATGATTACTGAAGATCAAACACATTCTAAAAGCACCACATTTTCATCCCTCTCCCCATGGCTTATGAATTTGGTGTAACCGTATACATCTTTTCATTTTGTGCATCCTTTATTTTTTTATTTTTATTTAAGATTTTATTTATTTATTTGAGAGACAGAGAAAGTGAGAGAGAGCATGAGAGAAGGTTATAGGAAGAAGCAGACTCCCCGCGGAGCTGAGAGCCTGATGTGGGACTCGACCCGGAACTCAAGGATCATGACCTGAGCTGAAGGCAGCTGCTCAACCAACTGAGCCACCCAGGCGCCCCGATGTGCATCCTTTAACTAATTATTGTAGGTATAGTTGTTTTTACTACTTTTGTCTTTGAATCTTCTTACTAGCATTATAAGTGATTTATCTACTATCATTTTATATGTTCATTTTTTACCAGTGAAATTTTTTCTTTCATAATTTTCTTATTTTCTTACTTCTTATTATAGCCTTTTTTTTTTCTTCAAGAAATCCTTTTAACATTTCTTGTAAGGTCACTTTACTTGTGATGAACTCCTTTAACTTTTGTTTGTTTGGGAAATTCTTTATCTTAACTTCAATTATGAACGATAGAGTTACTAGGTAGAGTATTGTTGATAATGTGTTTGTTTTTTTTTTAACCTTTCCACACTTCAAATACATCAAAGTTATGGCCTTCTGATCTGCAAAGTTTCTGTTGAAAAATCAGCTAATATACTTATGGGTGTTTCCTTGTATATCGTTAGTTGCTCTTATGTTCCTGCCTTAAAAAAAAAAAAGATTTTATTTATTTTGAGAGAGAGTGTGTGTATAATTTTCAGCATCATCATCTCTCCTCTCCTTCTTGACCCCTGAAATACTGGTAGTATAATTGATGTTGTCATAGAGGCTCCTTTATCTAGCCTCATTAAAAAAAATATTTTTCTTTGCTTTTAAGTTTGGATGATTCCCAATACTCTGTCTTCCTGATCACTGATTAATTCTTCTGCATCCTCTAATCTGGTGGTAATTCTCTCTAGTGTCTGTTTTTTATTTTAATTATTGTATTTTCAGTTCTGTTTGGTTCTTTTTCTATCTCTTTGTTGCCCAAGTCCTCACTGAGTTCATCTACTTTTCTCCCAAGTTCAGTGAGCATCTTTACAACAATTTCTTTGAACTCTATACTAGATAAATTGCTTGACTCTATTTTGTTTTAGTTCTTTTTCTGAGGACTTGTTTTGTTCTTTTATTTGGAACATACTCCTCTGTTTCCTCATTTCGTCTGACTCTGTGTTTGTTTTCCTGTATCAGGTAGGTCAGCTGTATCTCCTGGTCTTGAAGTAATGGCCTTATGTAGAAGGCATCCTGTAGGGTCTAGAAACACATCACACCTGGTCATCACACCTCGGTACTCCAGGGATATCCCCTTTATGGGCTGAGTATGCCCTCCTGTTGTGCTGATGGGTGGGCTAGGTCTTGGTGAGACTGGCTGTGCAGCATGGCTACAACCTCCCCACAGCAGAGATCACTTTGGAGGGGTGCTGGTGCCAGCCAAGGATTCTCATCAGGTGTGGCACAGGAGGAGCCTCTTTTTTTGCTGAGGTGGCTGTTATGGCTTGGGCAGGTCCAAAGAGGACTGCTGGGGCAGGGGGAGCAGTGTAAGCAAAGTAGATGGGGAATGTCAGAACAGGCTTCTACCAGTGTTGGGCCAACTAGGCCCAAAACAGCAAGAACAATGGCACCAACCTGCATTTCCATTCCTAGAGAATATTCCTATGGATGGAGAATATTCCTATGGATTCCTGCCCCTCTGGCACATGTTCTAAAATTAATCAATAAATCTACTTCATGTATGGCCTATGCACTTTTCACACCATTACTTCTGTGCTGCATCTTGGAGTGAGTGAGATTATGCGTGGACTTTTAAGAGTGGAGTTTCAGTATCCTATAGCATTCTGGCTATGCTAGAGTTAAGACCCGTCAATTTTCTCTCTTTCTCTCTTTTTTTAATATTTATTTATTTGAGAGAGAGAGAGAGAGACAGAGAGCAGGGGGAGGGGCAGAGGGAGAGGAAAGAAGCAGACTCTCTACCAAGTGAGGAGCCCAACACGGGCCAATCCCATGAATCATGAGCTCATGACCTGAACCAAAATCAGGAGTCAGATCCGCAACTAGTTGAGCCACCCAGGTACCCCAATACCTGTCAATTTGCAAGATCTCATGGAGGTTTTTCTTCCCTGTGCAGGTCCCCACGAATAGAGGTGCCCAGTGTGTGACTTGATCCCCTTGCTCCTCAGGGAAGATCTTTGCCCTGTGATGTTCCTCTTATTTGCGGCTTGCTATACCAGGGGTTAGACTCCCAATCAGACCACATCTCTGCCTTTTCTACCCTTCTTAATGTGGTTTTTTCTTTATGTCTTTAGTTGTAGAGGAGTTGTTCTGCTATCCTTCAGGTCATTCTTAGTTTTGCTCTTTGTGTAGTTGTAGCTTTCATGTATTTATAAGGGAGGTGAGCTCGGAATTTTTCTACTTTTTGCCACTTTCGGGAATGTTCTATAGATGATGAGGCAAACCCACACATCAAAGTGACTACCATGGCCATGGTCGCTGGTGTGGATGTCCTGAATATATTTTTTTCTTAAGAACTTATTTTTAAGTGTATCACTTACTATAATGATCTTCACTTTTTTTTTCTTTTGAAAGTATGGCTACTTATTAATTAGTTATTTTTTCTTACACTAAAAGCCATAAAATTTTGTGAAGTGTTTTATTTTGCATAGTGCCATTTTTTTGTGGGGGTTCCTGCAGAGGTTGGCAATAATGAACCAAAGAAAGACATTTAAACCAATGTTTGCTTCATTGTTCATATAATTGAGAAAAGTGAGTAAGCCTTTTTTGATTCTCTAAAGAGATGAGATTTTTGCTTTTCTATGGGTTTATATCAGGCTCAGGCCATAGTATAAGCAATAAGAATTATGAATGATCATAAGAGAAACAAGCTACTTCCTTCTTGGGGAATTTTTCTATTTTTATGTCTATTTATAGAGATTTTCTACATCTTATCTTTGCATACTAAGATGAAAGGAAGTAAGCAAATTGACATTTATTTTGTGCCTATTGTGATAACAGATAACATTTGCTGAGCTCTTCCTATGTTCCAGATATTTATTGGTTCACAATATATATACATTTTATTCTCAGAGCTACCCCATGAGATAGATACTTTTGGTACTCACACTTTATAGTTGTGGAATCTGGGAGACACAAAGGTCAAACAATTTTCCCAATGTCATTAATGGCCAGTAAATGTGAAGTTGTTATTTGAACCTGGGCCATCTGTCTTTCAAGTCCATACTCTTACCTGCTATATGAATTTGCCTTTAGAGGTCATACAGGGGGCCAAGTACCTTCACCTCCATTCTGTCATTTGGGCATCAAAGTAATAAACATTACAAGATGCTTTCAATTTCCAAAGTCTGAAATTACTATATTGTAAAATAAAAAATCCAAAAAAAAAACTAAAACAGCTGTGGTATACTTCAGAGATGTACTAAGGAGCCTAACACCATAGGCTTTTGGTCATTTTTTCAAGTTTGCAATCATTCCAGACTATTCATGGACAAAGTTTAGAGCTAAGTACTCTGAGTGATATAAAGGTGAATTAGAGACTGCTGCTGCCTCAAAGGAGCACTGTTAATAGGTCTGGTATTAAATGTTGAGAATCTCTATGCCATTGTACAAAATGATTTTAACAGCTAACAGGAACTAGCTTCAATTTTCCCAGAACCCCAACCCAGAGATAATGATTCTGATGAGTAATTATAGCCTGGCTATTGCTTGCTAACAGAGTTTGAGGATGCTGACTTCCTGCTTATTGTCCTTTCTGAGTATCATATATTTCTCTGTTTCTTATTGACATTCTCTGAACAGCTCAGTTGAAATTAGTTCAACAAAAATGTATTGAGTGTAAAGTGACTTAATACTCAATTTCTGGAGTCAATGTTTGGCTTCATCATTTCTAGCTCTGTGTCTCTGAGGCAATTAGTAATGTTTTTGGCCTTAGTTTCCTCATTTCTAAATAATAACAATAATATAATAATAATAATAATAATAATAATAAAAATATTTGATCTTTTCTATGCACCAGGAATATAAGCGGGAAAATGAGAAAATCAATAATCTAAATGACAAAGTCAACAATATCCATGAAATTGTACAGAAATAAAAATTATACAGATTCATGCATCAAAATCTGTCGGGGATTTTGTACTGGAGTGCCATGTCTGGCACAATACAGGCTGTGGTAAGACTGAAATCAGACAAGAGTACAGAGAAGAACTGAGATAATGCTGGAATCCAAGAGGCATAGATGTAGGGAAAAACCATGGACAAGTGCTGTTTGATTATGGAACTTGTCAGAAACCGAGCCAGGAACAGAAGTTGAGTTACCTAGGAAAGCAGGTGAGATGACTGAAAACTGCACCTGGGGAAGCAATCATTAGAGCCATTTAATTATGAAGATTGACATCTCTTGCCTCGGGCTACTTTTAATGAGCCTGGAATCTGGGGTATCTGTGACTCCTTTGGCAGCAGTACCATGCAGGTTCTGCCCAGCATCTAACAAGAGAAGCAACATCTCTAAAACCCTGGGTCCATTGTAGTGTCAGAAAGTCACACAGTCATAGAAAATTCTCTCATTTTCTTTTCACACCAGAGCACAAATTTCTATCTTGTTAGGTTACATTTTATTTTAAAAGTTTCAAATGTTTCAAAATTCTAATATGCACTCTGGATAGAGAGGAAAAATTACCTCTTTACTGGTTTTTTTTTTTTTTTAGATATACCCTTTACGAAATCGTGTTTAATTGCACATTGATCATCATAGAGAAGAGAGGTATATTTCTATTTTTCTTGATAAAATTAAGAACTAAAGTGCTGAAATATAAATTTAGGTCATGATATTCCATATATCCTGCAATAGCTTTGGTTGCACTTTATGGAAACAGAATCAGAACCTTAGTTAACCCATGGAAGATTAAAGGTTCTGTTTTTCCTCAGATGAAGGGGATATCAGTTTAAGACTGAAGATTCAGGGCTATCTCTCTTTTTTTAGAAGGAAGATGAAGGATACAGGAGAGCATAGTTTGTGTGTGTGTGTGTGTGTGTGTGCACGCATGCACGTGCTAAGGGCTGTTGGGAGTATAAGGGAGAAATCTAGAGTTCTCAATGCTAATCAGTAGTATACTCCAATGAACCGACTCTTCTGTACCACTCTCACTATTCCTGAAGACTATTCTAGATTACCTAATTCAGTGAGCTTCCGTCAAGGCCAGAACTTCATCAAAAATTCAGGGAAAATTTTAATGCAGTGGCTGGATTGCTGTACATATTAGAAGTGATTAGCTGCATTCATGAATCTATAATCACACCTGCAAATGAGGAAGGAATCTATAGAAATAGGAAACATTTCTAAAGCCATGAATATGCATTCAGTGTAGGTTGCCAGAAATATCATAATAAAAATAGTTTGTAAGTATCCAAAATCAAGTGATTCTGCTTTTATTTTCCAGATGTCAAAGCTCAGCCATTTTGGCTAAACCAGATAATACACATAAGGTTCAATATTTAAGTCACTGTTCATAGTGCTTATTTCAGAAAAGCCAGTTTTATGTATGTTGGAAAAACATAGTTATTTCTGAGAAGTGGTTTCAGAGGTATCAGGAAAAGTTTAGGGCACATCTCCCCCCACCAAAAGAAGAATGTTTATATGTTGGATGGTGCCTGGACTTTTCCTTATTAAGACTTTTGATTTATTAAGGCCTTATTCATAAATATAATTGAAAAAGTAGGGGAAAAACATACCTACAAGTTTAAAACAAACACACCCTCTATCTTTTAGTCCTAAAACTTTTGAGTCATGGATTCTTTTAAGGTCTATTTTCAACAATGAGTAATAGAGAGACCATAAGTTCTTTGAAGTGCTGGTGACATGGGTTAAATATATTGGAATATTGTAATTCAGTCCAGGCAAGTGTATGTTGGATAACTGAACACAAACCACACTTTTTGATTCTCAAGTTCTCCCCTCCTAAGACTGCTTTTGCTTGTTCATTATTTCATTAATAATGGCATCAGAATTATGAGTGTATGAAAATAAAGTTTATTCAGAAACAGGCAGAATCTGAAGACTTAAGAGATGTTGGGAAGTTAATTTTCTTCCTTCTAATCACACTGGTTTTTTCTTCTCTACATTTAGAGCTTAAGATACCATCTTCTTTGTGACCCATATATTGATGCCCTTGATACTCAATAGTGTTAAAAACCTCTATGTTTGAAGAGGGGGCAGGGAAATGGCACAGTCTTAGATACATGCAGTTTTGTGAAACACTGATGAACCTAATAAATATGTGCCAAAATGGTGGATCCTTTGGAAATGGCTGTTTCATTAAAATCTATACTTTGTATTCTAATAGATCACTTTGCTATCTGGAGAAGACATACTAATTAAAACAAGAACCAGTTATTCCCTTTAACAAGTTGGGTGTCTTTTTTGAAAAATAGATTTTCTGTGGGCAAACCTTTACATTATTTTACTTAATTAGGAGAGAAATTGAGTGATAAGGAAATGTGATACTAACAATGCAACTATTGAGATATTAGTTTATTCTTGGAATCATGTCTTAGAATATGAGAATGAGAAACAATGTTAATTAAATGAATACTTTGAAGATCTGTTTGAGGCCGGTTGCTGGTTAGGTGCTAATTTTCACTGATGAAGATGAGGGGTCTATGTCCTTTTAAATTCCAGAATCAAGAGAGGTAAGCCAACAAATAACTAGGCAGTGCACAATATAATGTGATGCCTAATATTACAAATAAATGAAAGGTACTATGAGAATATATAATGGAGACACTTGAAGCAGACTTGTGAGTAGATAATAGAAAGACATGATTTTTCAGAGAAAATTGCTTTAAGTTGAGACCTGTGGAATAAACAGAAAATAGCAACAAAAAGGAAGATAGGATAAATGTTCTAAGTAAAGAAATATTATAGGCAAGACCTGAATATGTGGAAAATCATATTCAGGGAAACTCAAATGAGTTGTCTGGTGAGGAAGGCAGAATCAGAGTAGAATCTGAAGGGGGAAAAAAAAGAACCATAAAATGCAGATCTTTTAAAGCCATATCAAAGGTTTTTAGATCATGTTGAGATCAATGGAGGGCCTAGTAGGATTTTAATCCAAAGCTAGATATGTTGTAGCAGCTACTTTGAGGCCAAAGGTATGACTCCTATGTACAATTTAGTTTAGCAGTCAATACTTAGTAACAAATACATTTTTTTTCACTATCATTCTCTTCCTTTCTCTCATCCTTTTCCTTCTTCATTTTCCTTTCTTTCAGTCTCTTTTTATCTTTTTTCTCTCACATAGAGAATTTTGACACTTTTCTAATAGGTAATTTTAAAACAATAGATATATAGGATTAAACATTGACCTAGACCATGATGCATGTTAATGAAATGACAAATGCAAATCTCTCAATAGTTACTAGTAAACTTAACCAAACACATTAATGAATAAAGAGATTAAGGTTTTAAATCTTTCCAACATTTCAAATTTGACTTGATATAAATAATGGCCACAAACAAACTCACAGTGGCAGAGGATGTTATAGCTAATTTGGATAGGGATGAGTTGAGTTGATAAATCAAATCCTAATTATGATTTACATAGAGAAAAATAAATCCCAATTAAATATATTTTGATATACTAAAAAAATAGAAATTGCTTAATAGTACCCAATAAGAAATTGATCAGCAGTTAAACTGGCTCAGTGAGTTCACTACTAAAATAGTCAATATAAAATTAATCACCCTCTATAAAGTTTCAATTAAACTGTTTGCATTTTCTGCTTCCCGACAAAATGGGACTAGATTTATCTTGCTGCCCGAAACAAAAGTACAAAAAGCATATGAAACAATGTTTTTTAAGAAACTAGACATAAGGCAATGAGTGACAGTGACCACTGGGTGATGAAAAACAAATTACATAAACAGTGATTACTGCTATGAGATAGTTTCCAGGATATGGAATAGAAAAGAACCCATGCAGAGTCCAAACTTGAGTCAAAGAGGTGGAGCTGACAGTCTGTGGAGATAAAGGTAGATAGAGTTTGAAGAGCAGCAGAAATGAAAACAGCTGCATAGATTAAACACTACACCAGTTCCTAAGTCCTAAAAGAAAGCTCCAGAAAAATGAAACTGCTTAAAAAGTCTCAAAACCATGTTTCAGAACAAATTTCAAAAATACTTATAAAAATATTCAATCCAAATTAAAATGTATGGATGCTAGTCAATAAAAAAATTACCAAACATTCAAAGAAGCAGGAAAATATTAACCATAATGTAGAGGAAGTCAATCAATTTAAACTACTTCAGAACTAATACAAATGTTACAATTAGCAGACAAGGGCATTAAAAGAGTTATTATAACTACATTTTATATGTTTAGAATCTTAAATAGATTTGTAAAATATATAAAAGAACCCCAAATCAGTGTTTCATAGATGAACATTAGAAATCAATAATGGAAATATCTCTTCAAATTCTCCAAACATTTAGAAACTAAATAATACACTGCTAAATAACTAATAGTCAAAGAAAAAAATTAAAAGAGAAATCAGAAAATATTTTGAACCTAATAAAAATGAAAAAATTGCATATAAATGTTTGATACAGCTAAAGCAGTACATAGAGGAAATTTTTTACCATTACATACCTGTTTTGGGGGAAAAACAAATTAATTTGTCTATATTACCTAAAACAAACATGAAAACTAGAAAATGTAAAGCAAGCTTAGGGTAAGTAAAAGGAAGGAGTAATAAAATAATTCAGATTGAATTAAACATAATGGAAAAAACAAATAAATATAAATCCAAAAACTAGTTTGTTGCAAAGATCAATGAAGTTGATAAACCTCTTGCCAAACTGACAAGATAAAATGGAAGGGAGAGGAAATAAACCAGTATCTTGAATGACAGAGGTAAGATGGTTATATACATTATAGATATTAAATGGATACGAGGTAATATTATGAACAACTTTATTCATATAAATTTGTCAACCTAGATAAAATGAACAAACTTAGCAAAAGACACAAGCCACCAAAGTTTACTCATAAAGAAATAGATAACCTAAATATTTGTATATCTATTGGGAGACTGAAACTATAGTTAAAAACAATTCTGCAAAGAAAAATTCAGTTCTAAATTACTTTATTTGTTAATTTAGGGAAGAAATAATTTCAATTTTATACTGAATCTGGCAGGAATTTGAAAAAAGGGGATGCTTTCATAGTGTAAGTAGTCAGCATTACCCTAGTAAATAATCTTACAAAAACATTACAAGGAAATAAAGCCACAGATCAATATCCCACATGAACATAGAATATAAAAATTATAAAGATAACTTTTGTGAAATAAATCCAAATTATGGGAAAAAAAGGATATGACATCATGGCCAGAAATACATTTATCCCAAGAATATGAAGTTGATTCAGCCCTCAAAAGACAAATGATAAGGAAAAAACTTTGTAATGGTGGCATGAAGAGCTTCATGGATCTGATCACCAGTGAAACAATCACAATTGATGAAAATCATCATAAACAATGATTTAAAACCAATTCTATTAATATAAAAAATAAAATACTTAGATATATGTGTAACAAAATATTCACAAGATTTGTATGAGAAAAAATGTGAAATTCTAATAAAAGAGTTCTAAAAAGAACTAAAAAAATGAAGAGATATTCCTTGTTCATGGATAGAATGATTCAATATTGTTAAGATCTCAATTCTTCCCATCTTGGTCTATAGATTTAATGCAATACAAATAAAAATTTTGGCAAGTTCTTTTGTGGATATGGTTAAACTGATTTTAAAGTTATGTGAGAGGTAAGAGACCCAGAGTTCTTAGTACAATATCAGAGGAGAAGAATAAAGTTGAGGTGTTGATATGATCCAACTTCAAAAGTTATTATAAAGATATAGTGATCAAGACAGTATGATAGTGACAAAAGAATAGAAAAATGGATCAATGGAACAAAACAGCTTAGAAATAGACCAACACAAATATATTTAACTGAATTTTAACAAAGTAGCATCAATTATTCAATGGAGAAAGGACAGAGTTTCCAACAAATAGTGCTGGACAACGAGACATCCACATGCAAAAAAGAAAAAAAGAAAATATAAATCTAGACAAAGACCTCTGATCTTTCACAAAAAATTAATACAAAATGAATTATAGACTTAACTGTAAAAAAGAAAACTTATAAAACTAGAAGATCAGAGGAGAAAATCTTAGATTTGACAATGACTTATTAGATACAAGGATGTGTGATCCATACACAAGACCAAAACAAACAAACAAACAAACAAAACCAAACAACAAAAACTGCTTGTGAGAAAGCCCAGATATTAGACTTAACAGAACATATTTTTAAAGAGCCATTATAGGGGCATCCGGTGGCTCAGTTGGTTAACTATCTGACTCTTGGTTTTGGCTCAGGTCATGATCTCATGGATTGTGAGACTGGGTCCAGTATTGGGCTCTGTGCTCACAGGGGAGTCTGCTTGAAGATTCTCTCCCTCTTCCCCTCCCCCCATTCATGCATACACACAGGAGCTCTCTCTCTCTCAAATAAATAAATCTTTAAATCTTTAAAAAGGAAGCGTTATAAATATATTCAAAGAGCTAAAGAAAACCATGCTTAAAGGAGGAAAAGAAGGTATGATGACATTGTTTAATCAAATAGAGAATATCAATTAAAGAGATATAATTTAAAAGATTCAAACAAAAATTCTGGAGTTGTAAAATACATGAAGAATAAATAAAAATCTCACTAGAGGGGCTCAGCTGTATATTTGAATTGGATGATAAAATTAGTCAACTTGTAGCTAGAGATTATGCAACCTAAGGAACAGAGAAACTAAAGAATGAAAAAATAAGCAGAGCCCATTGGAACATGGTATATACCATTAAGTGTACCAATTTATGTACAGCCAAAGGACAAAAAAGAAAAGACTCGAAAGGAGAAGAAAAAACACAAGAAATAATGGCTGAAAACATTCAAGTATTGTGAAAAACATTAACCTATACTTTCAAGAATCTCAAAAAACTTCAAGTAGGATGAAAATAATGAGACTGACATGGAGAAACATCAGAGTAAAAATATTGAAACTCATTTATTATAAATCCTTTTTTTTAGTGAATTCCTTAGGCCCATCTATTCTTGTATATAGATTATACAAGGTTACAGGATACATAGTCTGTGAACAAGTTTATATAAGATTGATTTACAAAAATCAGTTATATTTCCATATACAAGAAATAAACAATCCAAAGATGTAATTAAGAAATCAGGTGTATTTATTATAGTACCAAAACTAGTAAAATGCTTAGGAATAAATTTAACTACAGAATTACAAAACTTACACTTGGAAAATACAAAATATTGTTGAAATATATTATAGAACTTATAGGGAAGGTTGAAGAAATTTTGTTAGGCAAAATAGCTTTATAAAATAATAGTACGTTGGGAGAATTAAAGTACATATTTCAAGACTTATTTTAAATGAATGACATACTAAATGTTGGCGAGAATGTAGAGGAATTATAATTCTCATGGATGCTGGTGACAATGAAAATGATACTACCATTTTAGAAAAAAAAAATTGAGCAGATTCTTTAAACTTAAATATATTCCTACCGTATGATCCAGCGATTTCAATCCTAATAATCTACCCAAGAGAAATGAAAACATATGCTCATACCAGACTTGTATATTAATATTCACAGCAACTTTATTTGTAGTGGCTAAAATTGATAATAATTCAGATATTCAGGAATAGGAAATGGACAAAAAGATGGTAAATTCATACAATGGACTATTATTCAGCAATAAAAAATAAACTATGGATAGATATATGTAACAGCATGAATGATCTCAAAATATTTTTGTGTAAAATTAGCACAACCATAGAAGTATAACTGTATGATGCTATTTATGTAGAATTTGAGGAAATCCAAACTAATTGAGAATGACATAAAAGAGATCAGTAGTTACTATGCTTTGATGTGAAGGGGGTGAGGGCTAGAAATGCACTTACTGGAGGGTAAGATTATAAAGAAGCATAAAAATGAAGGGTGAAAAAAAAAGGGTGAAAAAAAGAAAAATAAAAAAAATTTTCAAGGGTGATGAATCTATTCATGTGCTTATTGCTGAGATCATTTCGCAGATGTATACATGTGTCAAACTTTTCAAATTATACACATTAAATATGTGCAGTTTATTGTACATCAATTATATCTTAATGTAGTTGCTTAAAAAGTATTTGTACTTAAAACTTTCTCACAGTAAAAACAATGAAATCAAATATGATATTGTAAAATTGACAGGATTACATATCTACTGAGTCATTTTTTTTTTTTTCCTACTGAGTCATTTCTGAAGGAGAGGAGTGACATGATCAGGATAACACTTCAGATAACGTTTTTTTTTTTCTTTTTTTAAGGCAAGACTAGTTATAGAGATATCACTTCGAAGCCTATTGCACTAAATTCAGGTGGGAAATGATGGTACATTGAATTAATGATGTTTTTAGGGGTTTAGAGATATGTGAATGGTATCCAGAAATTTTTAGAAGGGAAAAACATATAATACTGGTGACTAATGTGTAAGTAATGGATATGAAAGACTCAAGAAATTCCCAGAATTCTCATTTGGGAAACTGAGTCAGTGATGGTATGCATTAAAAAACACTGTGAAGGGCTGGGGAAGGAGACAAACCATAAGAGACTCCTAAACTCATGAAACAAACTAAGGGGGGCTGGAAGGTAGGGGGATAGGATTATGGTCATCAGGGAGGGTATGTGCTATGGCAAATGCTGTGAAATGTGTAAGCCTGATGATTCACAGACATGTACCCTGGGGCAAATAATACATTATATGTTAATAATAATAATAATAATAAAACACTTTTGCTTTCATAGAAAAGCACTGTTCCATTTTAGTCAAGGAAATGGAGAGAATTTAGTGACAAATTTGGATGATTGATATGATGTTGTGTGAGAGGATAGGTCATTAGCCTCAGTAGAAAGTTTGAAACAGATGATGATGGATAACCATGGATGCTCCTAGCCTTAGTTTTGAAGATAAGGAAGCTATGAGGTATATAGAGTTTGCTTGCAAGATTTCCCCAACAGTCATTCCACAAATCCCCAGGAGTAGTTAAGTACAGAGTCACAGAATGGTTGTCTAGTCGCTAGGTTCTTGTATGTCATCTAATATGTATCTTACCAAATGTAGACATCTACTCTAAAATATCTCAGGTAAGTGATTATTACTCTTCTGCTTGAAATGCATGGGGTGACTGGGTGTGGCTCACTCAATTTAGCCTCTGGTTCTTGACTTCAGCTCAAGTTATGATATCAGGGGTGGAAGATCCAGCCTTGCATCTGTCTCTGTTCTCAGTGCAGTCTTCTTGGGATTCTCTCTTCCTCTCCCTCTCTCCCCACTCGTGTGCTCTCTAAATAAATAAATAAAATAGATAGATAGATAGATGGATGATAGATAAATAACATCTTTTAGGAAAAAGGAAAAGAAAACATACAGTGACAGGAACAACTTCTCTGGAAATAACAATTTGTCTCAAACTGCTGCTAAAATTATTGAAAGATCCAATTTATATATTAAACCACAAATATACCATCTCATTAATTCAATTAGGATACTGCAGTTCTATTATATCGAAGTACTATGTGGAGCATGATTATTAGATAGAATAAAGAATAAGAAATTGTACCTATCCCTGACTGACTCAAAACCTACTGAATTCCTTGTTAATTCTTCTTTGTCCATCAACCCCAAATTTAAGATATATTTTTCTATATATTATCTTTCCAAATATTTTATAACAATATTGAAATTCTTAAACTAAATATTTGCAGTTTTTCAACTTTTTCTTGAAACATGTCAACCTGATATTTATTATATGGATATGCTTCAGTTTATTAACGTTCTCCTAAAGTGTCACAAATATCTAATTACCAATTCAAATAGGACTTTCAAATATTAATGCAATTTAACATAGTTTCAGATCATGTGGCCAGCACAATTACTGTGTCACATTTGACCCTTAAACAAATGATGCAGAGTGATGGAGAAATGTTTGTTTTATTACTTAGTGTTCTTACTTATAGTCAGCAGAATCTACTCAAATTTAAGCTTATTATTTAGGGATATATAGATAAGTCACTGAATTATGGGAGGGCTGAAGAAATAAACTGTAGAGTGAGCTTCCTGGGAATATTTTTAGCAAGTGTACTAGCCATCCAAAGGCTGTTACTATTACCACAATTAAGAAGCTGTAGCTCAAGAGGCTACCGCAGAACTGTCACAGCTACTAATGACAGAAATACACAACTTCTGCCACAATTCAGACACTACTAAATTAGGAGATGCTCCACCAGCTGCCATTTTCAAAATATGTTTTCACTGGTATAATAAGTAAGAGAAAAGTGGATGACTATGGTTTGGTATGTAAAAATCTGGGTATTACCACTCCATCCTAACAATTAGAAAGATGAACAAACTCAAAAATCAACAACTCTTCATAGAGCCTTCAAACAAGTGAGGTCCCAGTGCAAACCACTGCTCCTAAAATTGGAGAGACCAACAGATGAATACAGGGAATCAAAACTCACTGGATCATCAAGACAGCATGGTATTGGCACAAAAACAGACACATAGACCAATGGAACAGAATAGAGACCCCAGAAATGGACCTTCAACTCTATGGTCAACTAATCTTTAACAAAGCAGGAACAAACATTCAATGTAAAAAAGACAGTGTCTTCAATAAATAGTGCTGGGAAAACTGGACAGCCACATGCAGAAGAATGAAACTGGGTCATTCTCTTACACAGTACACAAAGATAAACTCAAAATGGATAAAAGACCTCAACGTGAGACAGGAATCTATCAAAATTCAAGAGGAGAACATAGGCAATAACCTCTTTAACATAGGCCACACATTTCAAGACATGTCTCTAAAGATAAAGGAAACAAAAGCAAAAATGAACTTTTGGGACGTCAGTCATCTAGATAAAAACTTCTGCACGGCGAAGGAAACAGTCAATGAAACAAAAAGGCAACCCATGGGAGGGAGAAGATAACTGTAAAGGACATTTCAGATAAAGGGCTGGTATCCAAGATTTATAAAGAGCTTATCAAACTCAACACCCAAAAACCAAATAATCCAGTAAAGAAATGGGCAGAAGACACTTCTCCAAAGAAGACATGTAAATGGCTAGCAGACATATGAAAAAATGGTTCAAGATCACTAGCCATCAGGGAAATAGAAATCAAAACTACGATGAGATACCACCTTACACCAGTTAGAATGGCAAAAATCAACAAGACAGGAAACAACAAATGTTGGTGAGGATGTAGAAGAAGGGGAACCCTCTTACACTGTTGGTGGGGATGCAAGCTGATACAGCCACTTTGGGAAATAGTATGAAGTTCCTCAAGATGTTAAAAATAAAGTTACCCTATGACTCAGCAAATGCACTACTAGGTATTTATCCCAAAGATACAGATGTAGTGAAAAAAAGGGGCACATGCACCCCAATGTTCAGAGCAGCAATATCCACAATAGTCAAACTGTGAAAGGAGCTGAGAAGTCCTTCAACAGATGAATGGGTAAAAAACATGTGGTTCATATGTATAATGGAATATTACTCAGCCATCAGAAAGGATGAGTACCTACCATTTGCATCAACATGGATGGAACTGGAGAGGATTATGCTAAGTTAAATAAGTCAAGCAGAGAAAGACAATTATCATGATGGTTTCACTCATGTGTGGAACATAAGGAAAAGCACAGAGGACCACAGGGGAAGAAAGGGAAATCTGAATGACAAGAAATCAGAGAGGGAGAAAAACCATGAGAGACTCTGAACTCTGGGAACCAAACTGAGGGTTACAGAAGGGAGTGGGGTGTTGGGATGGGGTAATTAAGTGATGGGTCTTAAGAAAGGCATGCTTTGTGATGAGCACTGGGTGCTATACACAACTAATGAATCATTGAACCCTATATAAAAAATAATAATGTACTTTATATTGGCTAACTGAACATAAAAGAAAAAAAAACACACTGGAGTATAAACTCACAAGTACAAATCTCAATGGGTTTTTCAGATCTGAGATAAGGAAACTTGAACTATGATTGGTGAATTTTTAAATGCCTAGTGTAGAAAAATCTGAGATAAAAATTCTATGGGGGCTCAGTCATTCGGGGCCCCACATTTTTGTGAATTTTACATGGAGGAATTCAACCAGCTTCTCACAGGATTATCAAAGAAAAATCCCCTTGTGCTTCCAGCAGAGGGAGGGGAAATAGACCTATATGAAATATGCCAGAACATCGTGTTCTTTTTTACAATCTTTACCCACAAGAGAAACTATTTAACAAGAGTCAAACCTGCTGGGATTTTATCAGAGCCTAATAGAACAAGGTGAAGAGAATTACCCAACTTTAGAAGATTCTATTCATCCTTTTCCATCTAAGGATGTGGTTACTGTGAAGTAAATACGAAGTTCATGGTCCATAGGCACAGGATCACTAAAAGACAGGCCTACTCATAGGACTGTAGGATGTTTTCCCTTCCCCAATACTTCACCACTATATTACTAAAGATCTAATTATAGCCATTTTGTTTACCCATAATATCATTTCCATGGGTCATGAAAATAATACAAGACATAATAAAAGACAAAAACACAGTTTAAAGAGACAGAGCAAGCATCAGAGCCAGACACATATATGGAAGGACTCATCTATGGAAGGAATTATAGAATTATCAGAGCAGAAATATAAAACAACTGTGATTAAGATGCTAAGGACACTAATAGATAAACTAGACAGCATTCAAGAACGGACAATGTTGGCAGAGAGAAGGAAAATCAAAGAATAAGCAGAAAAAAAAGGAAAAAAAGCTAGAGATTAAGAAGACTGTCATAAAAATGAGGAACCTCTGATAAGATTATTGGTATAATAGACATAGCTACAGAAGGACTCTGCACTTGAGGATATCTCAATAGAAACCCCCTATAGTGAAAAGCAAGGAGAGAGAGAGAGAGAGAGAGAGAGAAATATCCAAGAACCATGGGACAACTACAAAAGATGTAACATACATACAATGGGGATTTCAGAAAGAGGAGAGAGATAAAGGAAAAAAAGAAACATTTGAAACAATTATGGGTGAGAATTTGTTCAAACTGATAGTAACTATATATATATATATATAATTTAAAGATTTTATTTATTTTAACACAGAGAGAGGGAGATCACAAGTAGGCAGAGAGATGGGGGAAGCAGGCTCCCTGCTGAGCATAGAGCCCGATGCGGGGCTCGATCCCAGGACCCTGAGATCATGATCTGAGCCAAAGGCAGAGGCTTAACCCACTGAGCCACCCAGGCGCCCCAATAGTAATAATATATTAACATTATGTATGCATATATATAAGTGAAATTAATGACGATAATGATACTGGGACAGGAAAGGGTAATACTTATGACTATTTTGTTATTGTAAGGCACTCACACTACCTGTGAGGTAGTATATAGTATAGTGTTATATGAAAGTGGACTTGGGTTAGCTATAGATGTGTACTTACATATATTTACAGAAGGAAATGTATATTGCAAACTCCTGTACAACCAATAAAAAAATTAAAAAAAGAAAAGAAACATAACTCACACGTTTAGAGAGAAATAGAATCATATAAAATTCTCAAGTAAAACTACAAAAAAGGCATAAAAGGAGTTGAACACATAATAAGAACCAAGAATAAGTGAAATAAATAAAATAGTAATTAATAAAATTGACATAATGCAACGATATGAACAATCACTTTGAATGTTAGTGGTCTAAATACACAAAGTAAATGATAGAAATTGTCAGACTGGACCAAAAAACAAGATACCACTATAAGGTTGTCTACAGGAAACCCATCTGGAATATAAAGACACAAATTAAAAGTAAATAGATAGAGGGGAATATACCATGCTAACACTAATCAAAAGAAAACAGGAGTAGCCATATTAATTTTAGACAGAGAAAACTTCATGATAGGAAAAGTTATCAGGATAATGAGGGGTATTACATAATGAATAAGGGGTCAATTCACCAAGAAGACATAATCTTTAATGTATATGCACCTAAAAAGAGAGGATCAATGTACATGACACAAAAGCTGATAGAATTGCAAGAAGAAATAGATAAATATTGTATTTGGACACTATAATACACTTCTATCAGAATGAGACAGGTAACTGGCAGGAAATCAGTAAGGACAGAGTTATTTCAAAGTCACTATCATTCAAATGAATATAATCAACATCCACAGACTACTTTATAAAAAACCAGCAGAACACATATTCTTCCTAAACTCACATGAAACCTTCACCAAGGTAGATCATATACTGGGCCATAAAACACATTTTAACAAATTTAAAGGACTAGAATTTACATAATGTCTGCTCTCAGTCCACACTGGTATTAAATGAGATATCGATAACAGGAAGATAACTGGAAAGTTCCAAAAAAATACTTGGAGATTAAACAACACACTTCTGAATAACACATGGGTCAAAGGAGAACTATTAAGAGAAATTAAAATTTTTTTGAATTAAATGAAAATGAAAACACAACTTCTAAAATTTATGGAATTCGGTGAAAGCAATGATTAGAGAGAAATTTGTATCATTGAATTCAAATATAAAAAAAGAAAGATCTAAAATCAGTCATCAAAGCTTCTACTTAGGAAACTAGAAAAATAAGAAGAGACTAAGTCTAAAGTAAGGCACAGAAAAGAAAACTAAAAAATAGAACAAAAATCAATGACATTGATAATTGTCTTTTTCTGATTGACCTATTTCACTTAGCACAATACCCTCTAGTTCCATCTACATCATTGCAAATGACAAGATTTCATTTTTAGGCTGCGTAGTATTCCACTGTGTGTGTGTGTGCATGTGTGTGTGTGTGTGTGTATATATATATTTATATATACCACATTTTCATAGAGACTCTTAATCTCAGGAAACAAACTGAGGATTGCTGGGGGGTGGGAAATGGTGGCTGGGTTATGGACATTAGGAAAGGTATGTGCTATGGTGAGTGCTGTGAATTGTGTAAGACTGATGATTCACAGACTTGTACCCCTGAAACAAATAATACATTATATATATGTTCATAAAAAAAAATCAGTGAAGTTGGAAACAGAAAATAAATACAGAACATCAATAAAACCAAAGCCGAGTCTTTGAAAAGATCAGTAAAATCAATAAACCTCTAACCAGACTAACTAAGGAAAAAAGAGAGACGACACAAATGACTAATTATTAGAAATGAGACACAAATTACTAATCATCAGAAATGAGTCACTATAGATACCATTTACTCTAAAAGGCTAGTAAAAAAATACTATAACAACTCTATGCTTCCTAATTTGATAAGCTAGATGAAATGGACCAATTCCTGGAAAGATATAATCTACCAGAACTTACACAAGGAGTAGACAATCTAAATAGGCCTATATCTATTAGTGAAATTGAATCAGCAAGTAATAACTTTCCCAAATAGATAGCACAAAGTTTCACTAGAGAATTCTACCAAGCATTTTTTTTCTACCAAGCATTTAAAGAAGAAATAACAGCAATTCTCTAGAACCTCTTGCAGAAGACACATATAGAAGGAATATTTCTTAACTCATCTGCAAAGTCAAAAATAACCTTAATACCAAAAACAAAGACATTAAAAGAAAATAAAACTACAGACCAATAACTCTCATGAACATAGAAATAAAATTCAAAACAAATTATTAGCAAGTCTAATCAACAATGTATAAAAAGAATCATACACCAAGACCAAGTGAGTTTATCCCAAGAGAGTTTGAATGTTGAATACATTAAAAAATCAATTAATGCATTCTCACATGAACAGTCTAAAGATAAAAAAAAACAATCATGTTAGTCAATGCAGAAAAAAAAATTTTGACAAAACCTACGCCCTTTCATGAAAAAATTTTCAATAAACTAGGAATAGGGGTTTTTCCTAACCTTCATAAAGAGTATCTACAAAAACTAATAGCTGACTCCAACTTCATGGTGAGAAACTTGAAGCTTCCTACGTAGAATGGGAATAAGGCAAAGACATCCCCTCCAACAACAGCTTTACAGCAGGGAAGTGAAATACTAGCTAATGCATAATTCACAAATAAAATAAGAAATAAGAGATATAGAATTTTGGAAGGCTATCCAAAAATACCTGAGACAAATGAAAATTGAAACACAATGTTCCAAAATCTTTGAGACACAGTAGAAGTTGTTATAAAGTTTATAGTGGTTCAAGCTTACATCAAGAAACAGACAAATCTAAAAAAAAAATCTAATTTTACACCTAAAGGAATTAACAAAAGAACAAATGAAGCTCAAATTTTGTAGGAAGAGAAAATAAAGATTAAAGTAGAAATAAATGATATAGAGATTGAATACACAACAGAAAAGATAAAGGAAATTAGAGCTGGTTCTTTGAACAGATAAATAAAATTGACAATTTTTAACCAGACTAAGAAAAAAAAGTGATAAATAAATAAAACCAGAAATGGAAGAGAACTCATAACTAATATCAAATAGAATGGATGGTAAGTGATTACTATGAATAATTGTATGTGCACAAATTGAATAATCTAGAAGAAATGGGTAAATTTCTAGTAACATACAATTAATCTTGTAACACTGAAAAAATAAACATTTTGGGGAAAAAATTTCTAGTAACATACAATTTTCCAAGATTGGATCTTGAGGTAATAGAAAATTTGAATAGAATTACTAATAAGGCGATTGAATCAATAATAAAAAAACTCCCCAAAACTCCCCAAAACTTTCAGGGCCAGAGCTTCACTGGTGAATTCTACCAAACATTAAAGAAAATTTAATACCAATCCTTCTCTCAGTGTTCCAAAAATGGAAGGGGAGTGAATGCTTCTAAACTTTTTAGGTTAGCATTCCCTTGATAACTAACACACATAGATTAAAAAAAAAAAATTCAGGCCAGTATCCATGATGAACATAGATGCAGAAATCCTCAACGAAATATTAGCAAACCGAATTCAACATTATACTAAAAAAAGTGTACACCATGATCAAGTGGGACTTAAACCAGGGATGCCTTTATGGTTCAATATCTGCAAATCAATCACATGACACAGCATATTAACAAGTGTAAAAGTCATCATCATAATAGATGCAGAAATAGTGTTTCACAAAATTCAACATTTATAATAAAAACTCTCAAAAAGTGGGTAGAGCTGGGATGTACCACAACACAGTAAAGACCATATATGACAAGCTCACAATTAACATACTCAAAGGTGAAAAGCTAAAAGCTTTTCCTTTAAGACCAGGAACAAGATAAAGATGCATATTCTTGTCCCTTTTGTTCAATATACTATTGGAAGTCCTACACAGAGCAAATAAGCAGGAAAAAAGAAATAAAAGGCATCCCAATTTGAAAGAAAAAATAAAATTCTCACTATTTGCCAACAACACAATTTTATATATAGAAAATTCTAAAGATCCCACCAAAAACAAAAACAAAACAAAACAAAACCCTGTTAGAATTAATAAAGAAATTCAGTAAAGTTGCAGAGTCCCAAATCAATATACCAAGATCTATTATTTTTTATATATCAGCAACAAACTATCAAAATAAGAAATTAAGAAAACAGTCCTATTTACAATTATATCAAAAAGAATAAAATGCATAGGAATAAATTTAACCAGAGGTGAAAGGCCTATACACTGAAAACTAGAAGACATGGATGAAAGTAATTGAAAAAGACACAAATTAATGGTAAGATATTCTGTACTCATGGATTGGAAGAATTAATATTATTAAAATGCCCATGCTATCCAAAGCAATCTACAGAGTCAGTGTAATTCCTATCAAAATTCAAATGGCACTTCTTACAGAAAAACAAACAATCCCGAAAGATCCTGAATGACCAAAACATTCTTGAGAAAGAAGAACAAAGCTGGAAGTATCACATTTTCAGATTTCAAATTGTATTACAAATGAAAGTAATCAAAACAGTATGGCATTGGCATAAAAACAAACAATAGATCAAAGGAACAAATAGCAGAGAAATAAACCCATTCTATATGGTAAATTAAGATAAAGAATATACAATAGGGAAAGGACAATCGTTTCAATAAATAGTGCTGGGAAAACTGGATGCATGCAAAAGATGAAATAAGACCACCATCTTACAGCATACACAAAATTAACTCAACATGGATTAAAGACTTGAATGTAAGACATGAAATCATACAACTTCTAGAAGAAAACATAGGAGGTAAACTCCTTGACAATGGTCTGAGTGATAGTTTTTTAGACCAGACTCCAAGTTCAAGGGTAACAAAAGCAAAAGTAAACAAATGGATTACATCAAACTAAAGAGCTTTTACATAATGAAGGTCTTTATGCAAATGAAAAGGCTACTCCTACTGAATAGGAGAAGATACTTGCAAATCATATATCCAGTGAGGGGATAATACCTAAAATATATGTATGGAATTCATACAACTCAATAACCAAAAAACAAATAATTCAATTAAAAAATGAGCAGATATGAATAGACGTTTTTTTCCAAAAGGACATACTGATTGCTAAAAGGCACATGAAATGATGTGCATTATTACTAATCATCAGGGAAATTCAAATCAAAATAACAAGAAAATATCATCTCATACCTATCGGAAAGGTGATTATCAAAAAGGCAACGAATAAAAAATGTTGGTAAGGAGGTAGAGAAGAGGAAACCCTCATTAACTCTTGTTTGGAATTTGAATTGGTGTAGTCACTATGGAAAACTTTATGGCATTTTCTCAAAAAAATTAAAAAAAAACTATCATTTGATCCACTATTCCTCTTATGAATACTTATTTGAAGAAAACACAAATGCTAATTCAAAGAGATATATTTACCTTTATGTTCATTATAGCATTAATTACAATAGCCAAGGTATGAAAACAACTTAAGTGCTCATCATTGGGTGCATGGATAATGATGTGGCATATATATACAATGGAACACAACCCAGCCATTAATAAAGGATGAAATCTTACCATTTGAGACAATCTAGATGGACTTTAAGGATATTATACTAGGTGAGATAAGTCAGATAAAGAGGAGCACTGGGTGTTATATGCAAACAATGAATCATGGTACACTACATCAAAAACTAATGATGTACTGTATGGTGACTAACATAAAATGATAATAAAATAACAAGAAAAAAATAAAGTCTTACACTAAGGAGGAAAAAAAAGACAAATACTGTTTGGCTTCACTTATATATGGAATCTTAGGAAAACAAACCAATGAACAAACAAAATAAAACAAACCTCATAGATACAGAGAGAGATTGGTGGTTGCCAGAGAGAGAAAGGGTGGGAGGTAAACAACATGAGTGAAAGAGATCAAGAGGTCCAATCTTCTACTTACACGATAAATAAGTTATGGGAATGTAATGTACAGCATGGTGACTATAGTTAATAATATGGTAATGCATATTCGAAAATAGCTGAGAGTGGATTTTGAAAGTTCTTATCATGAAAAAATTATAACTTTGTATGGTGACAGATGATAACTAGTCTTATTATGGTAATCAATCTACAATGTACACAAAGATGACATCATTATGTTGTACATCTGAAACTAATATAATGACATATGTAAACTAAATGTCAGTAAAATAATACATATGTCTTAGTATATAAAATTCAGTTATATCAGAACACATCCTTGCCTATCTTAGCCTCAAGTAAATCCTGTGACTCTTCTCTCTGTTCTTCCCGAGAGGGACTTATAGTCATTTACCAGTGTAAATTCCCACTGGGCAAAGGATAGTATACAGAATTCCCAGGGTATAAAATATTGACTCAAAATTGATGTTAATCTCTAGAGAATTGGAAAACTGCTGTGTGTTCCACTGTATAGCTTGAGGACATATAGTGTCAGGAGATAGATGGAATTAATAGTTTAATTGTGTGCTTAGTGGAACTACAGACCAGTCCTTCAGTTGTATTTCCAGTCCAAGCATGTAGATCCTTAATAACTGGCAGAAAAGCACATGAATGACCTAACTAGTATAATGAAGGGCCTAAAAAAAGTTTCTGAAATAACTCTGTCACCCTTACTACCTTCTAAAATTCCAATAGTATATTCCTGGTGAAAATTAGAAATAGGTACCAAAATTAAAGAATTAAAAGTATAGATGTAGTGATCCTTATTCCATTCTCATTTCTCCTCATGTTTGGTTCATGAATAAGCCAAATATGTCATAGAGATCCACCATAGATGATCTCAAATGCACTCAGATGGTGGTGCCAATCACAGCTGCAGTTCCACGTGTTGAAACTTTGGAGCAAATAAACATGGCTCATAGTGTACATTACCCAGATACTGGCCCAGAAAAATAAATGCTTTCATGTCTTACCACTATTATAGTAGATAACCATAAATAAAAATAGAGAAAATTGTCTTGCCCTAGCAGAGATCCTGCTCTCTGTTATAATGTAGACTAAAGAGATGTTGAGTTCCATAATATCTCACAAAATATCGTGTCAATCCATTACATTGATAACATGTGAGTAGGGCCCAGTGAAAACAAAGTAGCAAGAGTGAAAGAGGCGAATAGATTTTCGTTCATTTTTTTTCTACATGCATTAAGAGCCAGCCCCATACGTAAGCTTTCAACTTGTATAGTTATGTGGGGATAAGTAGGACAGTCTACTTTCAAGTGTAAAATACACTACTGCACCTTGGACCCCAAACACAAAGAAAGATATTTTGAAAATAACATATACCACATTTTGGAATGTTGCTGTTATTCATTTACTGGTTTATCTACAACACCCAGAAGTGACTTGGTCTCTGAGCAAATAAAGATCCTGGTTGGATTCCAGACTATGTTTCAAACTGCTCATCCACATGGGCTTTATGACCTAGTACACCCATTAGTATTGGATGTATTATAGATGGAACATTTTATGGAACTTCTAGAAAGCTGTCATATAAGGACAACAGCATAGACCTCTGAAGTTTCAGAATAAAGCCATGCATTTATTTAGCAATAACTATTATTTATTTGAAATATAGCTCTGTCTTGTTACCGGGAGTTTGTAGAGTGAACACCTGTTCATGGAATACCACAACTATGCAACTTGTATTGCAAATCATGAATTGTGTGATCTGACCCACCGAACCATAAAATTGGATGTGCATAGTAGCATTTTATTGTAAAATGAAAATAGTATATATTAGACTTGGCCACATAGATCCAGGAAGGCACAAATAAACTGTATAAACAGATGGTTCAGACTCTCATGATACCTGCTCCTACTGCTTCACTACCTTTCCCTAAACTACAGATATGACCTCATGGGGAGTTTCCCATGATTAGATAATGGGCTAAGAAAAAGTTTGAGTCTCGTTTCCTGTTAGATCTCCAATACATACTGGTACTGGGTAGAAGTAGATGGCCACTGCTTATAACTACATTCAGTGACAGCTCTTGAAAACAATGGTAAAGGGGAAAGTTTCTGATGTTTAACTTCCTACAGAAGGACAGACGACCCAAAATATTACATCTATAATGATTTATGAGGAGTGGTTAATAATTTGGATGCTAAGAACCTGACAGATTTGGGAAAAAAAATGATAGGAAAATTCTCCAAGGAGATCTGGAGAATCAGAATACATATGGACATTTTAGAATGGGCATAGTGTGGAGACATGCATGTCCATCTAACTTTGCACTAGAAAAATAATCTTGTTTGGTGTAAGATATCAATATAATTTTTTTATATCAATATAATTTGGAAGACAAGACGATCCATCCTGTGGATGAGTGTGTTTTCCCATAGATCAATGGAACAAAGTAGAGATCCAAGGGGAAAAAGCCCCACACTTATATGGTCAATTAATCTATGTCAAAGGAGGCAAGAATATATTATGGGGGAAAAGATAGTCTCTTCAACAAATGGTCCTGGGAAAGCTAGACAGCTTCATGTGAAAGAATGAAACTGGATGACTTTTTTACATCATACACAAAAATAAACTCAACATGGATTAAAGACCCGTGAGACCTGAAACCATAAAACTCCTAAAAGAAAACGTAGGCAGTAATTTCTTTGACATGGCCATAGAAACATGTTTCTACATATGTCTCCTCAGGCAAGGGAAAAAAAGCAAAATTAAACTATTGGGACCACACCAAAATAAAAAGCTTTTGCACGGTGAAGGAAACCATCAACAAAATGACAAGGCAACCTACTAAATGAGAGAAGATATTTGATATATCTGATAAGAGGTTAATATCCAAAATATATAAAGAACTTATACAACTCAACACCAGAAAAACAAATAACCCAATTAACAATGGGCAGAGGACCTGGATAGACATTTTTTTTAAAGCTATACAATGGTCAATAGACAGATGGAAAGATGCTCAACATCATTCATCATCAAACAAAAAAAGACAAGAAATAACAAGTGTTGGCAAGGATGTGGAGAAAACAGAACCCTCATGTACTATTGGTGGGAATACAAATTGGTGCAGCCACTGTTGAAAATAGTAGGGAGGTTCTGGTAAAATTAAAAATAGAATTACCATACGATTCAGTTAATTCCATTATTGGGTGTTCACCCAAAGAAAATAAAAACACTAATTAGAAAAGATATGTGCATTCCTATGTTTATTGCAGCATTATTTACAACAGCTGAGGTATGGAAGCAATGCAAGTGTCTATCGATAAATGAATGGATTAAGAAGATATGGTATGGAGATATATCTATATCTATATCTATATCATCTATCTATATCTATTTCTCCAATGGGATATTACTCAGACATAAAAAACAATGAGATCTTGCCATTTGGAACAACTATAACCAATATAGAGGATACAATGCTAAGTGAAGCTAGGGAAAGACAAATACCCTATGATTTCACTTCTATGTGGAGTTTGAGAAAGAAAACAAACAAATAAAGGAAAACAAAGAAGCAAACAAACAAAACCCGACTATTAAATACAGAGAATGAACTGTGGTTGCCAGAAGGGAGGTGGCTGGGAGAGATGGGTGATATAGATAAAGATTAAAGTACACTTAACATAATGAGCACTGAGTAACATATAGAATTGTTGAATCATAGTGTATACCTGAAACTAATAAAGCACTATATATTATAGTTCAATGAAAAAAAAAGTGCTTTTTCTGAAGTCATATTTCTTGACTAATGAGCTCATGAACCAAATGGCCATGGTGGAGACTGTGTATGTGATTGACATTATAGATTTCTCCTCAACAAAGTTGATCTGAGTATCTAATCAGCTAAAAGCAGAGGCTAATGATTCCTCAATATCGGATTATTCTATAGGAACTCAGACATCTACTTGGACAAGTTTGGTTATTTTCAATCCCTTTCCTCATGGTTGAGTGGCACCTTGTACTTAATAAGCATACCTGAAGCACTTCCATCAATACCAACTTTCATGGGTTTGGATAATACCTTATGTGTTATATGTTACTATTTTTATCTCACATATATCATGACTGATTAAGGAACAGACTTTAGAAGAAAATCAGTAAAGATATTATGTCAAGAGTATTCACTAATGTTACCACATGCCCAGTGACCCCAAAATAGCTGGCTTGATAGAATGAATCTGCTGAAGACTCAGGCATAATGAGAAATATGAGAAATAACTTCTGGTACTATATAGGTTAAGCGGATGCACAGATATGTTATTTCTTCCTCATTTTAGTGAAGAAAAATAAGGCTCCTAGAGACAAAGTGCTTGTTACCCTGGTATATCCATTAAGCAGCATAACTGGAATATTAATCAGTATCTTTAATTTTAAACCTATAGTCTTTAATTATGTGATATTTAAAACTTTCTTCAAATTTTATCAAATTTACCTATTAAACTTTGACTTTCATGACTACTTGAAAAAAAACCCCTGTTTTTTTTCCCCATCAAAATATTTATTATGTAAGAAAATATTCATTGTCCATGTCTTTGTCACAAATATTTTGTGAGAAGCCAGGGATACAGATATAAAATATGTAGTTCCTTAAATGTGTAGATTGCTTTGGGTAGCATAGATATTTTAATATTTGTTTTTTCCAATCCATGAGCATGGAATGTCTTTTCATTTCTTTATTTTATTTTTTGTTTTTCAGTGTTCCAAGATTCATTGTTTATGCACCACACCCAGTGCCCCATGCAATAAATATGTGCCCTCCTTAATACCCACCACCAGGCTCACCCATCCCTCACCCCTGCCCTTCCAAAACCCTCAGTTTGTTTCTTTGTGTCATCTTTAATTTCTTTCATCACTGTTTTGTAGTTTTCAGAGTACAGTGTTTAACCTGTTCGGTTAGGTTTATTCCTAGGTTTTAATGAGTTTTGGCACAATTGTAAATGGGATTGATTCCTTAATTTCTCTTTCTGCTGCTTCATTATAAATGTATAGAAATGAAACAGATTTCTGTACACTGATTTTGTGGCCTGAGATTTTACTGAATGCATGTATCAGTTCTAGCCATTTTTTGGTAGAGTCCTTAGGTTTTCCATGGAGAGTATCATGTCATCTGCAAATAGTGAAAGTTTTACTTCTTCCTTGCCAATTTGGATGCCTTTTATTTCTTTTTGTTGTATGATTGCTGTGGCTAGGACTTTCTGGTGCAATGTTAACTAACATTGGTATGAATGGACATCCTTGTCCTGTTCCTGACTGTGGAGGAAAAGTTCTCCAGTTTTTCCCACTGAGGATGATATTAACTGTGGATTTTTTATAAATAAACTCTATTATGTGTTCCCTCTAAATGTGCTTTGTTGAGGGTTTTTATCATGAATGAATGTTGTACTTTGTCAAATGCTTTTCCTGCGTCTATTGAAATGATAATATGCTTCTTATTCTTTCTTTTATTAATATGGTGTATCAAAAAAAATATGGTGTATCACATTGATTGATTTACAAATATTGAACCACGCTTGCAACCCAAGAATAAATCTCACTTGATCACAGGGAATAATTTTTTAATGAATTGTTGGATTTGGTTTGCTAGTGTTTTCTTGAGAATTTTTGCATCCATTTCCAACAGGGATATTGGTCTGTAGCTCTCTTTATTTGTATAGTCTTTATCTGGTTTTCGTATCAGGGAAATGTTGGCCTCATAGAATGAATTTGGAATTTTTCCTTCCTTTTCTATTTTTGGAATAGTTTGAAAAGAACAAGTATTAACTCTTCTTTAAATATTTGGTAGAATTTGCCTGTGAAGTATCTGGCCCTGGACTTTGGAGATTTTTGATCACTGATTCAATTTCTTTGCTGGTTATTGGTCTATTCAAGTGTCCTATTTCTTTCTGTTTCAGTTTTGGTAGTTTATATGTTTCTATGAATTTATCTACTTCTTCCAGGTTGTCCAATTTGTTGGCATATAGTTTTTCATAATATTCTTTTATAATTATATTTCTGTGGTATTGGTTGTGATTTCTCCTCTCTTATTTGTTATTTTATTTATTTGGGTATTTTCTCTTTTCTTCTTGGTAAGTTTGGCTAGAGGTTTTGTTTTTGTTTTTGCTTTTTTTTTTTCAAAGAACCAGCTCTTGGTTTCATGGATCCATTCTATCGCTTTTGTTTTCTGTTTGTTATTTTTTTATTTTAATGTTTTTAGTTTCTATATCATTTATTTTTGCTCTAATCTTTATGATTTCCTTTCTTCTTCTAGCTTTATACTTCCTTTGTTGTTTGTGTTCTAGCAATCCCTATCAGTATACCAATAGCATTTTTCACAGAGTTGACCAAACAATCCTAAAATTTGTGTGGAACCACAAAAGACCCTGAATAGCAAAAGCAACGCTGGAGGCTTCACAACTCCAGACTTCATGTTATATGACAAAGCTTTAGTGATAAAAATAGTATGGTAGTAATAATACAAAGATAGATAAATAGATATATAGAACAGAATAGAAAACGCAGAAATGAAACCACAGCTATATGGTCCCCTAATCTTTGACAAATCAAAAAAGAATATCCAATGGGAAAAAGAGTCTCTTCAACAGATGGTGTTGGGAAAACTGGTCTGCTACATGCAAAAGAATGAAACTTCCTTCTAGATATGTCTCTGGAGGCAAAGGAAACAAAAGCAAAAACAAACTATTAGGACTTCTTCAAAATAAAATGCTTCTGCACAGCAAAGGAAATGATCATCAAAAGTAATAGGCAACCTACAGAATGCAAGAAGATATTTGCAAATGACATATCTGAAAAAGGGTTAGTATCAAAATAAATAGTTATAAATATCAACACTCCAAAACAAATAATCAAATTAAAAAATGGGTCAAAGACATGAATAGACATTTTTCCAAAGAAGAAATACAGATGGTTAATAGCCATGTGAAAAGGTGCTCACTATCACTGCTCAACAGAGAAATACAAATCAAAACCACAAACAGATATCACTTCATCCTGTCAGAATGAAGTGATGTTGAAGTTGATGACTGAAGTTTGACTGATGAATGAAGTCGATGACTAAAGTCATCAACACAAGAGCAAAAGGTGTCAGCAAGGATGTGGAGAGAGGGGAACCTTCTTGCACCATTGGCAGAAATGCAAACTGGTGCGGCCACTCTGGAAAACAGTACAGAGGTTCTTCAGAAAGTTAAAAATAGGACTACCCTATATTAGAGCAATTGCACTACTAGGTATTTACCCAAAGAATACAAAAATACTAATTCAAAGGGATACATGCACCCTGATGTTAATAGCAGCATTACCACAATAACCAAATTGTGGAAACAGTCCAGGTGTCCATCAACTAATGAATGGATAAAGAAGTGGTGGTGGTATAATGGAATGGAATGCAATGGAATACTACTCAGCCATAAAAAATGAAATTTTATCATTTGCAATGGCATGGATGGAGCAAGACAGTACTTTTTAAAAAGATTTATTTATTTATTTGAAAAAGTGAGAGAGTGTGTGGGAAGGAGGGGTAGAGGGACAGGAGAGAGAGAATCTCCAGCAGACTCCCTAGCCGAGGGAGGAGCCCAATGAGGGGCTCAATCATGACCCTGAGATTATGACCTGAGCCAAAGTCAAGAGTCAGATGTTTAACTGACTGAACCACCCAGAAGCCCCAAGACAGTATTCTTTTTTAACTTTTTTTTTTTGAGAGATGGCAGGGAGAGAGAGAATCTTAAGACTCCACCAGCATGGAGGCCAATGTGGAGCTTGAGCTCACAACCCTGAGATCATGACCTGAGCCAAAATTGAGTTGGATGCTTATTGATTTGGATTCAGTTGGACTGAATCACTCAGACACCCCATTGATAGTATGCTAAGCAAAATAAGTCAGCCAGGGAAAGACAAATACCATATGATTTCACTCATATGTGGAATTTAAGAAACAAAACAAACAAATAATGGGGAAAAAAGAGAGAGAGAGAGAGACAACCCAAGAAACAGACTCAACTACAGGGAAAAAACTAATGGTTACCAGAGGGGAGATTGGTGGTTTGATAGGTGATAGGGTTAAGGATTATGCTTGTGATCAGCATGGGGTGTTGTATGGAAGTGTTGAATCACTATATTGTACATCTGAAACTAATATTACACTGTATGTTAAGTGACTGGAATTTAAATAAAAACTTAAAAAAATAAAAAAATACATAGTTCCTGCCTTCAGGAACATGCAACTTAGTGTATAAATTGTCAGTCTGCATAAGTGTAAACGCACAATTTGCTTCATTTAACAAATTTACCAAGCATTGGCTATGAAGAAGGTACTATGGTATTTTCTAGGGGAAAATAAAAATGAAAAGAATTTAAATTATTTAATTATTTAATAACAGGAGATAGATAACCAGGAAAGTTAGAATATGATAAATGACCAAGAGAAACACATGTGAAAATATGGAATTTATATAAAAATATGTCACAATTCCAGTTTCTGGTTTTTCAGGATGAAGTTCATCTTTTCTCTTAAGAAAGGGCATACTCATTTGATATGTCATGCCTATCACTTATAAATGGCAAAACACAATGGTGAAGAAGGGTGACATGTCATCCATAAATTTTAACCTGTTGTCATCTGTCAAATAACTTATAATTTAAACTAGTTTAAATATAGGGTGATTACTTCCTTTTTTCTTTTTTCTTTTTCAGTGGAAACAATATAGAATGATTGATGGGTGTTTTTTTTAAGTATCAGGAAATGAAGAAACTTCAGTACAACTCTCAGGTCTTAATACAACATAACAATTTAAATCATTAATATAATTCAGCTAGGTTCCTTTTTAAAGTATTTTTAAAATAAAATTTGATAGAGAAGATGTGGGAGAGAAAATAAAATTTCCTAATGAATTATGTCCTATAGGTGAAGTTGTGCAGACTAGTATATTTTATAATAGTTCTAAATTATAAGGAATATGTATGAACATTGGTTACTCATAGTTTGATCATTATTACCCTTAGAGTCAAAATGGAATTAAAAAAAAAACAGATTGTTTGGCCACAGAGCCAAAATCTAAACACTAATAGCATCCTACAGAAATATTTCAAGACAAACTCCTGATTTACTGATTTTTATATCCACTTCTCCAAGTTTTTATTATTACTGAGATGGTAAAGCCATAGCAGCTATCTGGTTTAATATTGTGAGTCAGTAAGTGTTTCACTCTGTGTATTAAACCAATTTACTCTTCTCTGTACATTAAACCATTTTTATGACAGAATATCAAAGACTGGTATGCCTGTACAAGTTTCCTATAAAACATCTGAGTCATCGGTAGTGTCAGCAGTAATAAGAACAATTTTTATTTGAATATTTTAAGAATTTTAAAATAATGTAATAGGTAATAAGATATGACTTGACTTTTTACTATTTTCCTGAAGTTAACCTCTGTAAAAATAACATCATCATTTCTGAGAGTCTATTTTCTGGATACTATGCTCTATACTTAATACTTTTGTGGAATACCTAGTTTGAGTCTCAAAACAACTTCTTTATTATCCTCATTTTGTTTATTCAAGCTCAGAGTGGTTACACTTCTCTTATGTTGTAAAGCCTTTGCTTTTCCAAAAGTAGTGGCCTTTATTTCTATTTTTACTATTTTTCTTCTGCATTTCAGCATTTTATCAATACTTTCCTCTTATCTTATTTGTTATCGATCTGACTAACCTAGCTTTGTTCTACCCTCATATCCTCTACCTTCTAATCTATATTTCTATAACTATTGTCATATATGTTAGGAATTTCTACTTGGGAATCATCAATTTTTGAATTTCTAGCCCTTATTACATAATGATTTGTGAATTAAAATCATTAATATTACACCACTGAAAAATAATGGTCGAATACATGGGAAATTGAAATAATCATTTTCTTAAACAGAGTAAAACAGACTAAACAGAGTAAAATAATAGTCGTAAAAAACTATTTTTACAACTTTTACCAACAACCAAAGTCAAACATTAACCTTCCAATTTTACCTTATATTCAAATATCTACTTGAATTTATATTTCTGTCTTCACTTACCAATGTTTGTATACTATTATATATTATAATATAATATTATAATTTTATACACAATATAGAATTTTTCTTGCTAGATTGTAGTTTATAGATTATTTCCAATATTAATTTTAACATGACCATTTTTATTCTCCTTTATGATTTCAGATTCTCTTCCATTTAACCTATGTTGTATATCAGATAAATTTAAATGCTGCTCAAAATATCAAACATTTACTCAAATTGCTTACATGATTCTAATTCCCTTCTTGAACTAAGACAAGAAAAGAATTAGCAAGGCATTTATAATGAAAAGCAATTTCATATTTTAATTCAGTAATGAATTTCAGAGTCTTTGTGAGGCATAAACTTAATATTTGATTTATTATGATGCTATTCTTAAATTCTGTCTTTAAAATAAACAAAAATTAAAAAAAAAATCTTTCCTGTCTTAAGAATTCCCAACTGATGCTATTTGTAAACATTTTTACTAGTTTTACTACATCAGCTGTTAAAAAGAACTTTGTTTTTAAAGGTAATTAGACTTATGATATTACATATCACAATCAGCAGAGTAAAAATGAATAATCTTGGTAAAAATTTGGCAACGTAGTATTGTATGTTAATTTCATCATTAGAGGTGAAAATACTGTTTTTGTTCAACTTGGAAGCTAAATTTAATAATGACAATTCTCACTGTTTATTTCACATATAAAATATATTTAATATGGAAAGATACAAATTAATAGATTTAATAGTAACTATTTTAATTTTCCAATGAAATTAACAAAGAGGAAAAAAGGAAGAAAATTGAATGTCATGCATTTAGGACTCTAATGCTTGCATATGATACTATTCTTAACTTCCAGAATATGGAAAATATAAAAATACTTAAAATATATCATTTTAGGGCGCCTGGGTGGCTCAGGTGGTTGAGCAACTGCCTTCGGCTCAGGTCATGATCCCGGAGTCCCGGGATCGAGTCCCATATCGGACTCCCGGCTCTGCGGGAAGTCTGCTTCTGCCTCTGACTTTCTCCCCTCTCATTCTCAGTCTCTCGCTCTCTAATAAATAAATAAAAATCTTTAAAAAAAAAAAAAATCATTTTAACCAAAGTAACTTACATGTTGATTTATAGCATAATTTCCATTAAGAATTGATTGTCACATGGTATTTATCTTCTCAAAATATAGATATGAAATTTTATAAAACAGGGTGATCCTATTTTTGTAGGCCTGTGTCACACAAAACTAGCCTCAAACTTACATAAGGGTTAAATTACAAATGTTTGTATATTGGCTCTTGGAACTAGTCATGTTTTGATGAAAAGCAACTATGTGTCCCCAACTATCTTACAGAAACCAGAGGTTTACATTCACCTATAACAGGAGTCCCACACCAGCTTGGGCAAGTGGGAGTGAAATGGAAAATGTAGTCAAGGAAATGGAATTGGCAAGAACTATCTCACCAAGAAAATCTCATTTCCACGATCACTCTCTGGGTTTAGGGTAGCAGGAATTTTTGGTTTGTTTGGTTGGTGGTTTTGGGTTTTTTTGACATTTGCTTAGTTATGCCCTAAAAGAATTTTGAAAAACTGTGTACCTCCGCACGCATTTTAGAATTGACAAATAAGAAATTCAATTAAGATTTTTAAGATTTTTTCTCCCCAAATTTGTTTAATTTTTCAGTGTTACAAAATTGATTGTTCATGCACCACACCCAGTGCTCCATGCAGTACGTGCCCCTCTCGATACCCACCACCAGGCTCACCCACCCCCCCTCCCCCTCCCCTCCAAAACCCTCAGTTTGTTGCTCAGAGTCCACAGTCTCTCCTGGTTCATCACCCCCTCCGATTTCCCCCCATTCGCCCTTCCCTTCCTTCTCACGATGCCCTCCATGATTTTCTTTATACTCCACATGTAAGCGAGACCATAAGATAATTGCCTCTCTCTGCTTGACTTATTTCACTCCACATCATCTC
>CM052798.1:53309824-53335966 GCA_028533885.1 Nasua narica
CAGCTTTGTAGTAAAGTTCGAAATCAGGCAATGTGATGCCCCCGGCTTTGTTTTTCTTTTTCAACATTTCCTTAGCAATTCAGGGTCTTTTCTGGTTCCATACAAATTTAAGAAATTGAAGAAGACACAAAAAGGTGGAAAAGCATTCCATGCTCATGGATCGGAAGAATAAACATTGTTAAAATGTCTATACTGCCCAGAGCAATCTATACTTTCAATGCCATCCCTATCAAAATTCCACCAGTTTTTTTCAAAGAGCTGGAAGATTTTTAAGATTTAAATGCTGCTCTGCCAAGTCTCTAGATAGCACAGGCAAGAATACTGAATGGGAAAACAACAATTCAGAAACAATGAGCTAAAATGTGACTGACGAACTGGATGGTAAATGTGATGATTTAGGAATTCTGTGACCAGTTGCTTTTGTATATATATTTATACACAAGAGAGAATGATGATGCAAATACATATCTAAATAAGTTTAATGTATCTCAGTAAATATAAAATAACATTCTAGGTGATTAGAATACATCGTATAGTCGTTTAATTAGCAGCATGTTTTTCCCTTTCTTGGCTCTTAATAAAATTGTGATTAGGGGCACCTTGTGGCTCAGTCAGTTACACGGCCAAGTCCGTTTGTGCTCAGGCCACGATTGAGGCCCCATTGGGCTCTGTGCTCAGTGAGGAGTCTGCTTTAGATTCTCTTGTCCTCTACCTCTAGCTCACATGCACTCTCTCTTTCTCTCTATCTCAAATAAATAAATGGGGTGCCTGGGTGGCTCAGTGGGTTAAAGCCTCTGTCTTTGGCTCAGGTCATGATCTCAGGGTCCTGGGATGGAGCCCCACATCAGGTTCTCTGCTCAACAGAGAGCCTGCTTCCCCCTCTCCTTCTGCCTGCCTCTCTGCCTACTTATGATTCCTCTCTCTCTCTGTCAAATAAATAAATAAAATATTTTTTTAAAAAAATAAATAAATAATTTAAAAATAATAATAATAAAATTGTGATTTTTTTTAATCTATGGAATTTTAGATGTTATAGAACAGGCAGTCCCTCTAGCATCTGAGCAAGGGATGGATTTGAGGGGCTGACTGACACTGGAGACAAAGAAAGGGTAGATAAGGAACTCTGACACATTCAGGTAAGCCTGAATGAGGAACAATGGGCTTTGGGGATGAACAGGACAAGGTGCACCTGAGAGAGCTATGTAGGAAGTAAAGTAGAAAAACTCTAGTGATAGATTCATATGTCATGGGCGAGAGCAAGAAATACTTCAAGATAATGCCCTGGATATTTAGTAACCATTGGCATATTTTTGGGATAATATTTTATTTCAAAAATGTGAAATATCTTCAAGGACACAGTGCAAGAAGTCTATAATTGAAAAACGAAAAAAGTAGAACACAAACTAGTATCTGATGCTGATTATAGTAGTGCTTGTACAAGGGTAAGCATAGGAGGGTTATAGAGATTAATAAATCGATGTGTTTTGATAAGGGATTTCTTTGCATTTTGTTCATCTTTTACTTTGAAGCAGTTAATTATGTGTGAAAGAAGCATGTTCACCAAGGGCAATACTAGAGTGAGTATATGTAAAAAAATTATCTAAATATTAATCTAATTGTATTCATCAGTAGAGCATTACTCTAATCTTTATATTTGAAAATAAATAATGAGTACTCTTTAAGGTCTACTGTTAGGAGATCTAAATAATTTCACAATGCCCTACCTGTCTATAAATATATAAAATGTTGAAATAAAATTTTATTAATAGAAATTCTACATTTTGTAATTGCTTCCTTATATCCTTAAGGTTCTACTTCATATTTTTAAGTCTAATTTTTAATTATTTTATAATAAAAAATCCTAGTTTAAATCCAAATCCCAGTTTAATGCTCAAAGCCCTGTTTCATTGACTGAGGAGCTATGCTTCTAGCTAAAATGACATGCATGGTTTGTTTTGTTTGGAAAATGTTTTATTCTCCCATTGTACTGTTATATTGTTCAACTGGCTACTCTTCCAGCTGGGGGCATTGGCCATTGTTTCCTAATGAGTGGTATAAACTGCTGAGGTTCTATTCATTGCTAAGGATTTCCCAGTCCTCTGATAAAATATCATATGATTTGTTCATTGTGCACATCTGGCAAAGAGGTCTGTAGATTTCTTAGGGCTGAAACTCACTCATTAGTGCTTTGTTGGTTTATATAATAAGAAATCATTGAGCTCATAGAGTGTTTTACAATGTAAATTAGTATATACTTACCCAAACACATTAAGCTTTAAAGGCTAAATAATATATATTATTTTGTGAGTTAGGTATATTTAATTTTTCTAAGAGAAAACATACCCAAGGTAACAGAAATGAAAATGGGAACTCATGTTAGGTACATGTTTTCCATATGTATGAAAATGTGAGGGAGGTCTGAATGACCATGAGAATGGGACCATGAAATTTTGAATAACTCTTTGGTGGTGGTATCAGTTCAATTCTTTATTAGCCAATTTTTTCTAGGCTCTTGGGCTAATCTTTCATATTAGTATTACCTTTCAGTTTTCACCTTATACTTTTTCTCTTGGGAAAAACAAAGGAATCTTTTTACTACACTTTTTATCCTGTGAGAAAAAAGGATAATATGTCACACTTGTCCTGAGTTTGAGAACCTTCAAATATTTTCACCATATTGAGTTCCTATAGTGTTTGATTTACAACAAATTCAAGAAAAATGTTCACCCTCACTTTCAGAGTAGATTGAACATTCTTAATAATCTCTAAAATGTTTATAGTCACAAACAATAAAATCTTTTCTTTAAATGTGCCATTTAGATAGCCTTATTGACAAAAAACAAAACAAAACAAAACAAAGCCACACAGACACACAAGGGTGGAGAAAAGTTGTAGAACTTTGTTTTGCTTTGCTTTCCTTTTACCTGTAAGATTGATTTAAAAAAAAAAAATTCTGCTTTTATAAAAGCTATTAATACATTATAATTTTCTTTAGCAAGAGGCCTTAATTTTGATTTGAAAACATTGAGAATTGTGAACATAAAATGAGAATCAGTTACTTTTATGTAAAATAAGACTAAAATCCAATAATTGGCATTTATGAATTGTCATTTGCCAGTGCTACCAGCAAGAGGTAATGAAGGGGTCTTAGGCCAAACTTGGATGACTATCACACCTCACTTTCTTTGACAGCACATTGCTAAGTGTGGAAGAATATCCTCAAAACAGGGCAGTAAAAATTGGAAAATTCGTTTTCTGGAAGCACATTAAGTATTGAGTCTTTGACCAAGATGTAATGTTTTAATATTTTGAAATATTCTGTAATATTGATTATGATTGATCCATTGTTTAGCAAACTCCAAATAGGTCAAATGTGTTGATACCATAATTTGAAAGGGTATCAAAATACTTTCCAGAGTGTAGAAAATTAGTTTTACTTAACCTTGTTGAAGGTTTATGATTATTTCTAATTGGCAGTCTATACAAATATGACACTTTCAATTATGTGTTCTGACTTCTTCAAAGTTGTTCACCACAATTTGAAATAAAAAATATTTTTCATTGACATAGAAAATTATCTTTAAAACGTATTGTTTTTTCATTTCATTTTCATATTCTTTTTTGGTACAAAATTTGTTAAGAGCATTTTAAAAAAGCGTCATGTTTCCATTATCGTGTATGATGTTAGGACTGTACATGACTATGTGTATAGGACTAATACTGAGCAGGCCTAGACCAGGATGGACATAATAAATTCATTGGGGGTACAATGGTTGGGAACATATTATTCAATAAACACTAATCAGAAAGAAAAATAAAATGTCAAAGAATTTGACCAAAACATAGAAATAAGGCTGTTGGATTGGGTTACAGTAATGTAATAATTTTCATTTTGTATCCGATGAATTCCAGACAATGATAGCCTATCCAAATGGAAGCATTTTATCTAATTGGAACATTCACTGAATAGACATTTAGACTAGAGCATGCATGAAGATGCAAAATTAGGGATTCATTAAAAAAATAGAGATTTGTAAAAAAGAAAGACTAGAAATGAAAATTTTAAGGAATGAGAATGATTGGATTATATGAGGAAGAAAATGTGAATATAAACAAAAAGAGCATCAAGAATCAAGTTAAAAAGAAAACTATACAGGTTATTAGGAAAAAAAAAAACAGAAACAGTGATAAAGAAGTTACTGGAAAGGTAGGAAAATATCCCAAGTGATGTATTGTTAGAATTAAAAGGGAAGTTAAGTATTTTCTTACTAGTATCTCTCATTCAATTTTTAAAATTCTAATTTATTTTTTAAATTAAGCAGTTAACAAATAAATAGAGAACTTGGCCTTAACTCTCTTTCTCTCTCACTTACTCTCTCTGTAGGATGAGGTTTCTTCCTCCCATTTGTGTCATGTTTTTTACAACTGCCTAGTACAAGCCTATAACTTCTTAACTGCTTACAGACTTGGCCAATCACCTTACTGTTCCTCATAGCACTTCATGTCAGAAGGATTCCTACTTCTAAATCTTTGGTTTTGGCCAGGCCTTTTCTCTACATTCATCCACATGCTTTTAATTAATCAATGGCCATCTACCCCACATGGTGATAATTCCTAGAGATTCGTCCCTACTGATCTTGTCTTTATTCAAATTCTTACAACCTTAGATTTCTTTTCCTTTTTCCTTCCCTTCCCTTCCCTTCCCTTTCCTTTCCTTCCTTTTTTAAAGTATTATTTATTTAAGTAATCTCTGTGCCCAATGTGGGGCTCAAACTTACAACCCTAAGATCAAGAATCCATGCTCTTCCACCTGAGCCAGACAGGAACCCCTATTTCTAAATTTAGAAATTTCAACTCTCTTGAATGTTGTTTGTTCATATAAATATAAATATATACTTAAAATCAGGTTTGTGCCCATGGGAAGGATGCATGTGGTTTGAGGAGCAGTCTAGATCATATCTTTTTCTATCTTTTCATACAGTAGCTATCAGGGTGTTTAATATAGAGTTGGTTCAGGGGTGCCTGGGTTTCTCAGTGGGTTAAAGCCTCTGCCTTCAGCTCAGGTCATAATCTCAGGGTCCTGGGATTGAGTCCCGCATCAGTCTCTCTGCTCAGCAGGGAGCCTGCTTCCCCCGACCCCACCCTCCCGCCTGCCTCTCAGCCTACTTGTGATCTCTTTCTCTCTCTCTGTCAAATAAATAAATAAAAATCTTTTAAAAGTATATAGAATTGGTTCTTAGTACATGTATGAGATGATTTGGGAAGTGGTATGTCTATATTTATCAAAAGGTATGGCCTACATCAGTGGAATGAAATTATTTGTCCTTGTTTAAATTTCCCCCATTAATATACACAAGGCTTTGCTTTTTCTTTTAAAATCTTATCTCCATTGGCTCTATTAATTCACTGGGTAAAAATACATTGACATTTACAACCTTCCCTTTTAATTGGCTGCTTGGATACAACTACAGGGATAAAGACTGAGACTCAAATTAAAGCAGAATTAGTGTTCTTATAAGCCTTTTCCATTTTATATGATATTTTGATGCACTTTAAAAAGGAATAAATCTCAAGTTTTCTCTAATGTGGTTAATTTTAAAGATGGATATCTAAAGCCAGCTCTAAAATAGAATTATGGCGATGAAATAATAAGGCAATTATATATTGCCTACATGCATATATCTGCATTTTCTCCACAAAAGTGTTCCTTCTGAAAAACAGGCACTTAATGAAATTCTTAGCTCAGTCCACAATAACTTAATTGACGGAGTGAAGCTGTTAGAAAGACATAAGGATAGTCATTATAAGAAACTGATGATTAATAATAACTTCTGATGAATACATAGAAACTATTGTGGTACTAGCAGATGATTACATACTAAGCCAATTGTACAACGCTTCAGTATAAATTAGATGAATGGGGTTTTTTTTGTAAAGAATTTTAAAGGGCAAATAACATTGACTATATTTATGTAGCTAGAGGCCAATAAAACAAACATTTTCTATTACTCAAACCCAGAGCTAAAGGGATATTTTAAGTGCACTGCATTTTTAGATGGACATATGAATTTTGGGTCAAATCTACTTTCATTAAGGCACCAGTCAAGCTTAACTTTTCTGGCACGATGGACTTCTGTCATAAACAGCATAACCCACAAAACCTCTGGATACATATTTAAAAGGTCAGGCATATGCCATACAAACCTGCAAAATGCCTTTCAGTTTCCTTTTCTTTTCAAGTGATAGTCAATTCTCACTCTCCAAAGAAAGTTCTTTTAGTGCAAACTTATAATACGTATGAAGAGATGTATGCAGCCATAAGCACTGATGTTTCCTTATAAGCAAAATAAAAGAGATGTTTTTTCATTTGTTTTCACAAGCTAAAGGCAGACACTTTACAGATACTTTTATAAAGAGAAAAATAAAAAATTTGATTGGTTTAATTAAAATGCATTTACCCAACCCAATAACAAGGTACTGTTAGTATTTATAAGGTCTGCCTACTCTGCATACAGCCATTCTGAAGGATGCCAATGTGCTTTAAAATGCTACTAAATAAATCTCTTCAGTGAAAACTCCACAGGAAATGAACTCATATCCTCAGAGCAAGCCCACGCAAAATTGTGAGATAGACTAAAACAAACAAATCAACCTTTGCTACCTTCTCGTTTACCAAATTTGTTCTCCCATTTATTGTCCTATTACTCCCCGAAGGAAGACAATTCTTACTATCATCAGTTCCCTGTTGTTAGTAAGGCCTGAAGCTCACAGCCCCATTTGTATCACTTCTCCTCAGGGTTAGTCTGTCATGAAGCATTTCAGGCACTAAACCAATCCCTTCCCCTGAGGTCACCACATATGGTTCTAGGTTGTGCTGACTATGCTCTGTCTCATGACACCCCACTCAGGGATCAATTATGAGCAGAAATCCGTCCACTTTTTCAGTTGCCAAACCAGTGGCGGCCCTGCTTTCATTGTTCTGCAGCCTACTTTTGTTTCCTACATAATATCGCCATAATTTTCTGGAATTTATTTCTGCAAAATATCCCTTGTATGATGATAGCTTAACCTAATGAGTTAGATCTAAATGTAACAGTATTTCTTTCACAGGTGACTTCTCAAAACTTACTTGCATAATCTAAAGAATTAAAGCTACAAGTAGTGAAATTTCAGTACTGAGGGAGGTCGATGTGGCAATGTTTGTAATCTGTGGATACAGTTAGGTTGCTAGTTATCAGTTAATATCTTATCAATTAAAACATGTAGATATAAACTGAATGTATGTTAATTCTTCCTTTCCTTTTTTTTTTTTTTTTGCATAAGAAAATCAATGAACTCTACTTTAGCCTTAAGATGAAGTGAGCAAAGCCATAAAAATTTTACGCAAATCTGAGATGTTAGAAGTCTTCCTGGAAAAATGAATGTATCTGTGTTTATAAAGCAAAACCATCCTAACTGCTTTCTTACTAATTATTGTTTTCTTTCCTTTAAACTGATAGCCAACATGTCCAGACATAGGGAGGAGAATATAATTCCTGGGAGAGAGGTCAAACTCCAACATTATGTGGAAATAATACAAGAATTTTATTGGGTACACAAAACAAACAAAAAATTTATCTACTGCTTAATATTATTCTTGCCAAATTGTGTGGAACCTAATTGCTGTAACAGTAGGTAGACTGTGTACTTCTTTTCATTCTCTCTAATGAACAGTATTTAAATTGCTAGAATACCTCCCATCATTTTCCTATTTCTTTCTAACCTCCTTTTCCTCTCTCATTCCAATTATAACATGTATTGTTTAATTGAGTCTTTATTTCACTACTTGGTTCACCTTTGCCTGGTGAGTTTTTAAGAAGGAGAGAGCACTCTATATTTTTTGAACAGATGCTTCATTATGGGAGGTGAGTAGCTCAGTTACATCGCCATTTCACCTTTTCCCCCATGTCTGGCAGTTGTTGTGGGCTGTTAAACAGCTTTAATAGAAGATGAGACTAGCCTCTTGCTCTAAGGGCATGAAAACTTTTTTTTATGGGTCTTACTATCTTCATGGTTCGTTAAATACAATGTAGAGTCATTTTACTGCAGCTAGTGGACCCCAGAAGGACCTGACAGTTAAATGAAAGTTGTCAGTCTTCCTTCTGTTCTAGCTAGATTGGGTAATAAAAGGGCAGAACCTGGAAGTAAGGACCAGAATTGAGATCAATGTGCCAAACAAATAAAAGAAATGTAATGAGTTCTTGAGAAATGCGGCAGAGAAGGCATGGGTATTTAAGTGTCTAGACAAATAGAGGCCAGTGATAATAAATCTATAATGAATGGCTTTAAGAATTACAACTGTGCTTTGCATAATAGATAAGTGGAAGGCTTGTGGTCTAAAATTTATAAAGAGGAATTCCGATCAGTTGCAATGGAAAAATAGCATTTAGGTATAGAAACTGCTAAGAAATTATTAAGAATTGTATGTCATTCTACATCAGAAATATAAAGAATCTATTTTCACCCAAAAGAGAAGAAATGGAGTTCTATTCAAATAACTTTACATTTTTAAAAATAAAGTTCCAGTGATTAATCATCATTGTATCCACAAATAAACAAATAGTTGTTCAATTAGAAAACATTTTCCTAAAAAAATAAATAAAAATAAATAAAACACAGTTTCCTGCTTGGCAATAGGTAGTATTCTGAATGAAACATCAGAATTTGTTTAAAATATTGCTGTAGGCCAAAAAAAAAAAAGTCCAAATAATAGGACTTTTGTTCATGTCTTCCAAAATTTAAGGCAGAATTTATGCCATAGTTAGGAAAGAACATTGAAACTTCCCTCCCCGAATTAAAATTTAGTATACCATTTGTCCTTTGTTTTTTCTTTGAACTTGGTAATTAACTTCATAGGCCTTAGAGCTTGAAGGCAAAACTTTCTAATATTTGCATTGCTTGAGCAAGAAAGGAAGTGAGACAGAACTGACACTAAATTTTTCATTCATTAAACTATAAGCAATATCATTATTAAAGGGCAAAGATTCATCCTATTTAAACAATTTTTGAGAAACTATCAAGAATTATTGATAATTGGCATGTATCATGTAAGTTTAAATAATATAATTGAATATCATATTTATAATTCTATTATTTACCCCTTCCATCACCTTTAATAAGTTGTTGAGAAAAAATGATGTCAATATGTGATTAAGGAGTAACTGAGACACAAAAAAAAACAGTTTGATTTAAAACATTAGAGTATTTCACTTTCCTGATAGAGACATACCAAGACAAATTTAGGGGTGCTTATTCACTATTTAGGTTTTAATAAAACTGCATTTTCAAAGAAAGCTATGCTGCCACTGATGATCTAAGCCAATACAATGAAACAGAATTTTCCACAGTGTTGGAAATGTTCTATACCACTGCTGTTTGATATGACAGCTACTAGCCACATAAGGCTTTTGAGCATTTGAAATGTGGCTAGTGTGATTGAGGAATTGCATTTTTAACTTTATTAATTTTTGCTCATTTAAATATAAATCTAAATAGTCACATAAAGTTAGTTGCTACAATTCAGATTGTACTGTCTATACGAATGTGATCAAGATCATCTCTCTGATTGTAGTCTTCTTTGTCCAGTTCATTATGAATTGCTGTATCGTGATGATGCATGGAAAGTGAAAGAACTCTAAAGCAACAGTCCTCATATTTTAATTTCATTCAAATAGTTATCATAAGATGTAACTGATCTATTTTGATTATCTTACATCCATTCTCTGTGAAAACAACCTAACCACCATGCTTCCCTGGTGTATTAGTCTGGGTTCTCCAGAAAAACAGAATTAATGATATATATATATATATATAATATATATATATATAAATAATACATATGGACTTGGCTCATGCAGTAGTTATGAAGGCTGAGACGTCCCACTATCTGTGGTTGGCAAACTGAAGACCCAGGAGAGCAGATGCTATAGAGCTCTCATCCTAGTCTGAGTTCACAGGCAAGAGAAAACCAATGTCCTGGCTCAAAGTCTGTTGAGCAGCAAGCAAATTATCCCTTACTCAGCCTTTTGTTTTGTTTCAGGCTTCTAGTAGATTGGATGAAGCCCACCCACATTTGGGAGAGCAATCTATTTTATTCAGTTTACTGATACAAATGATAATCTCATCCAGAAACAGCCTCACAGATATACCCAGAATAATATTTTATCAAATATTAAGAACCCTGTGGGAACACCTGGTTGGCTTAGTCACTTAAGCATCTGCTTTCAACTCAGGTCATGATCTTGGGGTCCTGGGATTGAGCCCTACATCTGAGCTCCTAACTCAGCGGGGAGCTGCTTCTCCCTCTCCTTCTGTCCCTCCCCCCACTCATGTTCTCTCTCTCGCTCTCTCTGTCATGTTCTCTGTCTCCTGTCTCAAATAAATAAATAAAATCTTAAAAAAAATAAGAACCCTGTGGCCTGGTCAAGTTGATACATAAAATTAATCATCATACCTGCTATTATGAAAAGGTTTCTTTTCTCTCCTCTCCATCTCCCATCACTTCCAACCATTAAAATTCAAGTAAAAAAAGGACCCCTTTATCTAGTTAATTAAACTGTGACTCCTCTTCAACAGTCCTAAATAGCCGCAGAGGTTTTCAACAAAAAGGGAACAGCCTACTGTATTATGAGTTTTTATCATCCCAGACTGTTTAATTTCATTCTCTGATTTCTGGTTCTTATCACAGTGCCTAGAAATGTTTTTAGGACATGGTTGGTTCTGAGAAATATTTGTTGACAAAGTGAATTAAGGAATAGTACCTGATATTAGAGAATCTAATATCTAAAAACGGTCAGCAATTGCTTTGGTTTTTCCCTTAATTCTCTCATCAGCTTCCTGTTTGATGGGTATTCCCAAGTGACTTTGATTACCAAATCTATTTTGGAGCAATGTTTTTCAATACTTAATGTGTGTATGAATCATCCTTATTAAAATGCACAGTTGATAAGTATAGGGTCAAAGCTGGCTTTCTGGAATTATAACAAGCTCCCAGATAATGTCAATGAGAGTATGAAGACCACACTCTTAATAGCAAGGATTTAGAGTAGAGAATACTCTGAAGGAAGAGAAGAAACAGAACATTACTTATAAATAATAGTCATCACAGCAGTTAGCTTGTCTCAGATATGGGAGAATAAAGAATCTTTGCAAAACAATATTTATTCATTCACTCATTCAATGAATATTTCTTGAGTTTCTAGTATGTGGCAGGTATTATGCTAAGCCTAAGAAAGGAAAAATTTAAAACAAATATAATTCCTTCCCTTAACATTCAATATAGAGTAGTGAAGGGGAGTATGTTATAAGTAAACACACAAAAAATTAATAAGTTCTTTAAAAGGATTATCATAACAGGATTTTATGGAAGTCCAAAATTGGGACAATAATTTCAAACTTAGTATACCCCAAGGATGTGGTATCTAACATTAGTTCTGAAGGAAGAATAGCCATAATAGCTAAAGGTAGCAGCCATAGAATATACATGGAAATGTCAAGGGGAGACATAGGAAAATTTTATGGATGAAAGTGCTATAATTTTACATGTCACGTCTCCTCTTTTTATTTGGTGAGTGAAATATTTGACAAATTGCTAAAAGTAAGGCAGAAATGAAGTAATGGTATAGAGATTTGAAAAATTTGGAAAGTACAACTTGAGGACTGATGAAGGAGACAGGCCATGTCAAGGACCCAGGTGAGGTTTGAAGCATAAAGTTATCCTTGGCACTAATGTTGGAAAAGAAAATGTGGTTCAGTTGGATTGGTTTTAGCCTAAGACTTAACCAGAAAGATATAATAGAAGGATAAAAGAGCAAAAAGTACGTGAAGTTTACTCTGTAAAGGCAAAAAGATAGAACCAGGCTCGTAGGTCGGGTAAAGTTAAAGGAATCCATGAATGGCAGAGAAAAAGAATGCAAAAACAAAAAAATGTGTGGAATGATTGAATAAGGCATCTTGTATGATAGATTATGGTCATAGAAAGAGAAGTTTGAAATTGAGATTTGAGAACTTGGGTAATTTAGAATGGTTGAAAAGCATAATTTTGCTGGAATTGGATCCCACTCTGTATCTGGCTCTAGTACATGTACGGTGAACTCATACGTTCAACTGTCTTACAAATAAAGGTCTAATTGATGCATATAGTGGGATGAAGGGGATTTACTTTTGAATGTGGCTGTTTTTAATTAAATTTGTTTGATGATATTATCCTCCCTTCACGATTTTTTCCTTGAAATAACTATATCTGTGTAAGTGAAGAAAATGTATTGATCTGGAATGTCACCATTACAAAAATCTTTCTAACAAGAAGTTTCTGTAGTAAAGCTACTAATAGCCACTGTTTAGCAATATAGAATATGTCAACTGAAAAAATGGAGATAAAATACTAATTCTTTAGCCAGATATTAAAAATGTCTCATAATCTGACTGTGTACCTAGCTTTATCTACCCAATTTTTACTGATTTTCTACATAAAACTTAACTTCAACATGAATAATAGTAGCTGGCATCAATCAAGTGATTATTATCTCATTTAATCCTCATTTTAAATCCATTTATTCTAGGATAAATACTACTATTTTCTCATTTTTCCCTGATGAGTAAACTGAGGCATAGGCAAATTCAAGACCACAGAACTAGCAGAATTGGTATTTGAAATGAGGCAGTCGGTTGCGAGACTTAACCACTATCTACAACGAACCTTAATCACTATCTACAATGAATCTTGAATGTAAATTTCCATTCAGCACTCCTTAAGCTTTCTTCTGAACTTTACTCATTTTCACTGTCAGCTTAATTTCCATTACCTATAAGAAACCTTCCTTTAGTATACCTGTAATATTGATTTCTGACCACTATTTGAAGTTCCTTAGTATTCATTATGGATCCATGGAATTTCTAGGCCACATGCACCTTAGATCTCTCTCTCTTTTTTTTAATATGTGATATTCGTGTTGCAACTCTTCTTTCTTCATTCATGGTAGGTATTTATAAGAGCAGCATGCTTTCGTGTTTATTCTAGGGAAGGTCTCGGATTCTTCAATGCAGTGCTTTAGGGTACATTCCTACAAGGGATCAGAGCTAGAATTCAAGATGAAACATATTTGTCATCCTAAAGGTAGTGATATTGAAAGTCTAGAGACTTGTGGAAGGTCATACATGTTTGCAGCACAGTTGGGCCCTTTATATTTTTTGCCTTCAGTGAACATATTTTCTGAACCTTATATCTGGTGACTAGTGCATTTTTATAAACATAAGGTAAGTAAGAATGGTTGGAAGCAAAAGTATTCTAGAAACATCGCTAAGATTGTTATAATTAAAATAATCCAGAACTCTTTTTCTCTTTTACTTTCTCACTCCTAATATTTTTTAACTCTGTGCCAGACAATTCAAATGAGTTTACTTTCTATTGAAATTCCTTTTCACATGTACCTAGATTATAAATTCATTGAAGGTAAGAAACAAACCGAAGTGCATTCTTTATTTAATGAAGACTTAAAGATGGATCATGGAATTATTTTACATGGCTTTGATAAATAGAAAACGTTAAACAAAAATAAATTAACATCTTGAGGAGTTCCAAACATATACAGTTTTAGCTGTGTTTTAATTAGATCAGATGCCTTTCCTATTTCCAGTTTTTCTGTATTTTTAGATCCCCACTTTGCTTTTAGATATAAATTCTTTTCCCACTAGGAAAACCTGTTTAATAGCCATAATATATTCACAGCAGAAATATGAGTAATAAACCCCCTGTTGATTGAAAATAATATTTACGTACTAGGCAATTATCCTCACATCATTTAAAAACTTTCTGCACTATTATTTTACCTGCATTCCTCATTTTGATTATTATGCCACATTTGGGTGTTGGCAGACTTAGTAGAAACACATATCTTTTATACTTCAATGGTTTTGAATGGCCTCTCTCTTTCCCTCTCTCTGTCTTTCTCTCACTCCAATTTACAAACAGGAGTCATGAACAGCTTTTTAAAATCATCACTCATTTGGTAAGAAGCAAAAGACTCCAACACATTTTATTTTTGATTGAGTTCATGTGATTTTACTTACCAGATTCAAGTCAGTGATATGGTAAAAAATAATAATAATAATAATAAGGATGAGAAGCCCTATTTTCTTGGTGTTAAATATGTCATCTCATAATTAACCTTAATATTTTCTACTTCAATTAACAAAAGAAATACATAATAAATAGCTCAATTTGTGTGGTGCTTTACAGTTAATAGCTTCTTTTCTAATGCCATCTTTAAGTTGATTCTGAACATAATCACGGTCTTACTGATTTGTTTGCCAACCCACTCCTACTTATTAGAAAATTGAGGACCTGCAAAGTTGTCCAAGTTTTTTCAGCTATTGTTTGCCAGAACTAAAATTCAAACCCAGATTTCGTGACAAAATTCATTGCTGTTGCTACTACATTATGTTACCTTCCTGTGTGTAAATATGATTAGGCCTATAAGCCCAGTTTTTCCTTCCTTTTGTGGTTTCTGCACAGTTGTCCACTAGAACACATTAGTTACATAACATTTTGATTAATTTTGTTTTGAAGGAGAGCTTCTTTCAATAGCTGCATAGTTATTTGAGCAGATGCTCAGATGTCTGAAAAGTATTGCTAAACTTTTCAGGTGTCTTAATATTGATAAGGCTGGGGACTTTCTATGTGGATTGTAGGAGGAAATTCCACCTTCTAAAAAAGATTCAAATGCTAAAGCCTGAATTTTGTCTACCCCTCACTGGCAACTACTTGAAATTTTCCCTTTTTAGGTTCACACTTTCTATATTCCCTTTGAAGTGGTCACTGCCGGCTACATAAAGGTGATATCTGAAAATACACATGTGAGAGGTTTTACATGCTCATGTATTATCAGAGTCCCTATGAATTACATATAAACCCAAGGAAGAACTAGAATCTGAAAGAATGAATGATACATGTATTTTCATTGATTTTAGTGTAAAATGGATCAGCACACATTTTAAATTCAGTCAGATAACTTCATATAGACAAAGCTGCATTTTCTAAAGTGAATTTCTCAGAATGTTATGTCTGGAGGACATGGATAGGTTTTCTGGGGGAAAAAAAAGAAAAGGTTTTTAGATATTTGTTGCTGTTGCAATGCACAAATTTAAACAGGTTTACTTATCCCAGATGATACTAATACACTAATGATCTTCAAGAGGGGTGAGACAGTAGACTTTTCTCAATAATATCTCAATATGTAAAATGTTTTCATGGAACATCTCAAAGTTGACTCATCTATGTTACATATTTAATTAGATTTCCTACCACCATCCTCCTCCCTGGGGCAATTTATATAGTTCAATGCGACCAAGCTGATCTAAATTGGTGTTTTCTTTGCAGTTGATTTTTCCAGACTTCATCCCTTCCATACCTTTTATTTTTCAAATCAATGAAGGCTTAAGTGGGAAGAACGGACAAAAGACACTGGTCTTTTTAAATTAATTAAATCTTTTAAAAATTTCAAAAAAAGTATTTATATAGTGTATTAGTTTCCTAGATATGCTATGACATATTACATATTACCTAGAGCTGCTATGGTGCCTTAAAACAACAGAAATTTATCTTCTTACTGTTCTGGAGGTCAGAAGTCTGAAATCAATGTTTCAGGAGGCCATGCTTCCTCTGAAGTTGTAGGAAAAGATCTTTTCTTGCCTCTTTCAGCTTCTAGTGGTCCCAGTCATCCCTTGCCTTGTGCCAACATAACTCTAATCATTGTCTGGTATTAATACAGATGTCTCTGTTTCACTGTGTCCATTCCTTATAAGGATGCCAGTCATTGGATTTAGGGACCCACTCTATAGTCAGAATGATTTTATCTCTAGATCTCTAATTACATCTGCAAAGATCCTATTTCTAAATAAGGTCACATTCGGAGTTTCAGGTGAACATGAATTTTCGGGAATGCTATTCAATCAACTACACAAGGTATTATAGCTCTAGCCTTCTTCCTTTTGTACTTATATTATGTATTATATAAAAGCACTGGAAGATACATATCTAGCTTGATTTTACTAGATTAGAAGTACATTTTATTTCTTCATACCTTTTAGATTTTTTTTCAATTTTTTCTAAATGAACAAGTGGAAAATTTGTTACAATCCTTAATTAAAAGTAGAGAAACAAAAAGAATTCACTGGGAGTTGGAGTGGGTCAGTAGCAAGCAGTACCAAGCAAACCATGATTTCTTCCGATTAGATAACCAAGTGATAAAGCATGAACATTTTAATAGGCATGAGAAAAAGACTTTGAACAAGGACTGCCATGATCTAACTTCTGGTTTAACTGTGTTACTATGATTTAGGATTAAGAATAGGTGGCAAGGGATCAAGGACAAAGGGAGGAAATCTGGTGGTTTTCTTTACAGTAATCCAGCAAGTATATATTGATATTGGTCCAGAGTGGTTCCTTGAAGCTTTGTGTCTTGCATCCTGCCACTGTAGCATGTTGTGAAAGTCCTGGGTAGAAGCTATCCTTGTTCTATATTAAGCTTTTAGATAACACAAAACAAAAGGGGGTGGCCATTTCATTAGGTGACATGACTAAATTTCAACATAATTTTGGTTGCCTAGACTGATGGACCAAAATTAACAGGATAGAGTCTTGAATTTAGGTTAGAAGAAATCAATTGCTTTAGCTTAATTTATGGAAACCTGACTAGACTGCACTTTATGTTTTAAAAAAGGACACACACACTCATGGGCCCACACACACACACACACACAGAGGACTTATTAGCTCACACTTTCAATATGAGCCAACAGTGTGACACAACCACCAAAAAGAATAATTCATTCCAAGGCTGAATTTATGGAATATAGGGAACTTCTTTTTAATGAAGTAAAAGATTTTAAAGAACCAAAAAACCTAAAGACCCTTGTTTCTTAATAAGCAAATAACATGGGACATCTTGCAATTTCTTCCATTCCTTTCCTCAACAAACCCAACAATGACAGGGATATGATTTGGATTATTGAATGAAAAACATATAATCGATAATTGTGTTATTTTGAATTTGTAGCTCTTTTATGGTGTTAAACACACAATAGCAGGTATATATCTAGATTTAATAAACTATAGTAATTGTAGTATTCCCTTTTTTGAGATTTGGGAATATATAATAAATATAGAAAGATGAATTATTAGTTTCTGTGAATAAACAAACATCTGACATTTATGACATATTTTTGGATTATACACAAATCCTGGATTCTACTAGTTCAACAAATAAAATGAAATCTCTCTCTGATGTTATTTCTAGTCCTATTTCTTAGATAAGACATCAGATAGTTTGTCAAAATTATATCACAAGAGGCTAAAGCAGCTGTTATTTATGCCAAACTAATCTGTGAGGCTAGTGTCAGTATAAGAAGTTCAAGTCCAAGGGACATGGGAGGCCTCCCAGTAGCCTGCCTGTCATTGGTAAGGGAAAGAAGATTAGGAAAGCAGCTGCTAAAGGCAGAGGAAATGCTGCTTCCTGAGCTTCACTGGGTTTTTAATAGTGATTGTGAATCTGACCTACTCAATGTGGGTCACTTAACAAATATAACCTCAGGGGGGAGGAGAATATCATTCAGTTTTCAATTTACCATAGGCAATATACCAGGAATAGTAGACAGTGGAAAGTCAGTGAGAGCTACAGCCATTTCCTTCTGTAGGAAAACCCAATACACACAAAAAAATACAAAACAAGCCAAAATCCCAAAATACATAAGTAGAGGAGAGAGCATTATTATTTGCTTTACCAATGTTAATGTGAGCTTTTTTTTCAAAATAATGAAATTTTACAGTAACTACATTACATGATTCAGTTTAAAAAATGAATGTATTTTTCAGGAATGGGAAGATTCACCAATTTCACAAACATTTATGGAGTGGCTGTAAGTTATTATACATGTAAGTTACTTACATAGTATGTGAAAGTTACTATGTCAAGCCTTAAAAAAATATAAAAAAATGATAAAACATTGTTGTCAAAGAAATTGTGAGTGTGTCAGCAACTGTTTATTGACTGGAATGAGAATTAAACATAATTTCATGAAGGAGAAAAATAGTGGCACATATATCATACCACTAGGCAGACTATGATATGAAGTCCATGACAGAAGTTCAAGAAGAGGATTTGTATAAAAATATGAGGATAAACTTTTAACTGGAGGAATCATGGATGTCTTCATAGCAAAAATATCATTATATCATTACTGTTAGGTAAATATGATAATGAAGGAAAGAAAATGAAAGCAGAAGAAATGGGCTAAAGAGTATAAAGTGAGTTTAGAAAAAGGCCAGTAAAATGCTTTGGCAGAGCAAGGGAATGGTTTGATGAGGTCTTTCCTAACGGGGCTTTCATTTTAACGGAGAGATATATGACAAGCAACCAAAAACAAATATTTAATTACAGGTGGTGATATGTCTTTTAAAAAAATAAAATCAGCTAGGCAGAGAGAGACTGAGCAAAAATAAGTAATGAGGAGGCCATTTTACTCAAAGGGATTATCATCTTGGAGAAGATAGCATTTGAGCACAAACCTAAGTAAAACAAGAGTGCAAGTCCTGTACAGTCTTAGGGAAGAACATTTCTGCATGAGGAAGAGCAAGTGCAAAGAGCCCGTTTTGCAAATAAGTTGGACTTGTGGTCAGAAGGCTAATGCTCCTGGAAACAGAAGGGCCAATGAGTTCGGAGAAACAGAGGCTCTATCATGCAAATGAGAAAGATAAATTAAGTGGGCTTAGGAGGAAGCTCAAAGATCAGTTTCAGATATGTTTCCTTTTTAGATGTGTGTGAGGCTTTCAAATGCAGATGTTGGGTAAGAAGTTGGGAAAAGAAGCTCCACAAGGAAGTCAGGCCTGAAAATATACTCTCCATATAGTGTAAGGGCTACAGTTATGAGCTTGGAGCCAAATTGCCAGAATTTGAATCCCTGAACTAGTGTGTACTTGCTAGCTTTGTGCTTTTGACCAAGATACTGTATTCTCAGTCTGTGCTCAGTTTCATCACCAGCAAAGTGAAATAAGTTTTGCTCTGAGGATTAAATCAGCCAGTGATTTATATTAGTTATAACAGTGCACATTGTTATTATTATTATTATTATTAATAAATGAATATTAAAGCTATGAGATTAGATGAGACCATCTAGAAAGGAAGCATAGAAAGAAAGAACAAAGAACTCGAAGTCTTTTTTATTTAAAAGTCAGGAAATGATGAATAAGGCAAGGAAGGTTAAAAAAAGAAAAAGGATTGCTCACTGTATGATGCCTTGACAAAGAGGGGAAAAAATTAAGAAGGAATGATTGTGTTAAGAGTTAGCTGGACAGTTAGGTAGTCAAGGCCAGGGTCCCCAATAAGAAAATATGAAGTCGGAACAGCTAAGACAAAACAGCACTGACATCTTGTTTTGCAGCTTAGACAGGACCCAAATAGCATTCTGTTTGCAGCCTTTGCAGAAGTGACTTCTGCAAAATGTCCTAAAACAAACCAATTAACCACAAAGCATTTGTCGCTATTGTAAGCAAGGGGCAGTTAAAACATAAGCCCCCAGATGTCAAGCAAAAAAGATCATCAGCATGTAAACATTACCCTAATAGGTAGACACATGCATGATCAAAGCCCTAACTGGCATGACCTAACTGGCAAAGCCGTAACTGGCAGGATCAAAGCCCTTACTGGCATTAAGCCCAGTTGCTTAAGATAGTTCCATAAAAGAGCTCATAAAACCTTCTAGATTTGAATGCCAAAACCGCAACCCTCTTGGATCCCCTCTGTCTCCAGGAGCTTTGTATTATCACTTAATAAACTTTGCCTTGTTGCCCACCACTTTGCCTCATCTACCACTTTATTCTTCGAAGTGGCATGACCAAGAACTTTGGGCACTAAAGGAGTAGAAATCCTGTAGCAATTGGTCATTGAAAATTGTTGAGGGTTTGAGTAAAATGAGGAAAGAGAATTGTCCAAAGGGTTGGTTCAACAGGATAGATTCATTGGCGTCCTGGACAAAAGTGATTTCAGTTGAGTTGAGGGTGGGGGGGAGGGCTGGGCCTGAAAGCTGCAGTGGAGTGATGGAAAAGAGAAGGTAGGGGCCAGGTATTCAGCTGGTCAGGATGGAGTGCAGAGGCTCCTGGGGGATTACTGTTCCAAAAGGAGCACAGAGGTTGGAATGTAGCTACAAAGTAGCATAGTACCCAGGGAGTTGCTTTTATCATTTTAGATGTGAGCATGTCTGCAGACCAATAGAAATGAGACAATAAACAGCAGAAATAAGGTTTCTGAGTTGGCGATAGTAGATGTGATCCAAAGAGCAATGGGAGGGTTGATCTTAAATAGAATGTGGATAATTTGTGCACTGAACATGTAAGATGGCAGGGACATATGAATACAGATGGTTTTTGATAAACTTAATGGTGAGAGATGGTAATTTTTAAAACCCACTTGTATTTTCTTGGTAAAATAAGAAGCAAGGCCAACAATTGAGATTTGAAGGGGAAAGACTTAAAGTTATAGCTTTTTTTTTTTTTTTGTAAAAGCAAGACTTCCCTTGCCCCCATAGCTCCTGCATATACTTTTAATATTTTTGCTACAATGTTATAAAGTATAGACAGGGAAAACAGAAATATCAACAAGTCTATGCAGGTAGGATATTAAAACAAATGTACGTGGACTTGAATGAGAATGTGGAATAAAAAGGGCGAGGAGAGGCTAGAGGTATAATTAAGAAATAATTACCAATCAAATCATTGATGTGGATGCAATTATCCATAGAATTGAAAGAGAAATGAAGTCTGTATTAAAAAAAAAATCTAAAGCAGTGTCTCTATTTAAAAACTATTGAGGAAACAGAACTGAAAACTGAAACAGAGTGGCCAGAAGATTAGAAGACAAAGTAGGAGAAAGTAGCAAGCGATAAATCAAGACCAAAGTTTCAAATAAGATTTGTCAATGTATCTAGTTTTCAAGGTGGTCAAAATGATAAGGAGTGTTAAAAGGACATTTGATTATTAATAGCTTAAGATAAACCCATATCTCATGAGAAAAGTCATGAAAACTTGCAAAAAGAGGTCATATCATCTGTTCACTTTGTTGGAATTCACAAAACCTTCAGTAAAAATACCAGAAGTTCAGGAGTTTCTGTTGGCATACAAAGGATTAATAATTGCTAAGAAAGAGCAAGTAATCGATATGTCTAAGGGGTTCTAAAATTTTCAGCAAATAGTCTTAAAATGTATATAGCAAAAGAGAAAGTAAGTGAATGAACAGGGCATAAAAGGTTTGGGGTCACCATGTAAATATCTCATTCAAACTTGTTCTATAGTAAGATAGCTAGGAAGACAAATTTTACATTGTTCTAAAATAAATCAGAGGGGCTTTTGGGTGACTCAGTCATTAAGTGTCTGCCTTTGTTTGGCTCAGGTCATGATCCCAGGGTCCTGACCCACATTTAAGCCCCACATTGGGCTCCCTGCTCAGCAGGAAGCCTGTTTCTCCTTCTCCCACTCCCCCTGCTTGTGTTCCCTCTTTCACTGTATCTCTCTCTGTCAAATAAATAAATAAAGTCTTTTAAAAAAATAAAAAAAATAAACTCTTCCTATCATATCAAAAATATATTCTGTACTCTAGACTCATTACCCTGGAGACAGTGTATATCTCCACTTTTCTCCTTTGGTAGCTAAAAGGCTCTGTCAACAATAAAGTTTATAAAGTGTCCTGGGTGTTGGTAAGGTTAAAAGATGAAAAAAAGTGGATCATACACCTTATAAGAAAGGACCTCATTGACATAGGATGATTGCTACTCAGATATAAAAAGAAAAGGACATTCTATATGTTGGGTTGAATCTACTTAGGTAGTTCAGGAAAACATGATATCATGAAAACATTAAAAAAAAATGCCAGTAAATTGATATAAAGTGCTGATTTGAGATAGTTCAAACTTATAATTACTTCCTGAAAAACTTTTATGATAAAAGCTGCATCTTAAAATTAAATTATACATGGTCAGATGAAGCAAAAAAGGATATGTATGATTTTCAGATAGATGTTAAGTGCCTATAAGAAAGCATGATGGCTTAAAAAATTTATCCCAAAGAAAATTGTTAATGGAATGCCATAAGGTGGTTTGAGCTATTATCTTCTATAAAACCCTTAGAGACTTACTGAGCCATTGTGCTGACTTTAAATTTTATGTCCTCAACTAACCCTAGTACAGATTATATTTGCATGATACAAAGTATCTTTTATTAAAAAATTCAGAGTGTATACATGCCTCCCTGGAGTAGTGTCAAGAATTTTTAGGGAGCAGATTTGCAACTTATAAACAGTTAGTAATATGTAATCACAGCTGGGCTATTTTTGTGTTTGTGTGGGAAAGCAATAAACAGATATATAAATAAATGTAACTCATGCAATTTCCAATGTGAATCAAAATACTTTTTTGAAAATGATTTCAAGGGAAGGAATAAGATTTTGTGATTAAAGTGTAATACTTTAAATAAAATTCAATGTTTTGAGATTTTTAAATTGTCATTTTATTAAAACTCACTCAAGTTTTGAGAAAAATTTAGCCAGGTACTCTTTACCTTTCAATCTTTTGCTTTCATCTCCATAACTTGAGTTATTGGATTCTGGGAGAGTCTGGAGTAAAAGAGAATGGGAAGTTCACCTCCCATCAACTCTGAACATTTCTTCCTAGGAGAGGACAAAAAAAAAAAAAAAAAAAAGGAAAGAGAACTAGCATTTACTAAATCCAATCATTTTTACATTATTCTTCAAATCAAAAAAGTCACTAGGCCATTAAAATCTGACTGTAATTACTGGCGCCCCACTAAAGCTCTTTTTACTAAAATCACTTCGGTTCTACAAAAGCAAGGGATACTCCATAGTGTTTATCATACCCAGAATATCAAAAGAATGTAATTGTCATTTCTTCTTTTTATGTTGTTTATGTTTAAATGTTCATTTCTCCTTAAAAGTCTCCGTTCCCCTGTCGTTATTATTACAAGGTTTCTATTCCTTTTGTGCTCAGGGTTCCTGGGCATGCCATGGGGAAGAATGAAGAGGTAGACCAGAGGAAGAGTGGTGGGCAGCAAAGTAAAGTTTAATGAGCCATAGTACAAAGCTCTAGAGGGTTGCTTTGGAGTTTCTAAGTTTAGGGGGTTTTATGAGCCATTTTGCAGAACTGTCTTAAGCAACCATGGTGTGCTGAGTCATGCCAGTCAGAGCTTTGATCATGCATGTGTCTTCGGTTAATGTGTACGTGCTGATGGCTTTTTTTGCCTGACGTCTGGGGGCTTATATCTTAACTGCCCCATGCTCACTATAGTGACAAGTGCTTTGTCGTTGATTATTTTATTTTAGGATATTTTGCAGAATCATTTCTGCAAAGGCTGCAAAACAGAATGCTATTGGGGTCCTATCTAAGCTGCAAAATAAGACGTTAGTGCTGTTTTGACTTAGCTGTTCCGACTTCATATTTTCTTGTTGGGGACCCTGCCCTTGACTACCTAACTGTCCCACTCCTAATGTTATGATACACAACATTCCTGTTACCCTCCTTGTCTACCTAATTTTATTTTTTTGCAGGTCCTTTCCTTCTGCCCACCCCATAAAATATACTAGATCCCAGTTGTTATTTATATGCTGAACTGAAAGTTACATCTAGAGAATAGATCAGAGTTTCAGTTACTAAGCCCATTGACAGTTTCATATGGTAGCTCTTGGGATATGTTTTAAAACCAATTTTGTATCTTTCCCCCATCACTGTGCTGTTTGTCTCGCCTGCTCTGTAGTTCAGCATATTTAATCCAAATATGGGATCCAGAGTTAAACTTGACTCTTCATCTTCCCCTATTCCTCTCCTATCCCTGAAATCCAATCTAACTCAAATCACCTAGATTTCATAGCAGAGGAGATATTTCTGCCTGCCTTGCTGCTTACCCACTTAAGATAATTCTATCATTTCTCACTCCACCCTGAGTAGGAGGATTTATAACTCTGACAGAAGAGAGTCTAAGATATTGATTGAACCCTATTCACTAATGGATACAGTGCCTGAGAATGGTCAGGAATGAAATGCTCTGGTTTCTCCTTCTTTGTGTTAACATGATATCCCCTGATTTGGGTTCCTAAACCATCCAGACAGCTGGAAGGTGGCACAATAACACAATTTGGGTTTGGATTTAAGGAAATTTAGAACACATGTAAACCAAAACTGAACTTGTACTTTTCTTTCTCAATTCCACGTGGCTTCTTACGTTCTCTTCCCACGCCCCCTTCCCACACCCCCTCCCCGCCCCCCCCGTTAGGATATGGCACAGCCAATAATTCAGTTCATGTGAATTTGACAATACTGCTTTTGATTTCTGGCTTCCATCTTCTTTCCTCATATTTAATTCAATATGGATCTTACACTGTAGAATATCTTCATATCTTCCCATTCCTCCTTTGTTTCCACTTATTCTAGGTGGTCATCTTCTCTAACTTTTATAATTGTAATCTTCTTTCAGTTGGTTTCTGTACTTCCACTCTAGCCACCACTCCAATTCATTCTCCTGCATCATGAGAATGTGATTCCTTAGCAAATGAAATAAAAGCACAAAACTGGTGAAAGTGGAAAGAAAAGAAGTAAGAGAGATAAGGAGGCTAGATGAAAACATCAGTACTGCATAGATTCCCTTTTATTTCTGCTTACAAACTGGCCAGTATTTTTCCCCCAAATTATTCTCTTTTCCCCAAAATCTTCTTATACATGGCAGATAACAATCAGTATGATGTAATCAGCAGATAACATTCTGACATTTCCCTGAAGCTCTAAGGCATTTTTTTTGGAAATGATTTTTTGAAATGATTCCAATCTGTAGTCTTACCTGTCTCGCTAGAAAATCACAGATGTCCAGTTTTCCAGTTTGCTATATCTGTTGCATCGCTCTCCTCCACTGGACTACTAACCTGAAGTCACCAATAGAAAAAAATATACTGAAACATAATCTCAAAAAATTCCAAAGGATTTAAGTTATAAAGTGTTTTCTGACATGTTGTAGTTTTTACATATGAATAGAAAAATATATCTAGAAAATTCTTGTATGTTTGGGGATTTTTATTTCGAACTAGGTCATAAATAATCCATGGGGTGGGCACCTGGGTGGCTCAGTTGGTTAAGCATCTACTTTCACCTCAGTTCATGATCCCAGGGTCCTGGGATTGAGTCCCAGTTTGGGATCTCTGCTCAGCAGGGAGTCTGCTTCTGTCTCTCTTTCTCTCATTCTCTCTCTCAAATGAATAAATAAAATCTTAAAAAAAAAAAATAAACAGCCCATATGGCAATGAAATAATTATAATGGGAGTAGAAAATATTTGAGGTTGATTATAATAAAGACTTGCTGGATACTATATTAATTATATTTAATGCAATTTTTAGCCTTGAATGTTTTTATTAGAAAATAAACCTGAGGGGCACCTGGGTGGCTCATTGGGTTAAAGCCTCTGCCTTTGGCTCAGGTCATGATCTCAGGTCCTGGGACTGAGCCCCTCATCAGGCTCTCTGCTTAGCAGGGAGTCTGCTTCCCCCTCTCCCTCTGCCTGCCTCTCTGCCTACTTGTGATCTCTCTGTCAAATAAATAAATAAATAAAATCTTTAAAAAAAAAAGAAAAGAAAACTGAAATGTAGTGAGCAAAGTATTTTGTTCGTGAAATAATAATGATAAAATCCAAACAGCATTAACCTCCAAATTCCAATACTAATGTTAGGAGAGAAATCAATAAAACAGGAAAAATTCAGTCAAGAGACTCAACAAGCTGATTTGGAAAGATAATGAATTGGTAAACTTGTGGCAAGACCAACAATAAAAAAGAGAAAGGAATAACTAATCACTATTTGAAATTCTAAGAAAATAGCTCCCTGGATAGTACGTAAAAAGAAAAAAAAGGAGATATTAGGTAAAACTTTATGTCAATAAATTAGAAACGGTCTTCCCAGATTTTATTTTACTTTATTTTTCTTTTTAGAGACAGAGAGAGAGAGAGACAGAAAGAGAGAGAGAGGTGAGGGAGGGGCAGAGAGAGAGAGAATTTTAAGCACATTCCA
>CM052798.1:53336466-53445271 GCA_028533885.1 Nasua narica
GGCACATATTTTTACAAGAATAAATAGTTAAAATGCTCTTCATTTATAAGGACATTTTCACATACAGATATATTTATATCAACATATATTTATATCACTAGTTCCAACTCTGTAAATGCCTAAATTTCACAGATGTCTACAGAATCTTTGTTTTCTCTACTACACACATATCTGTATTTAATATTAAAGCTGTGAGAATTAATATATAATCTACTTTCCAGGATATGTTGTTGCTACATAAGCATTTTAAAAATGCATGCTGAACTCTTACTGACCGCCCTTTCATGGGAAAGATTTCTTTCTCTCTAAGAAAATGAGCTTATTTGGGTAGAAAATTATTATTTTTTTTCTATTCATTTAGATTTCAACTGGAAACAACTATACATAAACATATGACTATTTGCTCCTGAAGCTCACTGTCATATTATAATTCCAAAGATATTTTTTCTCCCTGATGGATTAGTCCAGATGTGTCCCAAACCTGTCACAAATCAGAAAAAGGTTAAAGATCATAAATTTCTATGTTGGACCCTCTGTCAAGTCATGTTTACTGTCACCAAAAGGTTAGGCTAGAGAAGAAAAGAATAAGGTTGATGAATAGTGCAGAATGTGTGTCAGTGCAATGAAAGAGATGGTGTGTATCTGTTTTCGGCAGTGATAAGCCGTCTAGATTTTGCCCTGTCACTTTTAGTTTTTCAAAACCACATTGCTTTTGGGTCTGGATCTTGAGCATGCCTTAAGGCACTGGGACCTGAGAAACAAATAATTCATTAATATGCTTCCTGCCAGGTCTTTGAAGATGGGGCCTTTCCCTTTTTTGATATGTGTGCCTCACTTCACTGTATATTACCATCTCCCAACCTTTTGAGGGAACAGCTATAATTATGCTGGGCTCTTTTATAGAGAATGGTAGTAAGGAAAACCAGAAACAGTGACATTTATTATATTATTGTTCATATGTAAATGTGTTCCAATATAGACGACCTTAAAATACAAACCAAAATAAACTTAGCCATTCATCTTTTCATGTGTTGGTTAAGAACTTTCGCAAAACGGAAAGGTAAAAATACCTACATAGGATAACACATTTTTGTTGTACAGCTGTATGTACAGAGTGAAATGGTGGATTTCAGAGTCTCTGACTGAGCTGAGCCCCATCCCCATGCTAGAAAAGAAACAGAATTGTGATGCCTGTACTCCAAATAGTCTTCAGTCCATTTTGGACTGTCTCAAAATAGTAGTTACAGGTGATTTTGGTCAGAGATAAAGGTTAATTTTTCCAGACCTTTCCAAGTGATTTTTAAGTCTGTCTGAGTGACTTACAATACAGCAACTGCTAGCACAGTGTCGTTAAGCCCTCAAGTTTCTTCCTCCTGCCTTTTAAAGAAATGTGGTTTCCTTCCAAGTGTCTGTTCTTGACTGCATTGAGGGATGTCCAAGGCTCTCCTATGTCAAATATCATTTTGTAGGTAATACTTATGCTTATCTACTTAAGCTTTAACCTTTCTCTTGAATTGGCTAGACTGCATACTGTTCAAAAAGGCGTTTTAGTCACCAAAGCACAGTCCCTGGCACCATTTCAGGGGTAATAGAGCCTCCGAGTGGGGAGCAGATTCTGAGCCAGTATCATGTCCAGAGTTAAATACAAGTTGAAAAGAAAAGTACGAATAAGATTAAGTCCCATCACAGAACTGGAGGGAGGTTTGAGCAGAACAAGGGATTTGGGCTGAATGGGATTGTAAGCAGAACCTTTCCTTAGCTATCAGGAATCAGGAGGACACCAGCAAAGCAACAGGGTTTTAGAAAGGTATAGCTGGTGGGAACGGTGTGGGGGTGTCCTGTGCCATCCAGGACCAGGGAAGGGACAGCTAACTCACAGAGTTTCTGGGGGGAAAAAAAAGTAAATTTAATGCTGAATGGCCACTTTCTTTACCTGTAGGAGAGCAATGGCACTCTAAAGGAACTGAATTAACTTGCAAAGTTTAAAGATACTACCATGTATGTTAGCAAGGATTTTAATACTAGTATATTTGACTCCAACATCAGTTTAATTTCTTATAATATATAACTAGTACTCAAATTACATTCCCCGGACTAGCACTATCGGCATCATTTAGGGTAGTGTAATAAATATAAATTGTCCGACCTCACCACAGACCTACTGATCAGAAAATGCAAGGGTGCAACTCAGGAATCTGTTTTTTAACAAGCTTTCCTGGTGACCTGGATGGATGCTAATGTCTGAGAACCCTTGCCCTCTTCCAAGCCACATCATGAATGAACAAACAAGCAGCAGAATCAGACCTATCAATACCAAGAACAAACTGATGGCTTCTGGAGAGAGGGAGGTGCCTATGTGAGGGGCAGGGTTAAGTAAAAGAGTAAAAGGAAGTGGGAGATATAAGCCAGCCATAGTGGAATGAGTAAATCATAGGAATAAAAGGCACAACATAGGGAATATTGTCAGTTATATTTTAATAGTGTTGTATGTTGATAGATCGTACCTACACTTGTGGGGAACATATGTATTATGGGCACTCAAAGGAAAAAACTATAAACTAATACTTTTAAAAATCACTGCCATTGATTGATGGTTGACTATGGTGTCAGTTGTATCTGGGAAGTAATAGAGTCTCATTTGATAGATGATGAAACTGAAGTGCAGTGACAAGATATAAGTTGTCCAAAATTATGTAACTGATAAATAGTTAGAACTAGAATTTTTATTCTTTATTTCATATTGAAATAGGCTTAGTTAGGATCTAATATCAGAACAGAGCACAATTTAAATATCTTTACTGTATGGGCTAGTTTAAGGTTACACACAAAAGAGGATAATTTGTTTTTTTTTGTTTTTTTTACTTCTCCTTCCTCTTGATTTTGTTTTAATTTGAAGCAATGTTGGACTTCAAAACTAAGGATTAATGGCAAATTATACTTCTTCTGGCATTATCAACTGCTATGGAAAGACCCCAAATGTCCATTGAGTGATGAATGGATAAAGAAGATATGGTACACACACAAGGAAATCTTACTCAGCCATCAAAAAGAATAAAATATTGCCATTTGTGACAATGTGGATGGAGCTGGAGTGTATTATACTAAATGAAATAAGTCAGAGAAAGACAAATACCATATGATTTCATTCATATGTGTAATTTTATAAACAAAATAGATAAGCATAGGGGAAGGGCAAAAAGAAAGAGGGAAGCAAACCATAAGATACTCTTAACTACAGAGAACAAATTGAGGGTTGATAGAGGGAGGTGAATTGGGAATGGGCTAGATGGGTGATAGGTATTAAGGTGGTCACTTGTTCTGATGAGCACTGGGTTTTATATATAAGTGATGAGTCACTAAATTCTACACCTGAAACAAATTTTACCATTTTTGTCAACTAACTAGAATTTAAATAAAAACTAGAAATTAAAAAAAAATCAATCAATTTAAAAAATTATACTGCTTCTGGCTCAAAAGAATTGGAAAAAACTTTGTGAACAACCTAGTGTCTGAAAAAAAATTTTTTTCTAAGTTAGGTCTTCAAAATTTCAGCTAAGTGTTCTTTCATAATTTTCAGATTATTTTATCCATATAGAAGAAAGATTCTTTTTTTTTTAAGATTTAAATTTATTTATTTATTTGACAGAGAGAGAAAGAGATCACATGTAGGAAAAAGAGGGGGACACAGGCTCCCTGCTGAGCAGAGAGCCTGATGCAGGGCTCGATCCCTGAGATCATGACCTGAGCTAAGGCAGAGGCTTTAACCCACTGAGCCACCCAGGTGCCCCTAGAAGAAAGATTCTTAAAAAAAAAATAGCCTGAAAAATCAAGCAGATTCAGGGTCCAATAAGGTAAAAAATTAATATTATAAATCATTTTATGAGTAACTTTTGTTATTACTAATTCTAAAATGTCATTTAAAAGAAATCTATGACTTTTTAAAGGATGCATTCATTTAAAAAGATAATACTAGTTTGACTTACACTATTTATTCCACAGGTAAGTCCAAGGTAGTTTGTAAGTACCTTGTAACCACATGTCTATTAGTTAATATTTTAAAATATTTGTCTGTCATTTAAAGTTTCCCTTCCCTACATCAAACCAAAAATAGTTTTAGTTATTCTTTGTAGGCACTAATATTTAGATGAAATCTAACCTATCAGGATCTAATTGTAACAAAATTTTAAGCTATTCTTTAATTTAGAAATTGCTATTTCACTTAAAAAATTATTGAGAGTAGATAAAGCAATGGGATAGTAAATACTGCATATATTTCTACATATAGGTTTATAAAATGAATTATAATAGATGCATCCACCTCATGCCTAAGAAACTCATAATAATTGAGATGTATTATGGTTTTAGAAACAGTTCTGAATCTGGAACATTTCCTATATTGTATTTGTGAGTCTGATTTCCTTGGAGTATCTTCTGACCTATGGGTCTTAATTCCTACTTGGTCACATGCCTTTACTTCCTAATATTTCATGGAAAGTTTGCTTCTTCAGTAATAGAGTTTTCAATATGCCAGCTCTGGTTGTGTAATATTGCCGCCCTCTATTTCTCTAATTTAGGCATTCTACTTTGCTCTTTTTCTTTCTGTTTCTCTGACTAGATACCTATCTTTAAGTTCACATATTCTTTCTTCTGCTTGATCAAGTCTGTTAGTAAAGCTCTCTATTGATGTTTTGTTTCAGTTTAGTTGTCACACTCTTTAGCTCTTTAATTCTGTTTGGTACTTTTTAATAGTTTCTAACTCTTCATTGTGTTCTCTTCGCATTTTGTTCATGTTAATTTTCCTGATTTTGTGTTGTCTTCTGACTGTGCTTTCTTGTAGCTCATTGAGTTTCATTAATATAATTATTTTGAATTCTTTGTCAGGTAGTTTATAGATCTCCATTTCTTTAGAGTTGATAACTCTTGATTTATTTTTTTCCTTTTTGTAGGGTCATATTTCACTGATTATTCATGTTTCTTGTAGCTATGTGTTGGTGTCTGTGCATCTGAAGAAACAGCTTTCTCTCTATGGTCTGGCTTTGGCAGGGAAAGACTTCTACCAATTAGCTTAACTAGAGATTCTAGAAGACTGAAAAAAAAATTTTTTTTTTAAGAATGTGCATGTCTACACCTATCCCTCCCTTCTGAGAGATAATTCTCAGGAATATACATTCTCCAAATCACACTTAATGCTTAATGCTAAGAGCCATCTGCCCCTTTTTCCTTGGGAAAGGCACTGGAATGTTGGATGTAAGATCCACCTCTCTTTCTCTCTTTCTCTCTCCTAAAGGAGAAAATTCAGTATTGTGCATCTTCTCTGTATCCCAGGGAGCTCAGCCAGCTACTTAGTACCTTGATAACTCCTCAGGTCCACAGGCATTCTACTTTAGTGCTTTCTCCATTAGACTGTATTACTGGTGTTATGCTGATGTACAATATGATAGGAAAAGTCTTCAAAACCCATTCTTAGACAGTTTTCATGTGTTCAGCACATGACCCTTCCTTTTTTATATTATTAAATATCTTCAAACATAAATAGCTGAAGATCTAACTATTTAATCACCTCATATCACAATAGCATATGAGCTGCTCAATCAATAAACTATTACTCCTTATTTACTTGAGACACCATATATCCATTTCATAATATTATGGGACTTCAATTATAGGACATATTTTAGTTGATTTTCCATGTTTATAGATCAGTGCTTATACATTCCTGCTTTCCAAAGTCTTATTTCAAATGGTTCTTCATTTATTATTAGTATATAAACATTTAGTTGTTAAAATGATGACTGTGTCTATATACTTCTTGGAATCACCATATTAAAAGTGAGAAAATATGTATATTTAACATTAAGATACAATTTACAAAACCTGGAGAAAAGCTCATTTTTGAGGGTGATGCAACCATAGAATCATCATCATTTTGTATCAGTTTCTACATTTGGATATATCATATATCTAAAGAAAATAAACATTCTCAAAGGAGGAAATCAAACTGGTTCATCTATTTGGAGTTATACCAGAATTAGCATTCAGATGATTCTACTGGGAAATTGGAACACTATGGTGAGTTATAGCTGCTTCTCCTTTCTCTTCAGACTACAGACTACAGACAATAAACTTCACAAAATATTGTGGCTTTTTAAAAAATGAGCCTGGGTTTTGTAAACACTCAGGTCTGGAATCAAATCCTAGTTTTGGTATTTACTAGCTAGAGAAACTTCAGTAAGTTGCACAGTTTCTCTGAATTTTATTTTCCCACTTTTCAAGTAGGAAAAATTTCAAGTTTTTAAAAATATTTCATTTAGATAATCAATATGTAATGATGACTTTTAAATTGTGGTTTCTCACAATTCCCTCTATTCCCATAGCCTCCAACAGAGATGATCCAGGAACTCTGGAGAGTGACGTCTTAAGAGCTATAGTTCTGGGGCCCCTGGGTGGCGCAGTTGGTTGAGCGACTGCCTTCAGCTCAGGTCATGATCCCGGAGTCCCGGGATCGAGTCCCACATCGGGCTCCCAGCTCCATGGGGAGTCCGCTTCTCACTCTGACCTGCTCTCTCTCACTCTCTCTTTCCTAATAAATAAATAAATAAATAAATCTTTAAAAAAAAAAAAGAGCTATAGTTCTGGAATCAGAATGCCTGCATCTGAATTCCAGGTTCCAGGCCTACTGGCCTTGTGATTCTGTGATCTTCTCCTAGGACTTATAAGAGTGAAGGGAGGAACATGCAGAGTGAGGTGCTTAGTTCAAAACTGACACATAGAACCATTTATTCTATGTTAGCTGTTGTCACCTCGCATTCTTTGTGTCTGTGCTAAAATGCTCCACCTGTTACATGGTTTGGGGACATATTATAGTTGCTCTGTGTTTAGGTGTTTCATTAACAATCTTGATTCTCAAAAGCCATCCATGACGGTCATTGTTAACAAAGATAGCTACACATGTTAAGAGGATTATTTCCAAATGGAAGCATTATTTAGTGTGCCTTTCAACTTTTCATTCTGAGAACCCATAGTTTAAAAAGTTGTTAATAAAGTTGCTAAGTATTTGACCTTCTTTAATTCATGAAAAACCTCTTTTTTTAGCATATTATCCATTGCTATAGATAGCATGCTTCTATTTCTTTCCTTCCTTCCCTCTCTTTCCTTCTTTCCTTCTTCCCACTCCCCTTCTTCCTTCCTTCTTTCCTTCTCTCCCTCCCTTCCTTCTTTCCCTTCCTTCTTTCCTTCCTCCCTTCTCCTTTCCTTTTTCCTTTCCTTTCCTTTCCTTTCCTTTCCTTTCCTTTCCTTTCTTCCTTCCTTTTCCTTCCTTCTTTCCTTCCTTCCTTCCTTCTTCCCTTCCTTTCTTCCCTTATTCATATATCACACAGTCATTTTTTAAAATTTCATTTATATATTTGTCAAAGAGAGAGAGAGTATAAACAGGGGGAGCAGCAGGCAGAGGGAGAAGCAAGCTCCTTCCTGAGCAAGGAGCCCAATGCCGAACTCAATCCTAGGACCCTGGGATCATGACCTGAGCCAAAGGCAGATGCTTAATCAACTGGGCCACACAGGCGTCCCCACCCAGTTATTTAACAAGGTCCTTTATGTGGACTCTGGAGTGGGAAGGCCAGGACTTGAATCCTTGTACCAGATTAATTAATTTTGTGACACTGAATAAGTTATTGAACCTCTCTGAGCTTCATGTCTCCATCTGCTAACTTTAGATAATAGTAACACCTATGTCTAAAGATTGTTTTATTTTTTTTAAAGATTTTATTTATTTATCTGACAGAGAGAGAAAGATCACAAGCAGGCAGAGAGGCAGGCAGAGAGAGAGGGGGAAGCAGGCTCCCTGCTGAGCAGAGAGCCTGATGCGGGGCTCGATCCCAGGACCCCGAGATCATGACCTGAGCCAAAGGCAGGGGCTTTAACCCATTGAGCCACCCAGGTGCCCCCGTCTAAAGATTGTTTTAAAAATGAAGTGAGGAAGTGCAAATCCCTTTACACAGTGCCAGGCATACAAAGGCTCAACCACGTTAGCTATTATAAGTATTATTTTTATTACTAAATAATTTTATTATTACTCTCCCTGATCCTCCTTCTCCTCCCATCACTGCTGTCTTCACTACTACTTGCCAGCACTCTATCAGAGGCTGAGTTTTCACTTACAGAAACAAACAAAAAATAGAATAAAACAAAATCATTGTCTTTGTCCTTATGGAATGTACATTCTATCAGTAAACAAAAAAAAAATTAAGTGTAGGTTTATAACTTTTGATACCTGAAGGACAATCACTTTTAGGTGGAAAATTGAGAATGACTGGAGAGGGCCAACTTAGAATGTTTGGGAAGACCCTCTGCACCTTTTGTGGAAATTGCATTTAAGCCAAGACCCAAAGAGAAACTAAAAATATGAAAAACAGAAGAGCCTGGATGTGTAAGGCAGTGAAAACATATTTAGTAGGTGTAATGAGAGACAGAGTGTTAGATCTCAGACAATGCAGAATTCACATGTAGGGGAAAAGTTGGATTTCATTTGAAGTGTTTATTTGAAATATTTGTCCTCGTTCTTAAAAGGATGGTGTGTCTGTTGCTGATGTTATAGATTTTGCTCTTTTTATAGTCTTTAAACCTGTTGGAATGTTTATGAGGCATTCTGCTATGCTGAATGTGTACAAAATAGATACCTGCCATGAGAAAAATAAATAAATAAATATACCAAGTATCAAATAAACAATGTTAAAAGTCTTCAAATTATGCATCAGTTAAGATTTTTAATTTACTAAAGCTGTTTTCTTAATTCTGTAGGCTTTGTTCACAGATGGCAATATTTAAATCATGGAGTTAACATAAAGTGATAAAAGGAAAAGATCTTGGTGGTGTGATGTATCCAGTAAACCAGAACTGTGCAAATTCACCAATTAAATTTGACAACCCCTTAAAAGATTTAATCCCACAGATGCAATATGACAATCCCAAAGTGGGAACAGTACATGAAATACCACATCCTGCTCATTCACTTAGCTGTTCTTTGTTAAGGCTGCACAATCAGAATTGCTTTTATGGAGTAGATGCTGGAAAATTCAGTTAGTACACAGACACCATATGCAAAACCCTGTCTTTGTCACTCGGAGAATGCAAATGAAAATCTTTGAATCTTAAATACTTCCTATTGGACTGATTTTATTTCTTCTTGCCATTTTCTTGTTCATGCTGAAATGTAACAGCAATGAGATTCGACCCCCTCCAAATGATTTAGCAAATTTTTATGTTTTTTTTTCCTAGAAATAATTTCCTAAAATGAAATGAAAAAAACCCCATAATTGTGTTTTGCTGTTCCTGGACAATAATCTCTGTATTTGAAAAGCTCTTTAATTTAGTCCTAGGGTTTAAATTAAACTTTCTAATAGCAGTGGTTTTACATTCTTTTCAGGTAGACAAGTTCGGTGCTGGGATTAATTGGGCAAGCCTGAATCCTTATATTTAGAGCCCACTTGTAAGTGGAAGTGAGAAATGAATTGTGCCAAGAGCCTTCAGTTCTATTTTTATTAATAGAGTAGATTACATAGATCATGAAAACAATCTTCTAATTTATAAGAGTCAATCTAATATCTTGTTAAACAAGAGTTATTATTATTGAGCTTAAACTATTGAAGTGTGTTATACCAAAGGGCCACTTCCCACATTGAAGAATACTGCTGTGAACGCTAGCATATTAACCACATGCTAATGGGCTCTCAGCAGCCTGATAAGTTATTGATTATCTTAGCTGGCATAATTCGTATCAGGAAGAGACAGTGTAGTTAACTGGAATGTAAGTTCTTCCTTTTTGCAACTTGAAACAGACTCACATGCTCATCAGTCACTTTATTCAGGGCCATGGTAACTGACAGAAGGCTTTGTCCACAGGTGGATGGGTCCTTTCAGAAAGGAGCAGTGCTGAGCACCATTAAACTCTGGCCCAGAAATTTCACCTCCTATTGTACCTATTAATCTAAACAGTAACTGAAATGCCAGATGGAAGAGCAATTCAAAGCCACTTGCCATTGTTCTCTTGCTAATGCGAATGGTAAAATTATACTGAATTTTGTATTTTGTTCATTTTTACCAAGACAGAACTGAAATGGGAAAGGATAAAGAGTATATGTGATTATAAAGGGCTATGTTAAGAGAAAAAAAAAATTCACATGATTCACAGTCAGCCATATTATTTTAAAGCTTTTCTATAGAAAAGATTTCCCATTGTGAATAATAATTAAACATATGCAAAAAAGTAATTTTACGGAGGATTTTCTCCACACAAAGTTGTGATCAGTGTAGTTTGTTATGTTCACTGGAAATTGGAACCCTTACAACCTGTGCTTCAGCTGACACCTTTCTCCTAACATTACCGATTTTTTTTTTTCCTCCCACATTACCGATTTTTATAATGGGAAGAGAGATGCACATTGAAAATTGTAAAGCAGCAATAAGATAGCTTTTAAATAAAGAAATATGTTATTGTGAAGTAATGTAGGCATTGTAAATTGGCAAGATTTCATGACACATTGCTATGTCTATTCATTTGTGGAAATGTTTGAAATTGCTCAAAAGGGCTTAGTTTCATGTTTTGGAGGAACGGTTAAGTTTAGCATGACAGTTTGCTAAAAAGAGGAATAGAACAGGAAAAAGAATTATGATCTCTTGGTGAATAATTCACCTTTTAATAGGTTTTTTCCCCAAACAAATTACATAATATTTTGCCAAATAGAGGATTAGATTTCAGCTGCAGCCATTTATGACAACTAGGTGAATGAAGTTTCTTCCTGCATTCCTCACTAATATCATCCAAGAGGGGCTTCTTCAATTGTTTTGATCAGAAACTTTTTTCCTCTTTCATTTACATAATTGTAATAGCAGCTACAAAAATTCTAAAGGAATATATCACTTGTTAAAGTGGCAGCAGGTCTGAAACAATGAACCACTTAAAGTATTGTAGTATGAAGTTTAAGAATTTGGGCTCGGGAAAAAAAAGGAAAAAAAAAGAATTTGGGCTCGGCAGCCAAAAATGTCTGGAATAAATGTGTGGCCTTAGGCAAGATAATTCAGCTCCATAACCCTCAGTTTATTCAACAACAAAGTGGGAATAAAGTATCTGCGTGATATAAATTGTGTTAATAACTAAAGGAGACAATGCACGTAAAATCCTTAACAAAGCATGAAGCATGGATTAACCATATATTAGTGTTACCTAGTCCAGCTTTCTGAGTTAACGATTGTACTGCACAGCCAAAGTACTTATAATCATCCTTAACCATATAAATAAAAACATATAATTAATAGCAATGTCATGACTACAAAGGAGCAGCCTCTTAGAAGTGAGTTGCATTCTAGATTGCACTACTCAGGAAATGTGAGATCAAGTTCTTCTCACTTATATGAGTATACTGTAGAATTTCATTATGCTTACATATTTACTAGGATATATATAAATTTTTAAAGATTTATATATATAAATGATCTATTTTGGCCCATTGTTCACAAAAAGTTCTTGGTATATATATATAAACTTTTAAATTTATTGTTGGTATATATATAAATTTTAAACAGTTTTCTGTGGTTAATTACAAGACTATCATAATTCATAACTTTGTTATAGGTCTCATTAACACTGCTCTATCTGCTGGCCATGAATTTTATTCTTCACTCAGCCTTTCATTGGTTATGCAGGAATATATAGTGTCTCTATTTCCACCTCTATCCCCACTCATAGGAACAGTCATCCCTTCCACTGTCCCTTCAAACTAAGTACTGGTGTTATGTTGATATGCCATCATCTCATTTTTTACTAACAAAGCTATCAATTCTATTTACAAAGCTTTGCTTCAAAGACTTCAGTACAGGGTATGAATTTTTATGATCATACTTGCCAGTCAGCTTAAGTTACTAGTGATGAAAATACTGTGGCCTTGAGCTAATATCTAACTTAAAGAAAACAAAAGCAATGTAGCTTCTTTAATGTTTCTAGAAAATGATGGAATTAGTGAGTTCAGCTAACATTGCTATTATAACAGCATTCGAACTTTAAAATCTATAGGCATCCCTCTTTCACAGATTAGGAAATCAAGATTTAGAGTAGTTAAGTAAATTGTCCAAGGACCCATACATAGTAATAGGGTGAAAATTAAGACTCAAAAGTTTTAAATGTTTGGAGACTCAGAATCAGCACTTCCAGGCTTACAAATTCCTGGAGGATCTGTTTCCTACATGGACCTCCTGAGCTATTAACTCTAATACATCATCTTTCGCTTTCACAAACTGAGGGATGCCATATCATTAGAACCGAAGAGACACTGAGTACGACTGATAATGATATGTTTAGCAGCAATTTTATTTCAATGCTGTTCAACTTTATTCAGTGTCTCCATATTCATTAGCATAGATACATAAATCCACTTTTATTTTTTTCATGAATCCACTTCTAAAAATTCAAACCTTGCCTCTAAGATCCTCATCTTATAAATAAAACTTTCTGAACTATATAAATTGTGCTTTCTTTTTCTACGTACTCATCCATCTTTCTGAATGCTACATAATATGATTCTGTTTTGTATAAATGTAAAAGTTAAGCAATGTTTATTGGCTATTGACTTTCTTGCAATAATTAAACCATTAGTTTAGCTGGTATTTTGTATTGAAAGGACCAAAAAGAAGAACAGGAGTTACACTAAATTTTTGAAATGTTATAAAATCTTCCTCAGATCAACACTTTTCTAAAATAACAGAAAATTTAGAAATGAGAGAGATTTCAATTTAATAAAATTAGCACATACCAATAGCTAACAACTTGAGGTCTTTAGTTAAGAGCTAAATTTAATACTGTTTGTAGAAGCTTAGGGAAATTTTGTTCACCTGCAGATTTCTAAATGATATAAAGGGATACAAAAGAAGATACTCCATGGTATTCTGACACTCACTTTCCCTTCTTTCTTCTCTGTGGATGTAAGTAGATCTAGGACTTCATCACTACTAGTTCTGTGACTTGTGGACAAATTATAAAATATATTTTGCCTCATTGTTTACAACGAGTTGTTGGTAAAATTAATGAAATGATGTAAATAAAGCCTCTAATACAGTGTCCCAAAAACTATGGTCCTCCAGCCAAATCCACCTTGCTACCTATTTTTGCAGATAAAGTTTTATTGGAACAAGGTATTGTTTTGTGCTACCATGACAGAGTTAAGTAGTAAGAACAGAAACCATATGGCTCACAAAGCTTAGAATATTTACTCTCCGACCTTTTAGAGGAAAAGTTGCCAACCACTACTTTAATGCATTGCCTAATGTGATTTCTTTCTTCCTCCCATCTTCCTAGCTTTCCTTTTTTCCTTCTTTATTTTTTCCTCCTTCCCTCCCTTCCTTCCTTCCATCCTCTCTCCCTCCATCCCTCCAACCTTCCCCTGTATTGTTTATTATGTATTGTGCACTATGTAAGCTGAGCTCTAAGCTGAGCGCTGAAAAGGTATCAACAAGATCCAAAACAATCTTGAAAAATAATAAACCCAGAGGTATCAGTCACCCTGATTTCAAACTATACTGTAAAACTATAGTAATCAAAACAGGATAATATTGGCATAAAAACAGACACATTGATCAATGAAATGGAATAAAGAGTCCAGAAATAAATATATGTACATATGGCCAATTAATTTACAACAAAGGAGGTAAGATTATACAATGGAGAAAGAAAAGTCTCTTCAATAAACGGTGTTGGGAAACAGTATACACTATATTTAAAATCTTATACCTCGTACAAAAATCAACTCAATTATGGATTAAAGACTTGAATGTAAGACCTGGAAACATAACCTCCTAAAAGAAAATGTAAGCAGTGAGCTCCTTCACGTCAGACTTAGTGAATTTTTTTTTTTTTATCTGACTCCAAAGACAAGGGAAACAAAAGCAAAAATAAACAAATGAGACTTCATCAAGCTAAAAGACTTCTTCATACTGAAGAATCAACACAAAAGGAAAAGGCAACCTCCTGAATAGGAAAAGATATTTACAGATAAGTGGTTAATATCCAAAATATATAAAGAAATAATACAACTCAATAACCAAAAAAAAGTCTAACTAAAAATTAGGCAGAGGATCTGAAAAGACATGTTTCCAAAGAAGATATACAGATGGTCACTAGGGACACAAAAGGACACTCAACATTATTAATCATCAGGGAAATGCAAATCGAAGCCACAATGGGATAATATCTTATACCTGTCAGGAAGGCTATTGTAAAAAAGACAAAAAATTATATGTGTTGATGAAGATGTGGAGAAAAGGGAACTCTTGTGCACTGTTAGTAGGAATATAAATTGGTTCAGCCACTATGGGAAACTGTGGGGTTTCCTCTAAAAATTAAAAATAGAGCTACCATGTAATCTACTGATTCCAGTACTAGGTATCTATCCAAAGAAAAGAAAACAGCGATTTGAAAAAATAAATGTATGTACCACTAAGTTTATTGCAGCATTATTTATAATAGCCAAGATATGGAAACAACCTAAGTGTCCTTTGATGGATGAGTGGATACAGAAGATATAATGAAATACTATTTAGCTATAAAAAGAAGGAAATCTTGACATTGCAACAACATGAATGGACCTTGAGGATATTAAGCTAAGTGAAATCAGTCAGACAGAGAAAGACAAATAGTGCATGATTTTACTTATATGTGGAATCTAAAAATAAACCAAACAAACCCCAGACTCAGAGACAGAGAACAGGTTGTTGGTTGCCAAGAGCAAGATTGGCTGGTGGATGGGGAGAGGAATGGATGAAGAAAAAGTATAAATATAAAGCTCCAGTTATAAATAAATCATAAGTACATAAACTTTAGCATGAGGATAAGGTCAATAACACTGTATTAATTTTTAAGGTGACAGGTTGTAACTAGACTTATTGTGGTGACCGTCATGCAATGTATACAAATGTTGAATCACTATGCTATATATCTAAAACTAATACTATTGTATGTCAATTATGCCTCAATGAATAAAAAAGACTCATTTTCTATAATGTAGCCATGGATATAGACAAATAAAATAATTTGAATACAGTGAGTAAGTGCTATGATAAAATAATTGCATATAGATAGGTTTCCTAAGTAGGTCTCAGGGATTCAGGGAAAGGCTTTCTAGAAGAAAAAATCTATAAGGTGAAATCTGGAAAATGAGTGGAAGTTAGTAAGAAAAGAAAGAAGGACAGAAAACATTCCACCAGTGGGGATAATAATCATAAAAGCATGATCACAGAGAGCAGGACATTTTCCAGAACTACAAATAGTTCAGTGTATTGGGAGATTTATGTAGAGGGATTATGCAGACAGATGAGGTTAGACAGCTGAGCAGGGCCTTATAAGCCATGGTCCAGAAAACTAAATTTATTATACCAAAAGCTGTATGGATGGGTTGCAGACAGAGGAGCAAAACAGCCAAATTAGTCATTTAAAAGATTATTTGGTTGTGGTTTTAGAAAGTGGATTGAGGCAAACAATTTAGGCATGGAGATAAGTTCAGAATGTAATGTACATCATGATGACTATAGTTAACAACATCGTATTGTATATTTGAAATTTATTTACAAAGTAGTTCTTGACAGTTCTCATCACAAACAAAAATTTTTGTAACTATGTGAGATGATGGAAGTTAACTAACCCGATGGTGGTGATCATTCTGCCATATATACAGACATCAAATCATTATGTTGTATACCATAAAGTTATACAATATTATGAGTCAACTGCATCTCAAAAAGTTTAAGAAAAAAACCCTTAAGTTCTGCCTTCATAGAAATTCTGAAGCTTTAAATAATGGTACAGAGTAGACATTTAAGAAATAACTTGTTGATTGAATAAAAGTGTTAATGAGTGGGTGAAATTAGTATGGAAATACAAAGCTGAACTAAAAGTTTTTGAATTTAAAATCTTAACATTTCTCTTGTGGTTAGTGTGAGGGTAGGGCAGTAGCATGTTTATAAATATTTTAATAAATGCCTGGCCTAAGTGAAAGAACAACTCAGTCATTTAAGCTGGATTAAGTTTTGTGAAAGGCTCTTTATGTAATGGTAAATTGATACAAATCAACATGTAATGCTAGGCAAATTCAGAATTTGTTTTCAGGTAGGTAGCATCATCAAAACTAAATCAGTGTTTTCCTAAAGAAATTTCAGAAGCTTTGACTAAGACTTATTATCATTGCCTAATAGTAAATAAACAGTAGGATTCTTACCTCAGGTAGGGGAAGGAGGATTGCTGAGTTTAGGATTATAACAAAGGATAGTGAAATATAAAAAAAAGTCAATAATATTTTGTAGAAACTAAATTTCTACAGTAAATTTCTGAGCATTTCTTAATGTTTTCTGCTAATAAAAGTCTCCACAGCAAGAGGAATGAACACAATTAGTGGGGACCCTAGAACTAAAGCTTCCACACGTTGTTTATAACTCTTAAGAGAATATGCCTTGTTTGCTACACCATCAATGGACATCTAGTATCTGACCAGAATTTGAATGCTAAAAAAAGAAAGCAGATATGCAATGATTAGGAATTCCTAAATTGGGGGCTTGGGGACCTCTGACCCAATTTAATTTACTCTTACCAAAATCTTGTCCATGTTTTTTTTTTTCCCTTAGAGAAAATTCAAGGCCTGGGATTAATTACGTAAATGAAATGCAATCTCAGAAAAATTTGGCACATTATACCTCCTATACTATTGATAAAATTTCCCAGAATTGATTTTGGAATTGATTAGAAAATTCTAGATATGTGTAGTCTCTTAGAGATTAGAGATTTACCTTCCTAGGATATATTATATTCTCAATTATGAATTTTTGGTGTTGGTAGAATTACAGTTTCTCTCTGGAGTCTTTATCTCTCTTCTGGATTAATGCTTTTAATAAACAGATGGAAACAATGTTTGAATTTTGTATTTTAAGTTTCACAAAAGATCATCTTTATATTTTGAGAGAGGGAAGTCACAAGGAAATTTCATAACTTTTAGGTCTTGATTGAGAGAGGTAGAAGAGGACTTCTATAAATCACTAATGTATAATAGACCTGGCATGTTATTGATTTTTCCCACAACAAAACAAATAAATATTAAGGTTGAGATCTAGTGGGATAGTAGAAGGAAACAGCACAAGTACACAACAGTAAAGTAGATGGCTTTAGATAGTACTGAGAGCAATATTACATTTGGATTTGGGACCAGTGGGAATCAGAGGATCACATTTTATTTAAACCATAAGATCTTGTGCAAATTTGTGTCTATGCCTATTTGTTTGTTTTTCTATAAAAAACACAGGAATATTTCAGGTGCTAGTACAAGAAATAAAAGAGTCACATTTTGACAAGTATTCTGTAACAAAACCAGTCTTTACCTTGCTCTGGGCTCCACAGGATATTGGGCAAGATTAGGTAAAGGCTTGGATGAATCATTTATTACATGGGATCAGTCCCTAATATTTTCAAGATATCAGTAGATTCCTTGGCCCGGGAGATATCATGGACCTCAATTAATTCATCAAGCTAGGATTGCGTTAAGTACACAGGATTAAAAAATAAACAAACAATTTAAACTGTTAGTGTAGGTTGCATGCAAGAGATGTGGCGTATTTCAGGAAACACTCCATCCAAAAAGCTGTTGATTTGATAGTTACATTTTAAAGGAATCTCTCAATAATAAATTTATTTGTGTTATCACAAAGGAGGAAAGTTGGCTCCAGAGAAGACTGAAAATGATTGCTATTTACTGTGTGAGGGAGAGAGTCTGAGGGTATATGAAAAATCTACCACTTCAGGCGTCTGAAGATTCCTAAGAATAGTGTGAAAATTGTGGTAGCATTAATAGTTGACAGAATAGCCCTGTTTTACTTAGAAAGTTTTGCTTCTGTCCTTCTATTGTCAGAGTAGCCAGGTGGGTAGTTTCTAACAGGTTGCCTGGAGGCCAGCAAAAAGGGAGTTGTGGCCGACTATGAGAGAATCAGAGGCCTGACCTGCCAACACTCCAAAATAAAACCACAGACCCAAGATGGCTGATGAAGGTGGCTAAAGTTCATATCAGTCCTTCATCCTACTTCGCTAACTACTAAAATGTCCTCCTCAAGGGTGCCATGACAGGAAACCTATGACCCAATAAGGAAGAAAAATCACATCATCCTGCTTCCAAGAAATTCCCACCTCAAGAAATGAATGCTCCACCCCTTGCTAAGGACTGCCAATAAGAGGTAGAAACCCAAACTGCATGCAGTGGAGGTCACCCTTGTGCTCACCTGTTCTCACGTCTTGAGAGTGTACTTTGGCTTTAATAAACTTTCCTGTTGTGCTGCTAGTCTGCTGTTTGTGTCTGCCCTTGACGAGACCAAGAACCTCCATGACATCTTTTAGACAGGATGGGTCAAGACCTCAGGACCCCAAGTCCCCCCAGTCCATCAGGCAACACTATTACCAGAGATGGTTCTATTTCATAGTTACAAACTCATTGAAAAGAAGTTGCTACAGTCTCCCTTGGAGCCCTTTTCTAACCCTTAGGGATCTCTAGTTCTTTTCTGTTTGTTGTTGTCATTCTTAAAATAAGATTTTTCATTATTGAAATAATTTTTCAATTCATTTTCTATTTGGCCTTTTTGTTTATAAAACCAACAAACATTTTGATATAAAATTTTGTATTGTTTTTGTAGGGTGTGGAAGTTCTCCCTTCATCTACTTATTTTTAAATTTATGTTTCTGGCTTGAGGGATTTTTTTCCCCCTATCTAAATACTTTTCAAGGCATTCTGCCAAAGGCAGAAGTTAATATAATGTAGTAACTACCATTCAGTCTTTTTCTTTTTCTTTTCTTTTTTTTTTTTTACATACCAGATTAGATTAGCAATTTCTGGTTTTTGGTCATCTACAAAAAGGTTGGATAAGGTAGTGGAAATGTTAGTATCCAGACCTCATGCTGAATATTATCTAAAGACACTAATTATCTCTGAAGTCTCCTATGAATCTACTCTTTTGCTGTAAGACTGAACCAGGGTTTATATTACTTTAGCAAGACCTAAGATAGAATTCATAGAGGGACGCCTGGGTGGCGCAGTTGGTTGGGCGACTGTCTTCGGCTCAGGTCATGATCCCGGCATCTTGGGATCGAGTCCCTCATCGGGCTCCTTGCTCCGCAGGGAGCCTGCTCCTCTCTCTGCCTCTGCCTGCCTCTCTGCCTGCTTGTGTTCTCTCTCTGTTAAATGAATAAATAATAATAAAAAAAAAGAATTCATAGAGTAGATTGTCCTAAATTATGTACCCTTAGATATTTCATTACAGGAAAGCTTATTTCATTAACATTCAAATCCTTTTCAGAGTCTGGCTATGAGCTTTTTGAAAGCAAGTTTTTGTATTTTCTGGCTCCACCAAAAGATGTACTAATTGATAAAGGTCAAGTGTGTGTCTAGGACAAGTCTGAGTATTTTAATAAAACTTTCTTTTTTCTTTCTGTCCTGGGATATGGGTAGTCCTTAACAACATCACAGAAATATTCAATGATTGGGTTTGAAGTCCATGTACAGGGATTTCCTTCATAAACAGCTTAAATTTATATGAATGAATGTTTCAGGAGAGAGGAGAAAAAAGATTATGAAGTCCATTGGATTGGATTAAATTTGTGGTTGGAACAAGAAGAGGTAAGGGAAAGGTGGGATACAAACGAGAAGTCAAACTAATTTTGGCTCTTGTCTCTTTCTAGGGAGTCTTTTAGGGAAGGAGCATTGAAGTTCAGATTGTATTTGAGAGCCTCACCATCCTACTTAAAGAAGGTGGACCATTGAGTAATGCCAATTTCATTCCTTTTTGTTTGAAGTCTTCTCTCAAATGAACATTCTTATTTATATTTAAAAGTTTCCCAAGCCATTCACTGTATTTTGAAATTGTCTTTCACCAATGTGAAATTATCTTATTTAGTGTAGAGGCATGCATAAATTGGCAAAAAAGAATTCACAATAGTTCTAATGGAAACAAAGACAAGATTAAGGAAACGTCTTAGAAGATTTTGCAAAGGACACAAAGGCTAAGTTTGTCTAAAGTACGCTAGTGTAGTGAGATGGACTGAACTGGGATCTGACTTCAGGACGAAACTTATTGGCCATATCCGTCCTGTCACTACCGACTTCTTTTATAGACAAACAAAACTCAACAAACTGTACAAGCAGATAGACAGTAGAAGAAATTTTAATAGTCAAAATTTCAAGGCAAAAAATATAATCTAATCAGGATTCAGAAGCCGCAAAATTAAAAAAAATAAAGTAGGGCCTAATGAAATGTTTAGAAATCAGATTCAGTACAAACTTACTTTTGTCTCAGACAATTTGGCCTGTAATAGGTGGATTCTAAGGGAGTGGCAGATGCACACACCATTACTGGGTTGGATGCTCTAGTCTGCAGTGAGAGGTGTGTTAGATGAATTTTGGTGGAAATTCCACTTCTGTCAAATCCCAACAGCCAAAGACTACCAGGAACACATTTGTTCCAACACATAAAATTAGCTGCAGCAAGAGAAGGTGCATCCCAGAGGAACCATGGAGCCTCTCAAGAAGTGTAGGAGATAGCCTCATAGGTTTGGGCTGTGTCGTGTTCTGAGTATTGTTCCTCTTCTGTTGGAAATATTATCTGATTGTCAGCAAGTGTGGTAGTCTTCACTTTCTGTGATTGTCAGAGAGTATGATTTCAAATTCTCACACTAATGCAATCCTTCAGAGTATGCTACGGGACCACATTATAGTTGGAGGCAATGCTTTATCCTGATTTTTCATTAACATGAGCTCTTTATGTAGTATTCAGTTTGAGGTCATGACACACCAAATTTCTCATTACTTTTCAACTCTTTGTTTTTTCTTATCACATGTCAAGCACTGTTCTAGCCTTTAGACATATAATAGTGTTTAAAACAAAAATGTAAAATCCTTGCTGTTTTAATAGAGCTTCTCTCCCGTTCTAGTGGAGGGCATAGTAAACAAGCAATGCACAACTGAATATATTTTGGGCAACAATAGTGCTATTATTTGGACAAATAAAGGGTAAGGTGATAGAGGACCCAGGGTGGGGTTTGGTAGTTGTGTGTTATTTTAAAGAATCAACAAGAAGACTTCTCTAAAGTTGTGACTTTGAGCAAAGATCTGTGTGAAAGAAAGGAGTAATCCTTTTGAAGATCTGAGGGAATAAATAGCGTTGCAAGTAGAGAGCTGGATAAAGTAGAGAGTGGCTAGAGCAGAATAAAATGAAAAGTGTCATGAGACGAGGTCAGAGAGGTAAGCAATAACTAGATCACGGGGAGTCTTGTATACAGTGTGATAAAGGGTTTGGATTTACTCCTTAGTCATGAGAGATTATGAGAAGTCTTAGGAGTTTTTGAGCAGGAGATTGACATAGTATGATTTTTTTTTTCTTTTATATATTACTCTGGTTGCTGTGTGTAAGATTGGCAATACGGAGTCTGAATGAAAGCAAGGAATAGAAGTCAGCTGCAATAACCACCTGAGAGGTGATATTGACTTGACCAGTTTGATGAGAGAGTTGTCAGATGAGCTTGTTGTCACGATATGACTTGAAATTAGAGTCCAAAGGACTGGCCAGTGGATTTGACGCAGTAATTATAGAGTAGAATAAAGGATCATCCCCGAGTTTGGGGCCAAATTAACTGAGTAAATAGTGGAGCCATTTCAGAAAGGGAGAAACCAGGAGAGAATGGAAGAGCTGGGGGAAAGATCCAGAGTTCTGTTTTGGGAGGGCTATGTTTGAAATACTTCTTGAAAGTCTATTGTCACTGTCAGATAGACTCAGGGGAGTAGATGGAACTGGTGATATGCTGGGAGCTATTGGTATATAGATAAGAATTAAAGCTCTGAATAGAGGAGTCACTGTGGATCACCATTTACACTGTGGATCAGTGTAAAGGGATATAAAAAGGGGACTAAGTTCTGGGGCACGCCATAATACAGAATTCTAGAAGAGGCAAAATTCCCAGCAAAAGACACAAAATGGAGCAGATAGTGTGGTAAAAGATAATCCAGGATACAGATCTTCTGGATTTATGATGGGCTTATATTGTGATAGACCCATGGTAAACTGAAAATATCATAAATCGATAATGGATTTAATATACCCTATCTGCCAAACTTCCTAGCCTAGCCCAGCCTACCGTAGATGTGCTCAGAACACTTTACATTAGTTTACAGTTGAACAAAATCATCTAACACAAAACCTACTTATAATAATAAAGTCCTAGATATCTGATGCAATTTACTGAATACTGTACTGGAAGTGAAAAACCGAATTGTCCTATAGGTACCAAATGGTAGTCGGTGTATTGGTTGTTTGCTCTGTAAACCGCACAGATGACCTGGGAGCTGCAGCTCGCTGTCAGCTCCAGGAGAGAGTATGGTGCAGCCTATCACTAGCCTGGGGAAAAGGGAAAAGGTCAAAATTCAAGATTCAAAGTATGTTTTCTACTGAATGTGTATAGCTTCTGTACCATCATAAAGTCAAAGAATTTGTAAGCTGAACCATTGTAAGTTGGGGACTATCTGTATATGATCTCCTGAAAGCAAACTGAAGACCGCAGTTCTGATTGAGGGAGTGATCAATGGATCACTCCTCCAAGCTGTCCTAAGTACCTTGTAGAGACTTTCAAAATATTTCTTTAAGTGCAAGCAGAAGAATTCTTGTTATATTACTGACTTGTTATATATGTTTTCTGGATATATTTTCTAATCAGTTTCATTTTAATTTGATGACACAAAAATTGAGCTATTTTGTGCTTCCATAGTATTTGCAATTTAGGTAAATAAATAAGGTTGGGCAATTAGGGAATGATGATTCAAATTTAGGAAGTGGTTATTAAGTGAGATCTGTTTGAATCTCCTCTGTTTCATCCTCCCTAACCTCCTAAAGACAACTCAACATGCCAGATAATCTTCAACTGTCAACTCAAATAACAAAGTATATACCCTACTAGCAAGTTTTTAAATTATTTGTAATTTTCTGAAAGTATTTATAAGAGAACGTTCTTACTTAGGTTAATTCCAAAGTTTTGTTTCCTTAGCTTTTTACTTACTAGTCCTAGATGTCTCCCCGAAATTAAACAAAATAGATTAAATTCTTGTTTATTATGTCAGTGCTTCAAAAGTATGCTCATATTAAGTCTTCTCTAAGCAAATTGTGTCATAGTTTTAACTATTATGGTAATCAGCTCTTGATAATCATCCAATTTGTAAATTTTCTCTTTCAAATATGACTACCAGTATGGACAATGGAGGGAATTAGTACTAACATCCCCCTGTTTCACTTTTTTTGGCAATGTACTTTTATTAATGTACTAGTCACATTATTAGTAGTGGTCATACTAGTATCAATATTATTGTTATTATTAGCAATAAAAACAGCAGCTTAGATGTAGTAATACTAGCAGAGGTAATCTTTGTTATTTCCTTGTTTAATATACATTACTCTTTGTATTTTTTTGAGCTCCCAGATGACTAAAACTCTTAGCTTTATGTTCTATTCCAAACAGAGATTACTGCTTACATTTGTTCCCATGGTAAACTATTAGCTTTACATGCATTATCCTTGTAATATCCATGACTAGAATCTCTTAGTTTCACCTTTAATCACAATGGGCAGGATAGCTGGTAATTAGAAATATATTCTTTGGACTATTTTAAAATCCTGGATTCCATACTGACTGGATAATGTCAGGCAAGTCAATTACATTTCTCTATCGTATTATATCTTCATCCATAAAATGAAGCTAAGGAAATAAAAATTTAGCACTTGTTGTATCACTGAAGTCCTATGTTTGTAAATTGATTTTGCAATTGTTTGTCCTGTAAACATGATTGTGTCTCCAGTAAATGGCCTTCTGCTGCATTCAAACACAAGTCCCTACATGATAAGGCAAATTGTTCTCTTTTGTGTTTGCTTAGTTATTATCATACTATTGTTGGACTCTCGTGATGTCTCACTAAACTTCATCATAATTTACCCATAGAGACAACCATCAGTGTCCATCTGTCCTGATACCAACAATTATGTCAATAAAAATGATGTATTGAGTATTGATATATACCATCCTCATAAGAAAATTTTATAATCTTCTCATTTAATTTTTATAAAGAATTAGATACTTTTTTTAAGAATTAGATACTTTTATTATTTCTTTAGTTACAGAAAATGAGGCTTGGGGATGTTAAATCAATTGCCCAAAGTCATTATTGGCAAATGACAAAACAAGATTTAAAACAGTGGCTATATGACCCCCAGATCTAAAATTTTAACCAGTTTATATTGCCATCATAAAGGGTATTGAACTTGCACAGTCTTGAACCATAAATATTTTTTATGTTAAGAGAGTTCTGCTTACCAGGAACATGTAGGAATCTTATGTTAACACACTAACTGCTTTTCCTGCTTTCAGAACTGTCACCATGTTCTTCAGATATCTTACTCTCATCTTACACTAAAAAGGCAACACTTATCTACATGTGGGGTTATTTCTAGGTCTGATCCTTCTCACTTGCTCATCCCTTGTAAAAGGTACCATTTTCTTGTCCTATTTAAGTAGGTCTAAGTAGCTAGTTCTGGCTATATGATCTAGCAAAAAAAAAAAAAATCCACTGATAAGATCTTAGAAAGTTTTGTGACACTGTGTACCACTCACTTACAACCAAAAATAAAACCAGGGACTTGAAACCTAAGGAATTTAAGTGGCAAGTAGTTCGTCACTGTTAAATGTAGGCTTATTTCAAGAGTTCATATTTTTCTTCTGAGTCTATATTATACATAAGCTGAAAGATGCTTTTTTCCTAACAAAAATGTTTCATGTCAAATTCTCCCAGCACCATTTGGGAAAGTCAGTGAATAAACTAATAGTAGGCTTCCAAGCCAAGAGTAATTATGTTACATTGCTCTTTTTTGGCAGGGAGCTATTTTTTCCTGTAAATGAAGCACTTTAACATAAGCACACTTTTACACTGTAAAGTGGAGGAGGATTTGATGCAGATGTCTTTCAGGTGAGAAACAAGATCATATTTTTCCCACTTCTAGATTACTGTAATGAAGTGACCAATCAATCAATCAATTAATCAATCAACTACTTTTCCCGATAATCACTGTAGCAGATAGTGATTAGAAATGGAAACATACACCTGTAAAAGTTAAGTCTCTTTCTTGATGCTGAACATTATGTGACATTTTATATTCATAAAACACTTTAAAATCATGCATATTAGTTTTTCCTTTAAGCCAAATTTTGAGGAGAGTTATTTCTCTGATTGCCATTTTTAGAGGAGCAAACTGGTTCAGGAAGGTTAAATACCTTGCCCAAAAATGGTTAGCACCTTGATGGCAAAAGTGGAGCTAGCAATCAAGTTTGTAGCCCATCTATTTTAGCATAGGTCACTATAACAGATGTGTTATCTTCATTTCTCATTTTCTCCAGAAGAGAAGCTTGAAGACATCATGCAAGTTTATGAAATTGAGTTTACATATTGTGAGGGTCAAGAAAAACCCATTTTATAAAGTTATAGCATTTTCATATTAATATATACAGTTACATCTATAGGGGAAAGAATGAAATCATTTAAAATACATATATCAAATAAAAAAATCTATTGAACATAGAGTTTAGTTGGGAGTCCATAAATTATGTTCAGGAAATAATATTAATTATGGCTCACATGTATTGATAGTTTATAAAGTAACATTCAGTATGTCAAACACTCATATGATCTTATTTGAATCTTTTTAAACACACAAGTACTGTTATTTTTATGAAGAAAGTAAGTAAATATGCAATTTACTCAAGATCACAAAAAGAAAGCTTTGGAGACAGGGCAGAGAAAAAGACTTATCCATTGTTCTAAAGATCAAATACTTAACCCTATATGATATTGTTTTCCAATGCAATCTACACCTTTAGGTAAACAACACCCTCTCTCTATTTACTTTAATTCCAATTTGTATTATTGGGAGGATATATACCTTTGCAATAGTAGAACAAATGATCCCATTATTTTGTTAGCCAATGAACCAACTAAATTCCAGAAAATATTCTATGTGCTGAGTCTAAATTTGTTTCTTACACAGTTAGAAACTGTACTTGTGTGTGTATATATAATAGTATTATGACAGATAGAGCATACAGTACATTAGAGCTAAGGCCAAATTTAGACAAATAATTGCTTTGCCAGGCCAGACTTTGGCATACCGTCAAACAAATTATAGCAAAACATTTATTCAGTACATAATCTGCATTGAGACTGAATGATACACAGGATCAGTTTGGGAAAGATTGCCTAGGGCAGCATTTGTTCTCTGTATTGCCCTGAGCAATTCAGTTCTGACCCCAAATTTGCATTTCCCAACAACACAGAAAAAAACGTGATTAATCTCAGATCCACCATTCTTAGGCCACTTTAAGAAATTTTACTAGTGCATACTGTTCATTGTTTCCCATCCACCACTCCTACCCAAAGCAGTTTAAAACAAACAAACAAACAAACAAACAAACAAACAAACAAGCAAAAACATATCCTTCCATTTACCTAAGTACTCTTCCTGAGAGGAGGTTTCCTTCCAGTTGTGTAATTCCAATGACGCCTAGTTAGCCTTTGTTGGTTTATACTCTTGTCATAGGGTTGCTTGCTTCACATAGTTAGATCTCCTTTGATAGAAGAGGCTGAAAAGAATTGCCTAAAATGGCACGTGTATCAGTTAGCACAGCAGTATGGCTGCTGTGACAACAACAACAAAATGTATATTTACAAAATAAACACTATTTCTTGGACACATAAAATTTAACTGGTATTTTCTGATCGGTGGCTCCCATCCAAATGGGCACCTTTTCTTCTTGTGACCCCGCAATTTCCTAAGAGCTTGATCCTAGAGTCCAGCCTATCTACAGAGAAGAAAGAGTAGCAGTGGCATGAGGCATGTCCACGTTTAATCAAATCCCTTTATCCAAGAAGTGACATAGCACTCAGCTCCTATCCCGTTGCTGTGAAGAAGTCACAGGGCCTCACATAGATCCAGATGGGGCTGGGGAATGCAGAAGCTGGGTGGGCATCACCTTCTCAATAAGTCTGCAGTCTGAAAAACAACAGCATTTAAATTTTGTCTCTGTCAGGATGCAAAAGTGGCACGGGATGATAAAGCATTAACTAAGTGAAGAACAGAGGGGAGGGCGTTCCAGGGAGAGGGAACAGCTTGTTCAAAGATTGTGAAAGCATAATTATGTAATATTATTACAAAAGTGGGAGATCAGAAGAGGCCTAAAGCCCACTGTGGCTTGATCAGCTAATAGTGAGTGAGTCCTGTCCATGGGCTCAGTAGAAGCAGAGAATACCGAGTACCAACAAAATGTAGTCCCCAATATAAAGACATTTCTGATTCTTGCATGAGAGGCAGATACTTGGTCAATCAACTATTTTTCCCAAGGTCCTTTCTACTTTTGATTTCTAATACATTGTGAGTAATTAGTCAATGTTAATTTCAACATTTTGAATTCTGGGAGATTTCTGAGTTTGCTATTATTTAATTGATTCATTGATCTAAAATTCACTTTATAGAATGCTTGCAAAATGCTGAATTCTCTTACTGGGGCAAGAGTAAGGTGGTAAACAAGGTAGATAGTATCCCATCTCTCAAGGGGTTCTCACATTTGTGGAAGCTTTATGAGTTGGGGATTATTTCTAAATTGACTGACAGCTGGTTTGAGTTTGAAGTAGGCGTATTGATAGTATAAACAGAAATGACATCTTATTAGATGAGGCCCTTCACATGTAGCTTTCATTATTATTTTACTGGTTTTCAGAAGATTATTTTTTCAGTGAATGGTATTATGAAAAATACTACACAAAAGCAAGACTCACATATAAGGTTATTTTAAAGATGCATTGTTTTTCTTTGTATTCAGCAATCTAAAATAAATACTAAAAATGAGATTAGAATGAACTACTAGATGAATATTTTTAACTACTTTATTCTTAGGAGCAGGTATTTGATTACTAAATTAGGGACAGAATAGAAACTTCATTAAGAGAATTAACCTGATATATTTGATTAAATCTAAATCTTCATATACGTGTTATCCAGTGTAACTTTAATGCCAACTTTTCAGTCCACATTCGATTTCTCTTAATTGATTCCCTTAGCTAAACTCTGAATTAGAATTCATCTTTCCATTTAAATGCAGATTCAGACTTTCCACCTGGGGTGGGGGTGGTGGTGGTGAGTCATTCTTTTGACTGAAATACTAATATATAAGGGGGTTTCATTTACATGAATATTCCTTCCCAGCACAGGTCTTTTCTTGTGATAGCTGGAATATTTACTGCAATAATTTTATAACCTCCTTGTATTTATTTCATCTTTTTATGCTATAATTCCATGTGCTAAATAATGGAGACACATACACATTAAACTTCCAGTAGGCATTTGTGTGAGGGAATTTTAAAATGGACTGGTGAATTAAACAAGTGACCAAATCAAAACTGAAATAGAAGGTACTGAAAAGCTAAGCACATTAATATACTGACAGGGATGTAATATGTAGAGCCATTTTCCGCATTTTCTTTCATTTCCTTTTTTAAAAAAATTCTTTAAAAATCGTATCCTAGTAAGAGTGTTTTAAAATATACAGCCTTGAGTTATGTATGCCAACTCATCTAATGTATACCTGAAAAGCTGCTGCACTTATCTCCAACATGGAGATTTATAACACAGAGGAAATCAAAGAGTAGAGATAAATCATTGTAAAAGAGTCATATTAGCATCTTACTAAATGATTTCTTATTGTACCGAATCATAGCTGAAGAGATAGTTCCATTTTAGTGGGAACACATGACAATTTTTGCCAGTTCCAATGCTATGAGAATCTCAGTTCAAATATGTATATATAAAATAACTATCTTTTCTAGGATAATATTTACACGTGAGCAAAATTTGGTTAGAAAACAATATTTACTTCGATATTTAATAGAAAATTTTACGGAGTTATTTTTATAATGTGTCGCCTTCCTCAGAAGAGATTCCATCTGGAAGAATATTATTTATGGCAAATAGTACAGTTTGTTATTACCAAGGCTTGAACATTTTCATGAATTCATTAAACAACAAAAAAATTTGAGTACATCTTATGTGCTACATGCTGGAGATTTGGAAGATAAACAATTAGTTTATGAAGCAGGTAGCATACAACCAAAGTAAAAAACAAATTTTCAGTGCACTGTATCTTATTTCACTTGAACCATGTAAGGCTGAAACACCATAACCTTGGTTTCCTTGGCACCGTCCTCATCTGTTTTTTGTGATTTCTCTGATTGGCCCTTCTGAGTTTTCTTAAAGACTCCAGTTCTTTTGGGGGTATTCCATTTCATTCTGAACTATGTGCTCTTGTCATGGTATACTGTCCTTGAGAGATATTACCAGGTGCACCCCTTCATCCATCATGTCTAACAGAGATTACCAAACTTTACTACATGTAAGAATAATCTTGTGATAAAGTTGGATTTGGGAGGTCTGGCTGGCACTGAGGAATTTTAACATGAGCCCATAGTGATTTTGCTGCAGGTCATCTAAAACCACACTTTGATAGACATTTATCTATGAACTAACAATAATACCTCAGTCTATTTCTAAAGTCCAGATGTGGGCTTCACTGAGATACAACTAACTACTTAATGGAATTCTCTAGGTTGTTACAAATGCATTTCATATCCCTCCAACCTCCACACATGGCAATGCCACTGCCTTCAGCATATTTTTTTAGACTGTATTTCCTGGCTTAGAGATTTAATCTTAATACTCCTATATGATAAATTCGAAATCTAGGCCTTATCACTAACATTTTCCCTTATTGTCCTCTTATGATCAATTCTGAAGCCCTGCTGATACCTTTTAAGTAGATCCTGAATTTGTTCCATTCTGTCCTTACACAGTCATCATTTCTCATTAATAGTGTATATATTGACTCCCAAATTTTCTCAGTCCTCCCACACTAATCTTATACTACACACTGTGAACTGGGTAATATTTCTAGAAAACAAACCAGGAAAAAAAAGTGTAGATAAATTAAAATGTCCTTACTATAGTTATAAGTCCATACATGACAGAACCCCAGTTTAACTATCCAATTTCCTCTCTTACCCCTCTCCTTGAACTTTTACTGAGCTTCATATAGTCCTTCAAATGCACTCTTATTAACCTTCTGGTTTTGCACATGCTGTTCCCTCTACTTATAATTCTCGTTTATCCCTTGGGTAACTCTCCACCTAGATAGCGTATCCTCAATGAGGGCTTTCTAAATAGGAAGTTTAGCTTGGACCTGTTTTCCAGATGCTAAAATTGCTTTATTTAGCCTATTAGGTATATCTCCTCATACAATATTTGGGACATAGTTATACTAAAAAAAACCTGTTCGTTGGTTATCTTAACTTAAAATTTAACTGGGAAACTTGTATTATGTCTAGCAACTCTATATATGTACCCACATAATTTATCACATCACATTTGGATTTCTTTGCCATTTGCTTGTATCCTTTCATAAACTAAATTCTTCATGGCAGGAACCGTGTCTCCAATTTTCTACATTGTGTCACTACACTTTTTTGGGGGGGGTGCCTGGCAGTTAAAAAAATATTTGAGAAAAAGAATAAAATAATGTAGCCAAAGCGCTCCTGGGTGGTTCAGTCAATTAAGCATCTGCCTTCGGCTCAGGTTATGATCTTGGTGTCTGGGAATTGAGCCCCATGTCAGGCTCCCTGTGCAGCAAGGAGTATGTTTCTAACCCTCTCTCCCTCTGCCCCTGCGCCCTGCTCATTGGCTCTCCCTCTTTCATATAAATAAATAAATCTTAAAAAAATAAATAAAATAATGTACTCAATATTCAAACCTCTCTACTTCTGTTTTTCACGATACCATATTGGTTCTAAATCATAACAGCTGAAAGTTTGCATTTACTAAATGTGAATACTCGTTAAATGTAAAAACAAACAAACAAACAAACAAGTACTGTTTAATTCTTAACAGAGGCTAGGATTTCATACCATAACATTGATTTCAGTCATTTCATGAATAGGTATACTTTGGTCATAATTTACCCCTCTGCAACAAATGTATTTGAGAGAATCATTCTTTGTACCCAAAGCTCCACTAGGCCAGTTTTCTCAGACAGACAGTGAAGTGTCAAATAACGATGTGGACTGTCATTTTCAGAGCTTTTTTATTTCAATGAGAAAGAAAAGTTTTGTGTGTGTGTGTGTGTGTGTGTGTGTGTTTTAATGAGAAAACATTAGAAACTGAGTAGATTTTTTCCCATTTGTACTCAACAAAAGAAAAGTCCATGTTTCTCAATTTTCGGATTTTCAAAACCTCAACAAAAATGTTCTTTTAAAAGAGCCATTTAAACAGTTTTTAAACTGTTTTCTGGGACTAGATCAAGACTTTTCTATGTATTGTGAGTTAAAACAGTGATCGAGATATTCTGAGTAAGTTCCAATAATAGAAAATACCAATATCAATTTTAGGTCCATTAAAACAAAGCTTTTCCTAATTGATTCTAGTAGCAATTGATCTCCAAATGTCACAAGATGCCATGGGGCTCCTAGAATTGATGATGGATAGCAATTTTAGCAAAATCAGGCATAGATATCACAAAGCAGAAACAGCATCTGTTACATGAATAAGGAGTTATTGGTGTATGAAAATAGCTGAAAAACAGTAAGTTGGGACTAGATAGAAAAATGTGCATTTTCCCCCTCTAATGGTATTTAAAAGTAAAGGAATACAAAGTCAGGAAATAGCAGATAATGGCAAATGTATTTATTCATTAAACAAATGCTTACTGAGGCCTGGGTGTATGCCTGATATTAATATTCTCTACTTTGAGTGGGAGATAGATAAGTAGCAAAGAACAGAGGGACTAATATGATGTAGCAATGCCATTCATTCTCCTATTGAAGTCTCGTAAGCCCTTGATTCGAAGACAATGTGGAGGGGTGCCTGGGTGGCTCAGTGGGTTAATGCCACTGGCCCAGGTCATGATCTCGGTGTCCTGGGATCAAGCCCTGCATCCGGCTCTCTGCTCAGCAGGGAGCCTGCTTCCCCTTTCTCTCTGCCTGCCTCTCTGCCTACTGGTGCTCTCTCTCTCTGTCAAATAAATAAAAATAAAATCTTTGAAGACAATGTGGATACTGATGGGCACTGAGTTTGTGTTTTGTGCCTTTATAATTAAAGCAAACTAGTTTATCTCCATCCAAGAACATGTGATAACAGTCCTCCTTCCAACCCTAATCCTCATGCTATTATTATGTACCCAACAACCTTACCTCCACCATCTCTTCTTAAATATTCTCTTCATCTGGCTCCACCTTTCCATTTCTACTGCTATCTCTCCTGTGAAGGCTGTCTTTTGTTTTATTTTTTGTTCTAATTTACAGTTAATGAGACAAGTAATTTTTCCTTCTTGTTCACAGTTGCAACCTCCAAATTATTTCACCCCCTTGAATAAGTATACAGACATAACAATCAAAATAATAATGGCAGCAACATTATTTTTTTGAAACTCATGCCATTCATTTCAGTTACCCACTATGCTTCCTCTTTGCCCTCTTAACCCTGACCTCTTATTCATTCTTGCCATTAACTGAAGAATCTAATATATAAATGATAGTCTTTCTCTGTAACTTAACTCCTGTTTCCATTCTCATGTCTTCACTATTAAGCTAAATGAATATGCAAGTTCTGTACTCTTGATTACTTCTTTACCTCCAATGACCATTTCTTTCATTTCATTTCACTTCATTCCTATGATGCAAGCTCAACTCAGACCTTATCATTAGCAGAAACTGTGCCACTTCTAAGTGCTCTGTTTCATGTATTTCCATCTCTAACTACATTTTTCTAATCTTTTAGCTCACCTAGCAAATTACCTTTAACAGCATAATTCTTTGGTTACCTTGACCTTGTCAATCCCCTAATCACATCTGTCTCTCACTTTCTACTATGTCCTATAAGTATATCCCAGTTATTACAATTAGGCCATGACAAATACCATGAAGCCACTTGTCTCCCTCTCTCTGTCTCACTCATTAGCCATTTCCCAGTTCTGGATGACCCGTGTATCAGAAACAATGACACCATTTTGGAGGAAACCACATTATTATTTTAAGCTGATTGGTATTACTTTAAATCTAGCAAAATCATTGTGAAATGGACCAACATTCTTCCATGTTTTGTTCATTTACTCAACAGATATGTAACTTATATACCAGGAAATGTTCGAGGTATTAGGATTATGAGTGGAAAATTCAAACCAGACCTTGCTTTCATATGGCTTATATTCCACTGGGTCTAGGAAGAAAGTCAGAAAAAAAACGAGTAAAGAAATAAGCATCTGGGAAATAGAAGATCGTACCAAAGGGTGTCTATTCACTGAAAAAAAAAGTATATGTTGGGCACCTACTATCTGTCAGGTATAATATTTTAGAAATAATAAAATAGGGTAATGATATAGAAGACTTGGGGTAAGGGAAAACTTAATAAACACTCTTATGCCTCCCTGACGGGAAACATTTTTGCTGAGACCCGATTGTGGAGGTTGATAGAAGAGTATTTCATGAGGACAATATCACTGTTCTAAAGCCCTGAATTAGGGAAAAACATGTCCTGTCCAAAGACAGAAAGGAAAATACAGAAGGCAAATCAGTGTGACTGGAGCTTTGTGGCCTGTGATATAAGTTCAGGTTGAAAAGTAGGAAGGGACCATGATAAAATAATGTCATCCATGGTATATTTTCTCCTTTGGTAGATAGGTATGAAGGCAGGGAAGAAATACCTTCCTCAAACAGCTTCTTCTTTCATTTTAAGCTAATGCCTTCACTTTATAAATCATTTTTAAAATAGAACCCATCAGTACAACATATCTCCCCCATCTTTCCACCTAAAAGACTACCATATTTTTTTCCTCCCACCTGTTATAATTGAAACCATCTTGTAGTTTAGACCTAACCCTCCTGCACTTTCTTTCACAGTCTTCCATTCTTCAAATAGAACCTCTATATCTAATGTTATTAACATCTTCATCTCCACATTCTGATTCAGTGTTAAAACATATGCTAATGTCTCCCAACTCAAAAGAAAAATCCTTCCTTAACTCCCTCCCCATCTCCTTCTAAATAAATCTCCCCACTTGAGCTCCCAACCCACAACTTAATATATTCCTCTCAAAATTATCAACAGCTTCCATGTTTCAATTTTAAAGGACTGGCCATCATTTTCTTCTTACTTAACCTCTACTTACTTAACCTCTTCTTACTTAACCTTCTTATTTAACTTAACCTTCTTACTTACTTAACCTTCTTACTTACTTAAAATTCCATAGAAGGAAACACTACATAGTAAAGTAGCAAATAGACAATGTCTTTCTTTTGGTACTCACAAATAAATTCTTCCCATATCTCTATCTCTATCCCTATCCATATATCTCTATCTCTATCTATCTCTATCTCGAATTCTATCTCTATCTATATAATAACTTAATAACCAAGAACTCTGAAATTTTCTTTCCACTGTTAGTTCTCTGGGTGGTCAAGTAAGTTCCTGTATTGAAAATGTTAAAAAAAAAAATGTAAAAGATCCTAATTATAGTATGGTATAAACATATTTTAATTAAAGAACATTATTGGCATCCCCCCTCTACAATACAATAATATATGTGTATACATGTGAATATATTTTTCTTCTAAGGTGTTTTAAGAAAAAATATGTATGATAATAGAGACTGCTGTGTGTAAGTAATGATATGATTATAATGCATATGTGTCCTTATGATCTTACTCTCTCAGCATTATATACAGAAATGTCTCTTCTACAATTTCTGAATCAAGTCTTTCCCCCATTCAGCTCCCTTTTGCTGCTTAGAAGGGGTCTTCTGTGACATTCAAATTAGAATTGGGTTTTACAAAGCAAGGCAACTCTAGAAGCCGAAAAAAGGAACATGGAAAATAAGTGACAAATATTTTAAAGCAAGAACTTCTTATGTTCATGACATTTTAAAGGGCTGAATTTTTTCAGAATATCTAAAATGCAAAGTAGATAATTTCTTTCAACATTTTGTTTTAAATTAAATAAATTTTCAAAGAAATCTCAGTATGTTTGTTTTTTACTGCCTCTTTCTCCATCAACTAATGCTATTTTTGTAGCCCAAAGCAGGCTTTTAAAAAGTGTAGTGTAGTAATTGCTTTATTCTGACAGGAACTTCCATATGCTGAAGATGTGAACATAATTCGTTGATTGGCCTATTCAGATGTAAACATGCCCAGTGGGTAGATGAGTTCAAATTATTAATCATTTTCTGAATAGTTATGTATTTGTGAAATTGTTAATGAGATTTTACAGTTTTCCTTTCATTCCTGTCAGAGATAACTGGTCAACATGAGGACATGTTGGAGAAGTTTGGTAGAGCTGTAAGATAAAGTGGCTTTCTGTTTTCTCTTCTGGCAACTCTAGGGCAGCAGGGTTCTCTGTCAAGTTTCTGTACTGTTTTAGTTCCTTGAGGCCACTGACAGTTATGTGGTTTTCACTTTCCTTGGCTTTGCATGATAGACTGCTTACATCCGGAGGCACATCAGAATCAAGCTAGTGTTTACATCTAAATGGCTTCCTTCATTAAACTCCAACTTTGATTTTCAATATATTAAATTTGTGTGTTGTTCAAAGGAATAAAGTGATCTCAGGCATTTATTTAATTGGCTTTGTTTGTATGATTATTAAATTAAGACTGTCACTATTACTTCATCTGGAATGATAATTTCAAAGTTGTCATTTTACAAGCAATTTCAAAAGAATAGCAGAATTCTGAAGTCAATTTTAGTGAACAAAAGTTTTTTCTTACTGTGTGATACAGTGAAACTGAACCAAATAATTAAATTTGGAAGTAATGCCAAATTGAATTCACAAAATATACAAACTGCAGAATATTTTTAAGAGACTGAAATTAAATTTAAAAAAATAGATTTTTAAAGAGTTGATATCTTCTCAAGTATATACTGTAACACAAGCCAATGGCTAATAGAGTGTTGTTAATTTAAGGTACTTGAAACTTATTTCACTGCATGCATAAGACTCATTTGAATTGAGCATTTTTTTGTTCTTAAGTAAATGATAATTCTAAGCCACCAGGAAGAAGTTTTTTCTTGTAAATAGGTTTTACATTCCAAATAGTTTCTTAAATATTTTAATTTACTAAGTAGATATTTTATTCACGGACAATGCAAAGATAAAATTGATTACGGCTTCTAAAAATTTTTACAACAGTTAAATTTCTATACTTCAGTGTATATTGGGTTATCTCTATAAATAATGCATTGATCACAAAAGGGAAATGGATTCTTTCTAAGATATTACCACATGGTCATGTATAAATGCCTATTTAAAGGGAAACTATTTCAGATGAAAGAGAATGGAATGTAGATAGATTCACCTTCCATTATCATATGAAACGAACAGAGGAATGACCTTCGATGTCTTCCCAAATCTGAGATAAAATGGCATTTTTCAGGGCATGTAGAAAAATAAAAAAACATGGCTTGCATTTACGCTGCCAATTCATCTTCTGTAACCTGTCAGAAATGGTCAATTCAGGATTATCAAGAACTCATTTTAATCTTGGTTTCAATTTCTTTTCCCAGAAGCCTTTTTGCCAGGGAAAACAAAAGTAGCAAAGTTTCCTGCTCTGACTTGCAATTTACATCCCTTTTGCCTTACACTTAGATTAAGGACAAAATCTGGAACACTTTGGAATTACTTTTAGCCTCTTCACCATTTCATATTTCCAACCCCCTCTGGATGTGAAAAAGAGAAATGGAATCACTGATTCCATCCTGGACATTGATAATGTCCATGGTTAAATTTACTTTGAAAATGTCAGTTTTCTATTTCAAAAGCAGGTCCTCATTTTGTGCCTTGTGATAAAACTTATTAAAACTAGCAGATGCCTCTTATATATCTGATTTTGCATTAAAGATCAAATATCTGATTTTTGCTTCAGAAATTTATACAACATGTCATTTGGAAAAGGCCAATATTTTGGTTCACTTGTCAATGATAATCAGTGTTTAATGAAGCAAAGTGTAGCTGTGTTGATATTTTTATTGTGGCACTTGATCATTCTTTCACTAGCAGACCCACAGATGGCCTTTTTTAATCCAGAAAATATCTGGCTAAATACATTCTATTTTTGTTCTGTTGTTCTTATGTTCTTTGGGAACCTCTGGTGCCTTTGCTTTTTACTATGGGAGCTTTTAGAATGAAATATGTACATCTACGTCCCAGCCTTCTTGAAAGCTCTACCCAATTGGCATCTCAACCCACCTTTCCTAACTTCATTTTACTGCTCCCTTCATATTTCCTCTGCTTTAGCTAAACTGGACTGCGATCATTGTATATGACAACCTGTCATTGTTTCTTCATTCATGAGCTTTCCTTCATTGGAGGTTTCCTCACATCCACCAACCCACACTAACCCTTATCTAGGCAACATGGCTGTCTTGTAAAGTACCACATATCCAGTCCAGTCCTTAACGCTCTAAGAAATGCATTGACCTCTTTTGCAGATTTTGTTTTCTTTTTTGAACTTTGGAAGCAATGTCTTATCTTTTAGGATAATTTTCTATGTATAAACTGTAGATTCTTTGTTACCTCTCTCCTTTCAGAGTACTGATTCAAGTACCATCATTACAAATATTCTGAAATCTAATTACTGCTTTCCTTTCTTTTACTGACCCATCTACTTTGTCTCAATCTTTTCAACTCTCCTTTCTTTCATTAGCTTGGACTTCATGGCACTCAATTATTCATATCCTCTAAAGCTCCTGTCTTTATTTTATTTTATTTATTTATTTTTTAAGATTATATTTATGAATGTATTTGAGAGAAAGAGAGAGTAAGAGAGTGAGCATGATCAAGGGGAGGGTCAGAGGGAGATAGTCTCAAGCCGCCTCCATGCTGAGCCTAGAGCTCGCTGTGGGACTCAATCTCATGACCCTAAGATCATGACCTGAGTCCAAATCATGAGGACACTCAACTGATTGAGCCACTCAGAAAACCCTAAATCTTTTGTTTTTATTTTAAACCAAACCTTGGATGATTCCTCTTCACTGTGAACATCTACTTTATTAAAAGTATATATATATCTGTATAGAAACAATCATATGAAGTCTCTCTGTTCCTACACATCCATACATCCCATTCTAATAGAGTTGTTCTGCATGCTACTGTCTGAAGAAACCTCTCCTGTGTCTGTGGATCCCATCTACTCCTGTGCTCATAGTCATTTGATTCTACTCTGACAAGCCTATTCTTTCCATGTCATATATACAATTTCTCCTCATTGTCCAAGAAATTCTAAACATAGTCAAATTTCTCTAATTAAACAAATAAGTAAAATCTATTAAAAAATCCAAACCACAGTTACTCAGGCTAATCTGTCTTCCCTCCTTTAGACAGTCAGTGGCCTATACCACTGGAAGGTCTCAATTTCCTTGGCTCCTATGTGCTATTCAATTCATACTAATAAGGCTTCAGTCATCATGATTCTTCAGTCATCATGATTCCATGAAGTAACATTCACCAATGATACCAGTGACTTCATTTGATAAAGATAATGAATATATATAAAGTACTTTTTTCATATCTTTGAGGCATTTGATGCAGTTAACCACTGCCTTAAAACACTGTCCCTCCCTTCATTTCTGTTATATGACTCTCTCCTAAACTCTGGCTATTCTTTCTCTGTCTCTCTTGTAGTCTCACCCTTCTATACCTAGCCAATAAATTTAGAGTTCCTCAAGATTCAATTCAAATTCTCTTCTCTCACTTTATATTCTCTTCCCTGGTAATCTCAACCACCCTCATGGATTCAATCACCTCTAATGCTCTTCTCTATCTCAGATTTATATTCTTAGCTAGACTTGCTCCTCTGAGTTTTATTCAATCTATTTTCTACATGATAGCTCAAGGGATATTTTCAAAATAAGAATTCATCTTTTGAGGCCCTCTACCCCAGATTCTCCCATTCCTACTCACATTCTTGAATAATTTTCCCATTAGGATATTCCCATGATAAGTACTTCCATTCACTCACCCATTATGATTCCTCCTACTACATGTAATTTACGCATGCCATTTCTTTTCTGTTAGATGCTGTCCCCTTGCCCCTTTACATGAAGTCCAACTCATCCTTTGATGTCAGCTAAAGTATAACGTCCTCAAGGAAGATTACCTTGACCTTTCTGACTAGAATAGACCCTCATATATGTATGGCATATGTCTCCTTCATACCATTTAGCAGAGTTGTCAATTTATCTTTATTGGTAAGATTATTTGTTAATATCCCTCTTCCTTCCCAAAGGCAGTTACAAGGTCTTTCTTTTCTTGGGAATAAATCCCCAATATCTAAAATAGAGCCCAACACAAAATAGTAGTTCAATAATTGTTTGGTGGATGAATGAGTGAATACATGATGAATTCCTCGTTTAGTCTATGTTACTTATCAAAACATAATACCTTTCTCATGGTAAGAATTCCACAAGTAATAGTAGAATTGTATATGTGTGTGTATATATATATATATATATAAATATGTAATGCAAATATATATATAATTTATATATATGCATAATTGAATGATATTTGAAAGAATGCAAATATAGGTTAGAATCTGTAACTTAGAACAACAGGTTTATATTCAATTCAACTATATTCATGATTATTTTCATATTGTGTTGTATGGCATTTGAGCAAGATTCATGGCAATTGGTTTTCTTTTGGATTAAGAAATATGCAATGTTGTCCTTTAACACATTTATTAGAACATCTGATTAAGGTTGGTTACAGCAGTTTCTGTTTAAATTGAAATGTCACTTTGTTGTCCCTTTTAGACTGACAGGAATTGACTAATAATTTGCATTTTACATTATATTAAACCCCAAGTTCTTTGAATGAAAAAGCTAGTACTGTCACACTTTTGGAGTGTGGTTTTCATGAATATATTTTTCCCACTCTCCAGAAAACAAATGGTTATAAAAACTCAATATAACATTATTCATTTTCCCAGTACCACACATCTTGTTTTTGAGAGCAGCACCCATAAAACAGTAACAAAAAAGTTATTTCTTAGGGATGATTCATTTTAGCACATTTTAAAGTAATCATTAGTTTGTGACCTTTCATTAATAGAGGAGATGCAGAAACCACAAGCAATAACCACTAATCACTAATTAAAGTCACTGATGGGAGAAATTTGAAAGAAACACTGTTTACAATTTGCTTTGGAAGAAATTCAGAAGTATGGCAGGGCTCTGGTTAAGGTTACATATTTTATCTAGTCCAGGCTATTGAACACCCCAATTACACACTCTATATTAATCACCACTTCTAATTAAAACTTGAAAATATAACATTGCCTTTTTATTAAACAAAAATGGGTGTCGATTTTCACTAATTAAAAAGGAACTTATCACAGGATGGGGTTCCAGGAAATCCTTAAAAAAATTGCCAGGTTGATTTTGTAATAAATATTTTAAGACCAACATCAATGAAATTATATTAAACACTTAAAAATGAATGAGCAAAAAGTACTTTATTTCTAATATAATTATAGAGTAGCATTTAATCTTCCGACGGGTCTTGCTGCCTCCAATCTGGTTACATCAATGGTCTCCCCTCTTTGCAGTCAGAGTGGTCTTTCTAAATGCCAATCAGATTGTGTCTTTTTCTTTGTTCAAGTTCTTTGATTTTCCTCCTACCATTCAGAATTAAGTTCGATGTTTTCAATTAAAAGTGCTGGCCCCTTGTGATCTAGATAGAAGTTGTCTATCGCTCCAGCTTTAGTTAAAGCCAGAAACACACATATGCACAACCTGACCTTCTAGTCCCATGCAACTGAATATCACTTCCCAAATGCTTCGTGTTGTTTTCTTCCTCTGGTCATTCACACATTCTGTTTGTATTTCACAGTAAAGCCTCTCCCTTGTTCACCTAATTTCTGCTTTTTCCCCCCCCAAAACATTTTGCAAATTAACTGAGTGTTATTCAGTTCACATATCACGTCCTCCAGGATGCTGATTCCTGATGCCCCAGTTTCTTTTAGAAGTCCAGAGCACTTGGCAGTAAACCTCAGTCACAGATTTGGTAACCATAAGCATCGATTTATTTGTCTGCATAGGGGCAAAATTGTATATACCTTGAGGACTAAATCTTCTTTAATTTAATATTGGCTGGCCCTGGTATACTGTATTCATTTGATAAACACTTACCTATCCAGTGTTATATGCCAGTCCCTTAGTTTGGAGCTGCTGTTCTAAAGATTAAAGACTCAAGGCCCCCATCCCAGACAAGTGGATCATCCCTAGACAGAGAAACGGCAAAGATGCAACATTTAGTTTCTAACCGAAGAAATAAACAAACTAATATCATTTTTGAAAACTAACTAAAAGGAAGCTAAAAACTATAATCATGAGATGGTGATAAGAATCACGAATTTATATAATTTATTGGTATAGTAAGTGATTAAATGCTTGCATTCTAAATTGGTGGCTATGATGTACAACTTTAAGGTTAACTTTGTGGACCAAAATTGAAAGTCAAACTCTTCTCTTTCTTTGACTTACTAATTCCTATCACACATGGCACATGAAGTAGTTTGTTTGTTGGAATCTTTGGTTTCAAGGATCAGGTACTACCCAGCCACCTTGTGGATATCTCCTTCCTAATCTGGCAGTGTAAAGGTTAAAGAGGAAGACAGAAGCATTAGTCTGATTATTCACTTGGAACCTACATAGATAATTTAGGATTGGTGGAGCTTGAGATTGGTGTTGGATGGGGACAAAAATAACTTTATGCTGCTGAGGCTAGAGGCAAATGAAACACTTGCTCCTGGCAACGATCCAAGACTACCAGTGGTAGATATTTGTTACATCTCTTAATAGTTTCAGTAGCAAAGCTTTTGTCCTGGAGTGTGCTGGCAGCTGGTCTCTCAATGGAAGGATTACCAGGGAAACAGCCACTATTAGGATACCCCTATGTTGAGGCTTTGTCTCCAAAACAACAAAGGTGCTACTTCCAGACCACACTCAAAATGATATGCAATGTGCAGTATCAGGGAGTGGTGTTGTGTTAAGTTACTCAATTTAAACCTGTTGGGGAAATTACTATGGGCATCATCTGTGGGTTCAGGGTAGTCAATTTCCCTTCAGTGACTGGAGAGGGAAACATTTTATTTTAGCCCCCAGGCATTCTCTAAAAGGTTAGAGATGTAATTAACATTGCTCTTAAAAGAATGGAAACATGCAATTTGCTATATCTATTTCTAAATAGTGTTAGTTTTATTGTGAAACTGGGATAGCTCTACCAACTGCTGGTACCTATACAAGTCAGGATATAGATTTTGGTAAAACTGGTCAGTGGTAACTGCCTTTGATTTATAAATTTTACAAAAGTACCTGTGAACATTTGCTTAAAAACTGAAATTATAGGAGCCCCTGGGTGGCTAAGTCAGGTAAGCATCTGAGTCTTGATTTCGGCTTCGGTTATGATCTCAGGGTCTTGAGATCAAGCCTCACATTGGGCTCTGGGCTCAGCAGGGAGTCTGCTCGAGACTCTGTCCTCCCTCTCTCTCTCTCTGCCCATCCCCCTGCTTTCATGTGCTCTCTCTCTCTAAAATGAATAAATAAATCTTGAAAAAATTAAATTACAATAAAAAAGATTAACTCATGTAAAGTACCATGCAGAAGGTGATTCAGAGGAAACTTTGGGTTTTTTTCCTCTTTCCCCGTTTTTGGGTGACAAGGACAGGTTACTAACAGAACATTTTTCTGAGTTATCTCATCCATTCAAAGACACCAAAGAATCCTAATCAAAGTGCCTATATGCTGTGTGGCAAGTGGTGCTGTGAGGATACACAGGCAAGTAACTCCACGAATTGGATAGATCTTGAAATGAAGGAAACTTCATGATACTGAAACCTTATTTAAGAAAAAAAAAAAATCTGGCATTGTTCCTAGAGCTTGTGGCTCTGTGCCACTTAATGAAACACTCATGATAGATGAGCAGTCTCCCTGTCATGCCTATAAAGGAATGCTTGATGATTTTATTAACACAGGCAGCGCTGAAACCTCTATTTGATGAACATTCTAATAAGGATGCCCTCTATGCTAGCGAAAGTTCAGGGAAATAACAAGGAATAACAAATAGATGAAAGAAGACATAGTTTTGATCATAACATCACAACACATTGCAGGTGTCTGACTTAAATAATCATGTGTTCTGAAGCAGTATGCAGTATATAGAATTAGGTCCAGAAAAAGAAAAAGTGCAATTTTCAACTTACAACTGGCAATGGCACAACAATACAATCACCCTTATTAAGCAACATCTTAATTTGAGATTTTGTGTTCTCTAAATCATAATCCAAATTGTTTATTATAGTACTGTATGGTAAATGAGAATTCCTTCACTGGACTTAGGAACCCAACACAAAATGATCAATTAGGTTTTACTCTCTCAATAAGAAACTAATAAGCCAATGCAGGAATAACTGTAGCCTAGATGTGGAAATTGTCTAACCCCATAAACCTCTTTAGATGAAAACTTTAGACTTGGTGGTTAGCTATTAAAAAGTAATACTTTGGAAATAAAGGAAATGCAGATGTGCAAATAACATACTCTTTGTGTTTGGCCTGCCTTTTCACTGTAGAACTATAAATGTTGCTTGTCAATACCATTTCTGCCTTCTTCAAGACCACCTACCATCTGTTTAACCCTCACTGCAAGTAATCCCTTATGATCTAGCTTAGAAGTCATCATACATTCTTGAAACCTCCTTTAGACTTACGACTGCCTCTCTGATATGCCTCTCTATGTTTACCTTCTTCTTACATTTTCCTTAAATTGCCTGTTTACTTCCTTACCTCAATGAAATTATGACCTCCTAGAGGACAGAGCTATTGACCTTTTTGAAATTTTAGCATAAGAGTTTACCACGTAATATTTTTGAATGAATAAATTAATGAAGGTATAAATGAATGTCTGCATTCATTATGCAAACCATCCTTGATTTGTAAAATCATATTCTGAAATACCACATGTATTTTGCATATCATAGAGTTGAGGTGGAACTTTTTATTGACTGCAAAACAACTAATCATAATACATTCACTGGAGGTAAAAATGCAAAAGGAAAAAGCATTTGATCTTTCTGGGATATGCAAACACACATATGTTGGAATGGGTTTTATGTATGTGTATATTTATTTTCCCATATGTCTGACATAAGCTAATAGATCTATAGCTACATACCTATGCCTATATCTGTATATCTATATCTATCTAGATGGAGATATTTTCAACAACATCTCTGTAACATTAGTATTTATTACACCCCAAAGACTTATGATATATTTACTCTCTTGGGTGTGGACATCGAGGAAAAAATTCTAGTTATCTAAGCTTTATAAAAATGAAAATATATTGAATAATATTTTATTTTATCCTAAAACATAGACTGCTTAAAAGATAAACATCTTAAGACATAATTTCTTATTGATTAAATCCAAGCAACCCTTGAAATTCAGCTTTAGCCATAATTCAAGAAATTTAATTGTTTCTTTTCTTTGGAGACGATGGTTGTGTGAATATAGGTATTTACATATCATTCATTCCAGAGCTTACACTGAATTTCACCGAAAGGTGATTTTCTTTTTTTTTTTTCAGTGAAAGTTATGAACTCAATTATAAGATATATAACATTTTGAAGAAAGCACACAGGAGATACAAGTTTATGCCACAATAAAAATTTGGTAAATGTACATGATACTCAATGCATAAATTAGATTTATGTGTCAGACCATACATTTACAAATATATGATTTACAGTGCTGCCAATTACAAGAGAAAAACCAATCATCTTTGGCAATCAGTTTATATTAATTGACTTTTTTTCTTTTTAATTATTACTTTGAATTATTCTTAGAAAATATTTACTTTGCTTTTGTAGAATATACATTATTGATGCAGTATATGTATTAAAATATTTTCAAAGAAATAAAAATAAACATTTTCAGAATAAGTATAACACATGAATCTTAATAAATAACATATCCAGTCTTATTACATCATTGAAACTAATATAGATTCCACTATTAACTCAAATTTTGTATATATATATAAATAATCATACTATTCCAATTTGATTTTAGTTACTCATTTTATGAGTAAATTGCATTTCCCTCAAGATAATATGCAAAATCTGATTCAACATTTTATGAACGTAGAAATACTTTACTATGAGATTTATAGAATGCTTCTTCTTTTAATTGAGGCATTCCTCTTTTGATGATACCTTTGTTAGCCAATTGTTCAGAATTTTCACAAAGACATTGTTAAAATTTAAGTTAAAAGTAGTAGATACCAAAGTATTTAACAAGGTCATTCTTCAAGTTTGAAGAGTTCCTGCACTCTGCAATGCATCAAACAGTAATTTGTAACTGACAGTTTTCTTACCTAGAGTGCTCCTCAGCCAAGAGAGTGTTCTCCAAAGACAGTCAGCTGGGTAAATGTCAGGAGCTCAAAAAGTAAATTATAGTGCAAACAGCGTTGATATTTCTATGAATGGAAGAAAAGCGTATTTATTTTTAAAATGTAGAATTTTATTTAAAACAAGTGAAAACCTTCTATTGTGACCTTTACAAGATTCCAAACAGTGACGAATTTGGTCATTACAAATAACCTTTTCCAGAAAGAGCTTTACCATTCGGGACTTTCATTTGGTAATATATGTGAATTAATTTCCTTTCTACAAAATAACTCATGATATTGAATTTTTTATGAGATATTTTATCCCCGATATTACAGTTTTATATACATTTTAGAAGGGAGAAAGTAAGGGAGCAACTATAAGGTAGTTTATCATTTTAACTTGTTTGGAGGAAATCATTCAGTCATTTTCTTTTCTTTCTTCCCTACAGAATGCTATTGAATCTGTGTGAGCTTTGTTGGTAGTTATTTCTCCCAATGTTCTTTATAGAGCTTAGTAGGATTCTATTCAGAAGTTTCATTCTAAAGCAGTTTGCACTTTAACACACAGGTTGGATTCTCTGAACGCATTGTTAAGTCATTTGTTTGGAATCCGGTTCTACTTTTCATCATATAAATAATATTGTGTATAGTGGTTTAAAGATATATCCCAAGTTAGTTTTCACTATTTTTAGCTTTTGGGGACTCAAAGAGAATATATATATGTATATATTCTAGAATGTATAAATATATAAGATTATAGAAAATTAAGTATAAAATTATTAAAATAAATAAAAGAGTGGACAAGTATTGTAAGTCCTAAGTAGATTGCATAATAACATCTTTACTGGAATATGGATTTAGACCTTTTTTTGGTTATATATGAAAGACAATGAACTTTCTTAATCATTGTATAAAATGTTAGCCATAAATTCTATCCTCTTACCAATTTTACATTTCTTAATAACTTTTATCATTATTGATATTATATTTGGTTATTTTCTTCTTCCACTGGAATAAAAGCTTCACTGAAGCAGTTATGTATCTTTAGTGTAAGTTCATATGGTATCCCCAGGAACTAGAACAGTGACTAGCATATGGTAAGCGCTATTTGTTGTTGCTTAATAACATTGTTGAGCATTTTGAATGAATGCTCATTCAAAATGCTCAACAATATTTGTTGAATGCATATTTGTTGAATGAATGAATAAATAAATGAACACTAAATCAAAGGCTTAGTTGCTTCGAAACATGAGTCACCTTGATAACACATGCTTATGTACATTTTTATCTTCCACACTGCAAACAAGAATAAACTGTATCTTACTGGGAAGAAATTTTTAGACACCTACTTAATAACTGCTTTGTAGATAGATTTCTTGTCTGAACCAGTTTCCCCTAATCCAAGTCTCCTTCCACAACAGTTGCTTGGCTTGCCCCTTTTCTCATTGGCCTGACTTTGAAGACATGACTCAAGTAGGCTCCCTGTTTTCTCTGCTTCACAGATCAGCCACTACATGGTTGGCAATTGCATAGGAAGATAATGAAGTGGATGAGAGAAAGTTATTGTGAAGCCCTTTGTTTGGAACCTAAAGCACTAAGAGAAATCTCCACATGTTTTACCTATGTGTGTCAAAAAGGCCTATGGGAGTCACAGAGGTGTTAATACGGACCATTATTAATGACGCTGGCCAACCATAGCTCCTGTTTTCTTTGTTTCAGAGACAAGTACACTACTACTCATGCCTACAGAAAATGTGTCCCCTTATTGAAACACAAAAGATGCATAAACACATAAAATATTATTAATTTTGAAATGCTCTTATTTAATAGAGATGATATGGGAATTAAGCTTTACCTTGATGAATACTGACTTGGAAGTTTGTCTTTTTTTTTTTTTTAATTAGTTTATTTGTCTTGAGCGTCTGTCTCATTCCACATAGGAAATGCATACACTGAAAAACAATGGTAAAAGAATAATAATGAAATAGAATCAGGCAAACTGTGAACTTGTGTGCAAAGGCCAGAAGTTAAATATGTCTCAAATTTGACTGTTTAGTCACAATCCCCACAAATATCTATCAAGCACCAACTTATGCAAAGTGCAAAATAAGAAGAGTGAATGAACTGATAGAAATCCCGATTTCAATTCCACAAACTTATTTTTTGTGAGCATCTAGGATGGTCCAGGCACTACAAAAAGAACTGAGGATTCCGATAACTGTAATACTGAAATTTGGCAGATGCTTCCTCCCCATGCCGATTCTAGTTCCATGTTACAAATCATTTCCTTTTTCTTATTTAAACACTTTTATTTTTATATTTTAAAAACATTTTAGGCATGTAATTACCTAATATATTTCATATTGTATTGAATAAGTATGTTAAATTCACATATACTGTAATAGTTTTACTTTTACTATGAATACTCATATCTTGAGTAAATAAACACAATGTAAACTTAAATCAATATACGTCTGAAAGAATCAGGTATTTTGTGAGATTTTATGCCTAGAACCATATTCTGATGTGAAAAATATTTTCAATGAAGATGACAGGCATATATAATCTGAATAAATGAAAATTCAAAGGGAAGATAGTAAGAGTGTCTGTGGAAGACATGCATGTTTTCAAAGTGACTAAAAAATCAATACAATAGAGTTTAGGCTGCAGCTTAAAATAATAGTCACTACTGAGTGGAATGTATTTTGTACCAAGAAGTATGCTAGATGCATTAGATTCTCTACTTCTAATCTTAAAAACAATTCTGATGATTTGATATTTTTCTGATTTTATATATAGTGAATATAGTCTTAGGAAATTTAAGATTTGCTAGAAATCAGGTAAAACTAGAGCAGCCGGGTTTCATTTCTCATTTCCTCAAGACTTCAAAGTCTCAGTCCTTTCTATTAAAGTATGCTGACTCTCCATCCTTAATTGATTGAACTAATCAAAAATGACACTTAAAACCAAATTAGTTAGAAGTACTCCTTTAAAATCCTCCTTAATAACACTGATCCCACCAAGCAAATATAATCTTACTGTCTAAATACTCCTGAAGTTTTTAGGATCTTTACCTTTTTAGAAATTGTTTGTCTTATACTCTTATTGTTTACCTACCTGTTTTTGGCTCTATTACTAAATTATATGGAATACTGACATCAAGTTTAAGCATATATTAGACTAAAAAAAAAATTAGAAGCCTGTGTAAATCTTTATCCCCTAGCCAACTCGGCATATCAAGAGGATATTTACATATTAGCTTATCACAGCAAAATTCAATACTGATTATATAATATTAAAACACTTGTTTTTTCCAAGCTGCCTGGATGGCAAAGATGCCCTAGTTTGCACCTCTCCTAATGAATTTTATATTTATTATATATAATATATTTAAAATATGTTTTAAATAAATATTATATATTATATATATTTAAATAAAATATATTTTATATATATCCTCAAATAGGAAGGGACATTCTTTGTTGTACCTATAGATATACAAATCCCCTGCAACACGGACAGTCTCCCTCTGGTTGGCAGAATAATGATTCCCTCCTTCCCCATCCTAATCTCTGGAACTTGTAATTGTTATGTTACCTGACAAAGCTGAATTAAGTTGAATTAAGATTTCAGATAGAATAAAGATTCCTAATCAGCTGATTTTGAGAAGTGAATTCTGTACTATCCAGGTAGATCCAATGTAATTGCAAGAGAGAGCAGAGACTGGAAGCTGGAAAGCAAGAAAAAAGTGAATTCTCCCCTACAGTCTCCAAAAAATAATGTAGCCCTTCCAACATTTTGATTTTAGCCCAGTGAGACCTTGTTTTGGACTCCTGAACTATAGAAAAGGAAGATAATAAACTTGTGTTGTTTTAAGCCACCACATCTATGGTAATTTATTACAGCAACCATAGAGAACTGATACACCTCCCTTGACTGCTGTTCCTTCTAGGCCAATAGCAATTTTGGTAGATGTCAGCATATAACGATGTGTCAGATTCAGACTTCCTTTATTATACTTTTTGTTAGTTCTTGGCAACTGGTAATTCCTTTGTTGGAAGACCAGGAAAGAGGCATTTTCCCACAGCAAAGTTCTGACCTTGTGCTATAGACATAGGTCATAGGTACAGATCTTGATTATATGCTTTGAGAATTGTTTCATTCTTCCTGTTGATCTTGAACATACTTTATTGAGAGAATGATTTACTGAATGAATAAGCATAAAGGCAGCCTAATGTTTATCCTCCTATTAGTGTATGTGTGAAAAAAATTAATCCTGATTTTTTTCCAGTCGAACAAAAATAATTTGCTTAGCAATATACAAATTTGAATTACTTTAACCCTAAATTACTCATGTTTTCTAATTTTTAGAGGAGGGTAAAAGTAAGAACATCATAGCAAGTTCTCCATCTAAACAACATTTAGAAGTTACAATGCAAATTTCAACTTCTGCATCTATTATCCCACATCCCCAAATTATATTTCCAAACTAGATCAGTATTTCTTTTATATTCCAGAAACAGATAGTGTTATATGGTAAAAGAGAGAGGAGTGGGGGAGGGAGGTGCAGATTGAGAAAGAAAGAAAAAGAATACATGCAAGTTTTAGCCGTACTAGGAAGTTCTTCAGCTTCCTCAGTAATGTCTAGGAATGTGTAAAGGAAAACTTCGTTTAACTTAAGCCCATTTGGGTAAAAACTACAATCTATAGTTTTCATCTTTATAAAATATTTTCATATTCTTGGGAAGAAATGGCATGTGAGACACTCGTGCTTCCTTGGAAATTCAGGAAGGGACCTCTTGTGTTCCATTACCCTTCATTTCCATTCTCTTTTCAAGCTGAGGCTGTTGCGCTTTGACAATATTTTATCTGTTTTTTGTGCTGGCCTCCTGTCTTCCTCACTAAATATGATGGAGATGTTGGCCTCTCATCTTTCCTACTAAAAAATACTATTTGTTGCAGGATAAAAGTTTAATTATTCATTTTCTTCTTCACTTTGCTTTTTGGAACAGACATTTATGTTTTAACTTTCTCCTTTCAGTTATGAAGAGATAAAAAATTAAGAGATAAAACCAATGACTTCAGAATACAATAGCAGCTATTGCTTACACTAATCATCTCTGTCTTCCCTCCGGAATGGTAGTTCTCTACAGAAAGAATCTCGATGTTGGAAAGCTGGCATCAATTGAACCGCAGTCCATTTCTTGTTATCACACCTGGTGTGTGGCACATTTTCCCTGTATTGTTCTGTGAGTCTAAACTTCAATTATTTCCCAGAGGTCTATGAATAAGACACGTAGATAAGCCAGAGAGCAGATGCAAACCAAAATACCTGCTTTATTAATAACCAGTCGACATCCTATTTTTCCCTCATTATCTCATTCCATTCATTATTATTTAGCAAATAATTCAATTGTGGTGGATATAACACTTTTTAAAAGTCAGGTATAGTAAGTTTTATGAAAAATTACTAAAGCAGATAAAGGAGAATAGAGAGTGATGGGAGAAAGGAAGCTACTCTTCTACTGAGCAATCCAAGGTTTCTTTGTTATCTTCTGAACAGGAAGTAAAAAATGTGAATACCTTGGTAATGACTATTGAGATGATAGAGGAAACAGCTTTTGCTTTTTGGTGGCCGAGCAAGGAATGAGAGAGATGGGGGAAATCATAAGTAATAGTCTCAGAGAGAAGGGAGGACCTAATTAGTAACACTCTAAAAGGAGAGCTCTTGGGTAAAACCTGGACTGGAGTGAGGTCTTCTACTTCCCCAGACCAAAGCTTGAGATCTGTACATTTACATCTTTCCTCGGAGTCTAATAGCTCAAGAACAATGATTAGAAGCTGAGGTATTTGGCTCATATTAATGAATCAATGAATCATGGGCTGAGAGTGACAAGGGAAGTAGCAAAGACAATAGGGCACCAGAGAAACCTGGTTCTGCTCATTAAATGTTGCCCAGTGGCTACTAAGCTTTGATGAGCCACTCTTTCTCTTTTGGGAAAATGGGTGGAGATAGAATGATCAGGTATGTATGCTTCAACCCTAAGTTATTCCATGATGGAAAAAGCTGTGTGGAAATCTCCCCAATGAATACTGAGCCTAGGAATATAAATATGTCCTGTTAAAATTTATCATTAGCTAGTAATGATGCAGCTCATCATTTTGAAAGTCCTCTGATATATGGGAAATGCTGTGGTATAAACCTTCTAAATAACACCATTTTTAATGATTTGCCAGTGATACTTATTTTATTATTTGCTTTAGTCTACCCATAAGAAGACTGCTGAACAGCCATTAATTGTGAAATGTTAATGTAATATAGCTTTTTTTATGATTCCAGACAAAAATGTGATAGTTTATTTACTGTTACTGTATTAGGACTTTTTAAAAAATTAGTTTTCTACACATTTGATGAAAATAATCTTGGGCAGAAGATGATAAGCCTTAAAGGAAATCAATACTGAGTCAATATTTTTCTTACCTATTTTTTACTCTCTATTTCCAGTGATTAATTACAATGATATTACCCTCCATATGTTTAATAATAAGAACACACCCCACAGATGAACTAATCTTTTAACAAAGTAAGATATGACATGGTAACATGACCACTCCTCTTCACATAAACTCCAACCCAGTTTTTTCAATAGATGCTGATGGTTTGAGTTGAATTGCAAATGTAGTTATAAGTTTTTTTGTTTTGATCATAGAAAAAAGATGTTATGAATGAGTCATAGAAATGATGGGAGAAGTAATTCTTTTGTTTTCTCCTCAATAAAAGTAGGTTAGCTTTTTTTTGTTTGTTTATTGAGAAGAACCCTTGTTAATAAATTCCCACCAAATAGATGAATATAGAAAAAAAACTGCTTATAATAATACCACACTCAAGGTGCCTGAGTGGCTTGGTTAAGCATTTGCCTTTGGCTCATGTCATGATCCTGGGGTCCTAGGATGGAGCCCAGGATCTGGCTCCCTGTTCAGTAGGGAGCCTGCTTTTTCCTCTCCCTCTCCCCTTCCCTCTCCAACCCCCACCCCGCTTGCGCTCTCTCTCTCATACTCTCTCAAATAAATAAAATCTTAAAAAAAAATAACCATACTCAAAAATAATTATTGTTAATGGTTCTGTGTATATTCTTCCAAATTTTTTTTCTAGCATATATGGCTTTTTAGAAAAATAGAATAATGTACATATTGCTTTGAATACTTCCCCCCCCCCCAATACACTACTGTGGTTCTATTTCCTTGTCAAAAAATATATATCTATGTCATCTCTATAAATTGCTTTATTACTATAGTGGACATTCCAAATACATCTGTGTATAACATATAATATATTTATAATATATATGTATTATATATAAAATATATTATATATATATGTATTTAACATATATATGTTAAATATAGTTGACATGTTCTAAAATGTGAACATTCCGTATTTTATTCAACATATTATTATAAATAAAATTATGGTGAAGTGCCATGCATGGTAATATTTGCAGATTTTTAGGTACCAGTGTGGATGAAGAAAATTATTACAAGGAAATTTATTCATATTTTATAATTTTGGGCACATAATGTTAAATTTTTCTGCAGAAAATTTATATGATGTTTTCCCACTATTAATGTATGAGACTGCTTATCACAAGACTGTTTATACTAGAAAATATTGTTAATTTATTCATTATAAAGAAGGGCAAATAAAGTTTTTCTGTAAAGTAACTGGGATTAGAAATAAATCTTTCTTAAAATTAGACTTTATTAATGTTTTGATTATAAAAACAATTTCTCATTTTATTTTATACATTTAGTCATGAGTGAAACTAAACATCTTCATATTGTTAGTCTTTTTAAAATTTTCTACTTGTATCCTTTACCTATTTTAAAAGGATTTTTCATATTTACTTATTTATTAGTTCTTTTTATATTTTATGAACATTCACATTAAGATCTCTTTTATTTATTTATTTATTTATTTATTTATTTATTAACACATAATGTATTATTTGCCCCAGGGTACATGTCTGTGAATCATCAGGCTTACACATTTCACAGCACTTACCATAGCACATACCCTCTCCAATGTCCATAACCGAGCCATTCTATCCCTACCTCCCCTACCTCCCCCAGCCACCCTGTTTGTTTCATGAGTTTAGGAGTCTCTTATGGTTTGTCTCCTTCTGTATCCCATCTTGTTTCATTTCCCTCCCCCCCCACCCCCCCCACCCCCCACCCCCGCCATGACCCCCTGCCCTGCCTTTCAAATTCTTCATATCAGAGAGCTCATATGGTAATCGTTAAGATCTCTTTTTACATTTTCACTACTTGACTGTGTCATTTTTGTTAAATTGTCATTCTGCATCTGAAATACACAAATTTATGATAATACTTTTTCATTACATCTGCCTCTATTGAGATCATATGTTGTTTGTTTGCCATGTTTTACTGCAGATGAATCTCATCAAACAACTAAAGACTTCAATTGTTCTTGTGAGTTATCTGATCTCACAGAAAAATGATTCAGTTACAATGAATTCTATAGGTAATTTGTATTTGGCTTACAAATGCGTTCACTCAAAAAAGAAAAAAAGAACACCCAGTTTTCTGAATCCTACTATTCATTAAATTTCTGATCTATTTCTTTCATCAGTTAATTATCAAATGTCTCCAACAGGTCATCTACATTCTCTAGAGTCCAATGTCTGTTCCTATTTCTGGCTACGGTGACCTACTAGGTGAAGAATTTCTGGGCCCTTAGCTGTTTTCATCCCACTTGAGCACTCTTCCATGTAAAACTGTATTTTATAGTTTTATTTTTTTCCCCTTAGCACTATCTCCCTTTTATAATCTTCTCTTGGTTTACCTCCTACAAAGTCTCCTTCAGTGACTTCTCTTTGTCCTCACTCAATTAAGTTATGCTTTCAAACCGCAGTTTGTCTCTCATAACAGGATCATTTTAAATGGCAGCATAGGCTCATATGCGATCCACTACTACCTTTGTGTAGTTGATTCTTGGATCTGTAACCTTGACCTATGACTTGGAACTTCCTTGGAGGCCTAATAAATGTTGAATAAAATTAATGAGGGAATTAAATGAAAAGGATAATAACTCACACCTTGAGATTAGAACATCTGTGGTTTGTAGTGCTGTTAGGGCATTTATTCAACAACTATTTACTGAGCATTTATCGTTACTAAGGTTATGGTGATAAATTGTTAATACACGAGTCCTAGGAAAAATCACTTCCCTGGATTTTAAAATAGGATTTATAATGCTTTCTTATAGTCAAGGTTTTTGACCCTCAAAATATATAATGTATGTTAAAGTAATTTGGTTAATTACATATAATATTATTGTTAAGAGAAAAAAAAGGTAGAAAAGTACACAACTTTTTCAAAATAATTTGAGAAAAAAAATAAAGTTTGGAATGAAGTATTCAGAGCTGAAAGTTATCAAAAAAACCCATCTATTAAAATAGTCAGAGTGACATTCGAGCTAGAGAGAAGGCTCTATTAAGGTATGTGACTGCATTGCCTTTAGACAGACTATTGGAACGTCTATAATATAATGTGATCTGAATTTAAGACCAGATAAAATAGAATTCTGTTGGGTAGTTTGAGAATGTTCTTATATGAAAAAACATATATCATTTGGTAAAATCCTCATAATAAAATAAAGGTCATCAGGAAGTCTAAGAATGAAATTCCCTTGATTGCAAAGTTAGAACCTGACTTTTAGCCACCCAGTTCAGGACCTGTCATTAAGCACACACACCTACAGGCTTCGTTTGAAATAGAAGTAGAGAGGGGAGAAATTGCTATACCAGTAACCACACTGTAGGGGTAAGGATAAAACTTCCTCTGAGTTTTATGTAAGTTAAAGATGAATCAGATCAGGAAAGCTTTATGATTCTCACATATGTGTTTCATACTCAAATTGACTAGAAAGAGAAAAAAGAATTGCCAGTGTCTTCAACCCCTTGCACAGTGCAGCTGTGGACTCCCCTTATGGCTTTTGGAAAGACTCTTCCCAAATTTCTCCATGCACAAACAAGAATGCTCCTTCTTTTGCAAATCTCTGTTCTTGCAACAAAGTGGAGAAAATCAGAGAACATCAAAAAACATCAGAGACAGACAGTATATGATTCCTGTGTTTTGTTAAATTTTTACTTTTAATATTATCACCACTAAAGATACACTCTCTTTAAAAAAAGGAAATATTTACTTTTATGATTACAAAAGGAATAAACATTAATGATGAAAAATATAGAAAGTTACAGAAATTTTAAAGAAACAACAAGATGAGCTCACTAATGAGGGAGAGAGATCATTCTAAAAATTTGATTCCTTATTTTTTAACATTTTTTTTGCTTAATAATATGATGTAAACATTTCATTTGTAATAATTTATTCATTTGTAATAAAACAATTCATTTTGTAATACCTTTGAATGCTCGTTTTGAGTACTTAAAATATTCTTAATAATGCATGATAGCCTATCCTTGAATGCATCTTAATTTCTTAGATTGAACTATATGAAATTGTTGTGTATCTGAAAGCTGAATCTCAGTAATTACATATCACAAACCTAATATATACCTAGTTTTTAAAGACTGGTTATTGAAGTTGTTTCTCATGTTTTAATATTATGCATTTTACTTTTTTGTGTTATTGGTAAGTTAATTGATGAAATAGCAGTAAGAAGTGACTATGTAAAACTTACTCATGGGATGCTATTAAGTATTTTTATTGGCATTTGTATTAGTCCTGAAGTATATTAAAAATAGAATATTTAATAATATACATTTTAGTGTAATCAAATCTAAAGTAATATATAATCATAGAAAATAACTGAAATTTAACTGTATGGAATTTATCTTTCATCACTGAGTATGTGAGATTCATGTATCTTATGTATAATTTGTTGGGCTTTCAAGGGTTCTATGAAGATAAATTCTGTTTATATTTGGACAAATCGCTATGAAAACATATTTCTGCTTCAAAAGTATCCCTGGTTTCACAGATTGTATCATTTAGTAAAATTTTATTTTTAATTTAGGTTTGATTCTGCAAATGCTATGAGACACATGTATACAGGAAAACAATATAGGAAAAGAAAAGACAATTAACCCTTATTAATTTCTTATTATGTACCAGATCCTTTCTCTCTACTTGTTTATCAAGTGATTTAATAGTCTCATGATCACATGCTGATCGATAGGGCATAGGGTTGCCATATTTAAGAAAAACAGAAAACAATACAAGATGTCAAATTTGACTTTCAAAGAGAAAACAAATACCTTCTTGTTAGTATGAGCATGCCACATGCAGTATTGAAGATATAATTATACCAATAGTACACTTTCTTTTTCAGAAATTTAACCAGGCTTACTCTATTTTATATGGGTATTTAAATAGAAGCAAGTTCAACAGTTTAACAGATATTTCCATATGGCAATGTGAGTCAAGGTCAGCCAGATCTTCTAATTTTTCAGTAGAATCAGAGGACTCACATTCCAACATGATTTTTCCTAATTTTCATATATTCCCAAATAATTAGTACATTTTAAAATACAGTTTAAAGTGAATAAAAAATGTCCACGGGCCATGACTGGCCTGTGGACCACCCGTTGGGGGTTGCTGATACATGATATAAATAGGTCAGTGTTCCTCATGTTCCAAAGCATACAGGGGTTATCTGAGGATTTTGTTAATTGCAGAGTCTAATTCACTAAGTCCAACGAGTAGCCTGGAATTCTGTCTGTATTACTAACAAACTTCCAGGTGAAACCAATAGTTGCCTGCTGCTGACCATATTTTGAGTATTAAGAAATGCATGGCAGGGAAGTAAATAAAGGAAAAAAGAAAGAAAATGGAACAATAGAACAATATCCGACATAGTAAAAGGGGACTCTTGAAAGAGTTGGAAGAGGTAAGGCAAAAGTTTTCATTCATCTATTCTTGTTCTTCAAATCAAAAAGCTAATCCACAACATAAAGAATAAAATCAAAACAAATGCAAATAACTGACATCTGATTCACATATTGTATGAAACATTTTAATAAGATGATCTTAATTCTTTGGAAGAAACTAAGAGAAAAGAAAAATTAGCAACACCACAAATAATGAGGTGTTAGCTATATGCACACAAATGCATGAACACACACATATGTATATGTAAATGTATAGATATATTTTCACAGACTCCCACCACCTTGTGATTCAGCTGCCTCTTAGGGAATACATTAAGGTGGATATCCAGAGATAAATATGAAGGGAGAGTTTTAACTACCTCTGTTGATTGACTGCCCCAATCATGAAAGTACAATTAACCACTATGCCTGTCAGAGTCAGCGATTGGTCACTGAGAAAGGCAAAGATGAGACCAGTGTAATGAAAGAAAAAGGGTAGTGGGAACTGCAGAAAGGCAAAGAAATGTCCAGTGTAACTACCTGTTGGGGATTAAAGCATTTCTTTCTCTTCTTTTTGAGAAAGGAGGAGGTAGGATTAAGAGAGGTGAGGAGAGATGGAGAAAAATGAAAGAGAAAAGAAACTTTAAACATGCTACCCAAAAATGAGGTTTTAGATCGTAGGGAATTGTATAATGCATTTTATTTCCTAGAATTTAGTATGCCCCTCCAACCTGGACAGGGGTTCAGCAGCTTACTGTGAATGTTGAGAATTCAATACGAGCACCAACATACATAGCTGTGGGAACCTCCATCAAATCAATGAAATAATTACACCCATGCAGTTAAAAACCTTGCTAATTCCAAGTAGATATTTTGAGAAAGATTATTCCATATGGTCGTGCTTAAAGTTACATAATTTTTTTCTTGGCTTAAAATTATCCCACTTAGAAAGTTGAAATTGATTTTTTTCTATTAAAAGAAGCATTTTAATCCATGTAAACAGTTTGCTAGCAATTTGCCTTTCAAAAATATTAGTTCAAAATAAGGATGAGTCTTGTAAGGCCAATTCTTACTGAAATTGTAGCAGTATATGTTAATGACCATTACCATTAAAAAACAGGAAAATCACCACTACTAAGAAAAAAAAAATCAGGTCAGTCTTACTTTTATCCAGGGTTATCAAACTCAAAAGTCATCCTATATATACACATATATGTACACCTTTCATTCATGGTGGATTATGAACTTTGATTTTTTTCTAATATGAGTTTTTTCGTTTATACTATAAATTCTGGAATAAAGTGAAGCTTAATTTGCTTAAGCCAGTGGTTCTCAAAGTGTGGTTGGGCATAACAGCATAATATAACAGGCATAACTTGGGAACTTGTTACAAATGCAAATTACTAGGCTCCATCCCAGACCTATATAAAGAGAAACTCTTTGGAGTTTGGGATCAAGAAATGTCTATTTAAATGCCTCCAGGACATTCTCATGTTCACTAAAGTTTGAGAACCAAAGGCTCACACAATGATTGCAATTTTTTTTTTTTTTTAAGATTTTCTTTCCTTCAGCATGTTTCCAAAAACCCCTTGAGAATTCCCTAGGGGCAGAAGTGACTCTTCCCGTCACTGGTGAGCTGATGACTTAGGCAACCTGTTTACAATTGTGAAGTAATTTTGCATACTGTAACTTCTAGTAGCATTCCTAAATAGCAGTGTCCCTACTTCATGCTCACAAATATGGCTTGTGGAAACAAAATTGTATTGTGTAAATTTGTAGTTTTTTTAAAAAAGTGAAACTGATTTAAGGTTTAGGAACATTTTGTATGCAGAATTTTTTTTACAAATAGCAAATAAAAATGTATGAATTATATAAGATATAAACTGGTTACACTACTTCATTGAAACTATGGTTATTGTAATTTGTACTATCGTAAATCTTATCCTTCAATTACATTCAGAACTACCATATAGTAAGTGAATTGAGTCAGAATTTTGCAGTATCTTGATTACCTATAGTTAAGGAATGGACTGGTTTATTTAAGATTGCCTTCAGAAGAATTAACTCACTAAATTGGGGTTAGCACTCAGCATGACTCTTAATGACCAACTCACACCCGCTACAAAAGTGAATCTCCCATAGTTGGTAACAGAATGCAGTTGGTAAAGTATCTCTGGTTATGTATATAAGGCAAGAAAAGATCACTTGAATAAGGTTATGCAAAAAGGCAAATGTTAGTGACTGAAGAAAAATGCATCTGGCTTCTTCTCAAGATGTATAATTACAGCCTCTTTGAGAAAAATTTGAAGAGGTTTCATATTACAAATATGTGCACATTTCCCCCCTTGTTTGACTTCCCTATTAAGTAACTAGGCCAAGGGTATTAAATTTTGTTCCTACTTTTTTTTAAATTTATTTATCTTAGTAATCTCTACACCCCAGTTGGGGCTCAGACTCATGACCCCAAGATCAAGTCACGTGCTCTTCCAACTGAGTCAGCTAGACACGCCTGCTTCTTGTTACTTTAAATGCATCTTTCTCAACTGGCATCAGTGGACGTAGAGATGATTAAAATACTCTTGGGGATGTTCCAATTGCTTACAATCCCTTCAAGAAAGGGCACTGTTTTGATTGATACACATTTAATATTTATTCGAAATCACACAATTATTTAAATTTGGTGCATGGCATGATTTGGAATTATAGTATTTACTAATTTGATGCAAAACTTACATAAGATTTACAATATCACATTCGTGGCATGTATTACATTTATGCTAATAAACTCATTATGAATTGCTGATGCAGACAATGAAAATGTATTCAGTAAGGGTACTTCAGAATATATTTTTGTTAATTAGGATTAAATCATTTATTAAATTTCTATTATTTTTCAAACAATTTGGTGTAATTTAGAAATTAATTGAATGTGACAATAAGCTTAAGAGTGTTGTTCATCAACAACTATAGTTCTGACACTGCTCCATAAGGCCACGTTCTTGTTTGTTTTATTTAGTGGGATTGGGAGGTACAGGCCTGTCACTTAATTAAACTTGCAACAGAAATATGAAATATTATACCTGTTAAATTATTGCCAAATATTATTTAATAATAGAAATAATAAAGCAAGAATTAGATTATGGCTATTGATATAATTAAATGTTATAAATTAATCAGAGTAATCAATTGCACTAGTCTTTCAGACATCAAGTGTGAAGCATTTTATAAAATAGACATCTCAAATATTCCAGTACTTATTAGATCAAGAATATGCATTTAAACTTGTGGTCAAAAAGTTGAAAGTGTTAAAAGCCAAATTTTGTAGGGAATGTTGCATAAATGGGCTTCAGAGCAAAATCCTTAGTATTGTAGATTATCTAGCCCCCACAAATTATGAAAACCTTAAAATACCACACTATTTACATTTGAGATTACCACCACTCTTTAGCATGTTGCTGTATGATGATGGATGTATAAGTAAGATAAACCATCAGTATTTAAGGATGATGGTAAAAATGGTAAGGAAATATTAAAAATACTGGTCATAAAGTATTGCCTGGAATTCATCCTGACTTTAAAATCAGCCCCAGATAAATATGTCAATGGATAAGAAATACTACAGCAACCTTTCATCTAGCCAAATAATGAGATTGCTGTCAAAGATAAAATAAACCCATGGACAATTTCTAAACTTTATCTTTCTCTAAGCCTAAGATTTTTCTTCCTGGAACTTAAGTAACTTTGGAAAATAAAATATCCTTGGGAAAAAAAATAATTTTCTCTTCTTTCAGCACTGACATTTTCCCAGACTCTGAGACAATTTCTCTAGAGCTAGAATCACTTGGACTTAAGCTTGTAGGTTCAGCCCTGCCCCATTGTACTGCCTGTCCTGATTCTTGTTTGTTTTTTTTTTTTCATTTTTCATAGTATTTCATTTTTTTCTTCCAATATTTTATTTAAATTCAAATTGGTTAACCGATAGTGTCGTATTAGTTTCAGGAGTAGAATTTGGTGATTCATCACTTTCATATAATACCCAGTGCTCATCACAGTAAGTACCCTCCTCAATGTCCATCACCCATTTAGCCTATCCCCCCCATCCACCTCCCCTCTAGCAACCCTCAGTTTGTTCTTTATCGTCAAGAATCTCTTATGGTTTGCCTCCATGTCTGTTATTTTATCTTATTTTATTTTATCTTATTTTATTTATTATTTTTCCTTCCCTTCCCCTATGTTCATCTGTTTTGTTTCTTAAATTCCACATATGAGTGAAATCATATGGCATTTGTCTTTCTCTGACTTATTTCAGTTAGCATAATACTCTCTAGCTCCATCCACCTCATTGCAAATGACAAGATTTCATTTATTTTTGATGGCTGAGTAATATTTCACCACACACACACACACACACACACACACACACACACACACACCCCACATCTGCTTTATCCATTCATCAGTTGATGGACATCAGGCTCTTTTCATAACTTGGCTCTTGTTGATAATACTGTTATGAACATCAGGGTGCATGAGTCCCTTTGAATCAGTATTTTCGTATCCTTTGGATAAATATGTAGTAGTGCAATTGCTGAGTTGCAGAGTAGCTCTATTTTTAACTTGCTGAAGAAACTCCATAATGTTCAGTGCAGAGTGGCTGCACTAGTTTGCACCATTCCTACAAACAGTGTTAAAGGATTCCCCTTTCTTTACATCCTCGCCAATATCTGTTTTTCTTAACTTGGTCATTTTAGCCATTCTGACAGGTGTGAGGTGATATCTTATTGTGGTTTTGATTTGATTTGTATTTCCCTGATGATGAGTGATGTTGAACATTTTTTATGTGTCCGTTTGCCATTTGTATGTCTTCTTTGGCGAACTGTCTGTTCATGTCTTCTGCCCATTTCTAAACTAGACTATTTATTTTGAGGTGTTGAGTTTGATAAGTTCTTTATTAATTTTGGATATTAGCCCTTTGTCTGATATTTCATTTGCAAATGTCTTCTCCATTGGGTAAGCTGTCTTTTAGTTTTGTTGGTTGTTTCTTTCACTGTTCAGAAACTTTTTTATCTTGATGAAGTCCCAATAGTTCATTTTTGCTTTTGTTTTTCTTGCCTCTAGAGACATGAATAGTAAGAAGGTGCTACAGGCAAGGTCAAATAGACTACTGATTGTATTCTCCTGTAGGATTTTGATGGTTTTCTATCTCACATTTAGGTCTTATGTAAGTTTGAATATATTTTTGTGTATGGTGAAAGAAAGTGATCCAGTTTCATTGTTCTGCATATTGCTGTCCAATTTTCCAACACCATTTGTTGAAGAGACTGTCTTTTTTCCATTAGATATTCTTTCCTTCCTTGTCTCGGATTAGCTGACCATAGAGTTGAGGGTCTATTTCTGGGTTCTCTGTTCTATGCCATTGATCTATGAGTCTGTTTTTATGCCGGTGCCATACTATCTTGATGATTACAGATTTGTAATACAGCTTAAAGTCCGGAATTGTGATGCTTCCAACATAGGTTTTCTTTTTCAACGTTACTTTGGCTACCCAGGGTCTTTTCTGGTTCCATACAAATTTTGGAAATGTTTGCTCTAGCTCTGTGAAAGATGCTGTTGTTAGTTTGAAAGGGATTGCATTGAATGTGTAGATTGCTTAGGGTAGTATAGACATTTTAACAATATTTGTTCTTCCAGGGGCACCTGGGTGGCTCAGTGGGTTAATGCCTCTGCCTTCTGCTCGGGTCATGATCTCGGTGTCCTGGGATCCAACCCCACGGATCCCAGCCCCCCTGCTGAGCAGGGAGCCTGCTTCCCCCTCTCTCTCTGCCTGCCTCTCTGCCTACTTGTGATCTCTCTCTATCAAATAAATAAATAAGATCTTAAAAAAAATATTTGTTCTTCCAATCCATGAGTATGGAATGTTTTTCCATTTCTTTGTGTCTTCTTCAATTTCTTTTATAAGTGTTGTATCGTTTTCAGAATACAGATATTTTACCTCTCTGGTTAGATTTATTCCTAGGAATCTTATGGGTTTTAGTGCAATTGTAAATGGAACTGATTCCTTGATTTCTCTTTCCGCTGCTTCATTATTGGTGTATAGAAATACAACAGATTTCTGTACATTGATTTTATATCTTTTGACATTGCTGAATTCCTGTTTCAGTTATAGCAATTTTTTGTTAGAGTCTTTTCGGTTTTCTATATAAAGTATTATGTCATCTGGGAAGATGAAAGTTTTTCTTCCTACCTGAGTTGGATGCTTTTTATTTCTTTTTGTTGTCTGATTGCTGAGGTTAGGACTTCCAGTACTATGTTAGACAAGAGTGGTTAGAGAGAAGATCCCCATCATGTTCCTGAACCTTGGGAAAAGCTCTCAGATTTTCTCCATAGAGGATTATATTAGCTGTGGGTCTTTTGTATATGGCCTTTATGATGTTAGGGTATGTTCCTTCTATCCCTACATTCTTGAGGGTTTTTATCAAGAAAGGATGCTGTATTTTGTCAAATGCTTTTTCTGCATCTATTGAGAGGTTCATATGATTATTATCCTTCCTTTTATTAATGTGGTGTATCATGTTGATTAACTGTGGATGTTGAAGCCTGGAAATAAGTCCCACTTGATCATGGTGAATAATCCTTTTAATGTACTGTTGGATTCAATTAGCTAGTATCTTGTTGAAAATTTTTGCATCTATATTCATAAGGGATATTGGTCTGTTATTCTTTTTAGTAGGGTGTTTGGTTTTGGAATCAAAGTAATGCTGGCCTCATAGAATGAATTTGGAAGTTTTCCTTCCATTTTTATTTTTTTGGAACAGTGTCAGAAGATTAGATACTAATTCTTCTTTAGATGTTTGGTGGAATTCCCCTGGGAAGCCATCCAGCCCTGGACTCTTGTTTGTTGGGAGATTTTCAATTATGGATTCCATTTTTTGCTAGATATGGGTGTGTTAAAATTTTTTATTTCTTCCTGTTTGAGTTTTGGAAGTTTATATGTTTGTAGGATTTTATCCATTTCTTCCAGATTGCCCAAGTTGTTGGTATAAAATTGCTCATAATATTCTGTCATAATAGTATTTCTTTGGTGCTGGTTATGATATCTCCTCTTTCATTCATGATTTTATTTATTTGGATATTTTCCCTCTCTCTCCTTCTCTCTCTCTCTCTCTCTGATAAGTCTGGTTAGGGGTTTATAAATTTTGTTAATTCTTTCAAAGAACAAGCTCCTAGTTTTGTTAATCTGATCTACCGTTTTTTTTTTTTTATTTCTTCATCATTGATTTATGCTCTAATCTTAATTATTTCCCTTCTTCTGTTGGTTTTTAGGCTTTCTTTGCTGTTCTTTCTCTAGCTCCCTTAGGTGTAACATTAGATTGTGTATTTGAGAGATTTTTTTGCTCCTGAGGAAGGCCGGTATTGCTATTTACTTCCCTCTTATGTCTGTCTTTGTTGTGCCCCAAACACAAACATGGTATAATCTATCTTTTTGTACAGTTGATGCCTGATTTGTGACCTACTATGTGATCTATTCTGGAGCATGTACCATGTGCACTCAAAAAAGAATGTGTATTCTGCTGCTTTAGGATGAAGTGCTCTGAATATATTTGTTAAGTCCATCTAGTCCAGTGTGTGATCCAAAGCTATTGTTTCCTTGTTGATCTTCAGCTTTGATGACCTGACCTGATTCTTATTTGAGAGATATTTGAGGATCTATGCAGGCACTTATCTAATAAAAGCAGAGTATTTAATTCAATCGTGATTTGATTCTCAGCTGTACCCTATCCTGATAACTGAACTTCTGCCACTGAATTTTTCCCTGCCACTTTTCCCTGCCACTAAATTCCTTTGTCCCTCTTACAACCTTAGTCTCCTAGTCACAATCTCTCTGCTCATTTCAGTGTTTAATTTGCCTTAATGGTTGTCTTTTTATGATTGAAATATTATTTTCCTCTTTATGCTCCTCTTTCCTCCAAATCTCACCTTCCTTTACTATTCAAAACCTAACCCAGAGTTTAAGTCCCTGCCACCTGCCATAAGACAACCTGGATGTCTTGCTTTGCTGCCCAGACTCCTGGTGCTAATTCACTCTTTATTCTCCAGAACTGTGAGTTACTTATCTGTTGGGATACTTCACTCTCCCATGTAGACTGCTTGGCTGGGTCATCGTTTGAAGTTTGTGACTCTCTAATATTCAAGCAGATGAGAAATGAAAGTGCTTTAAAGCAAGAAAGAAGGAGAAGCCACAGCCATGTTCACTATACAGGGCCTCAGATGAGGGCATATTATGCACCTACCATGTTAATTAAGGCACATTATTGTTAATACCATCCACTGTGTAAGTAGACTCGACTAAATTAGAAATTGTGGAGAGATACAAAAGTATATAATTTGCATTTCTGAGGATATGTATTCTAGCTATGGAGCCAGAACAAAGATGTGAAACATAAGAATACTTAAAAGATAGCTTTAATGGTAAGAATCAAATTGCCTCCTGTTAAAAAAAAAAAAAAAAGATGCACAAACACTTTTGGCAATTGATGCAGGATAACAGTGGGAATGGGGAGTGGGATAGAATGTCTGAAATATAACCAGACATGTAATAATTTTCTTTTTGCAACTGGTGGTATTCCATGTTCACTACTTTAGTTAGTGAACTAAACTAAAGCTTTAGTTAGTGAACTAAACTAAACTACAACTACTAAGTAGCTGTAAAGAGATTACAGCTACTTTGCTCTTTCCATATGTGGCATCTCTATTTCTAGCACTACACTCTTGTGAAAGGTAAGAGTGATATTATCACTGAGTAGATTGCACATGCCTGATATGTAAACAAGCAGCAATCAAAACACCCAAGGCTGACACTAACTCTTCAGTGCATAATACCGTCAGCATTTTAAATCTGTTTTGTAATTCAAACATTATCAGCCTAAACTATAGGAAGCAAACATTGCATAAATTGCATAAATCTTCTCATTCTGAGACCTTAGAAACTAAATACTTCTTAAATGGTAATACAATTTTCTAAATACTGATGACATATGTTGCTCAAAAGACATAACTAGGTTATAGCAACATCTGTAGAGGCAAAGTGAAAACCATCAGTATATGTCAACAGCGCTAGCAATACCTCCCTGAAACCAGGTGCATCAATTAATGAGCGTTCTGTAAAACAGCCATTACATTTTAAAAAATGGGGAGGTGCCTATATATGAATGTCTGCTACAATAAAAAAGGAATACCAGAGAATACAGCCCTCAAAATCTTAGTATGATAAATTCATTAGGGAGAAAAGTTTTGTGCATATTTCCATAAGGGAAGCCTCTGGGAGCCTATAAACAAAAAGCAGAGAGAGGGAAGAGCAAATCCCCTGGGAACAACATTACCATAATTGAGCACTTGAAACAAATTGAGACCACTTAAGTAAATAAGGAGAAAGCTATGCAAAGACAGCATAAAGGTGCTACAATTGATCTTTAACTGCTACCATCTCTGGAATTAAGTAAGTCTGACATCTCTAAGAACTAGTTTCTGAGCACTGAGCTAAATGGTTATGTGCCGGTGCTTCAGCAGTGACAGCTTAGATTTGAACCCAAGCACTAGCACCTGGCAGATGTATCATCCTGGGCTAGGCTCCTATTTTCTTCAAGACTCAGTTTCCTTATCTATAAATAGGACAAAATAATAACACTGTGTAAGAGTGTTGTGATTTTTAAATGAGATAAAGTATTTACCATGATGCATGGTTCATAATACTCTATATTTTATTATATATATTATTATTATCACTACTACTACTATCACCAGGTATAATGCAGCATGTAAATTTCAAATACATACTTGTATAAGTAGGTGCAAAAGGTTGGATTTGTAGTTAATAGAATTTTTCTTTATATTAAAAATAAATCAACTCACAAGATAAATATTGAATCAAGACTATTTGGATCTCTATTAAATTTTTACTTTCCTTACGTAAAATTGAAAGGGAATTGACTAATTTGGATTATAAATCTTGTAATATTATAACCAAGAAGGGAAAATTAAGAAGGTGAAGTTTTGCAAATTGATTTATGAACTGTAACTGACTACTCCAAAATATATTATCAATCTTGGTTAATATAACTGCATATTTGGACACAAATTATTAGACTGAATGGTGCATCACCCTTCTACAAAGTGGTTTGATCTAGTTAAGAAAAGTGATTATAGAAGCTTGAATATGATATTTTTGTATTATGTTATTTATTAAATAATTTTGGCAAAGTTTTTGTTAAAGTGCCAAATATGTATAATAAGGCCATAAATCTCCATTTTGCAGGCTGCTTATTTTTTATAAAGTGAACACACCAGGGTAACCAGTGCCAACATCATGGGTAGAACGTTACCAACACCCCAGATGCCTCCCCTGTTTCTGTTCTTCAATCATTACACACCCCCAGGGTGCCACTATTCTGACTTCTATCATCATAGATAAATTTCAACTGATTTGGTGCTTTTTACACATGAAAGCATGTAGGATGTGCTATTTTTGGGGGGGAGGATTTCTTTTGCTCAGCATGAGTCTATGAGATGTGTATATAATTGTTTGAAATAGTGGTTTTTTTCTATCTCATGGCTGTATAGTAGTTTATTATATGAATGTATTATGTAATATGTATTTCTTGTGATATTATGGATTATCGTGTGGTTATTTCCAATTTTTAGATACTGTGAATCGTGCTTAATGAATATTCTTGTACATGTCTATGCTGCATATAAATTGCCTGATCTTGGGTATACAAATATTTAGTTATAGAAGATAAAATCAACAGTTTTATACACTTATTCTGATTTAACAGTACCATTAGTAATGTATGAGATCATTGTTGATCCATTTAAGTGCCCCAAGTAGGTATTTTGAGTTTCTTTAAATTGTAACCATTCTGGTGGATATGTAGCAGTATCTCAGTGTGGTTTTAATTTGTGTTTCCTAATGATTCACAATACCAAGCACTTATTCGTATGCTTATTGGTCATTTGGATATCATCTTTTGGGAAAAGCCTGCTCTAGTTTTTCACTCATTTTTTTAAAAAGTTTGTTGTTTGCTCATTAATTTGTAGGATTTATTGAATAAAAGTTCTTCTACGAATATATGTATGACAAATATTTTCTCCTTTTTTGGGATTTGTCTTTTGAATTTCTCAAAAGTATCTTAATAAACAGAGATCTTCAAATCTCATAAAATCCAGTCCAACAATCTTTTCCTTTATGATCAGTGCATTTTTTTATGTCCTGTTTAAGAAATTTGTGCCAATTTCAAAGTATGAGGATTTTATACTACAATAATTTCTAGACATTTTATTCATTACCTTTACCTTAATTCTAGAATCCATTTCTAACTGATTTTCTAGTGTGTTGTTTCCAGTAAAGTTCAAGGTTCATTTTTTTCTGATGAATACCATTTTTAAAGATTTATTGAAGAGACGTAGCATCTAAGAGCAATTTCCATGCTACTCTTTTTTTAAAATAATATTGCAAATCCTTTTGAATTCTAACAATTCAAACATTTATCTGTGGCAGCAACTTTTATTTAATAGTCTCAATTGTTAGGATCATCAATATAGTCTATCCTTTGTTTAATCTACTGTCTTTTAAGATAACTTCATTCAGGTTTTATTGTACTCTTGCAGTAATGTTTCAAAGTCGTTGTTTTGTATCCTTTCAATTTTAATAGCATTAAATTATTTGAACATGTGCTTTAATAGGGATGACCTACCAAACTATTCTCCAGCAGAAGAGATATGTTTATGGGATGCCTGAGTGGCTCAGTTGGTTAAGCGTCTTCCTTCAGCTCAGGTCATGATCCCAGGGTGATAGGATTGAGCCCCACATCAGTCTCCCTGCTCAGGGTGGAGCCTGTCTCTCCTTCTCTCTCTGCCATTCCACCCACCTGCGCTCTCTATCTCTCTGTCAAATAAATATTTTTTTAAAGAGTATAGTTATGGCCTAAGTAACAAAACTTGCTTATGTGTGACACATAAGATTCTGAAGATTATGGAAATATGCTTATTGTAATAATTTATCAGTGTATTTTAATTTTCATATTAAGAAAACTGGCCTCAGGTAATGACTATTTTGTGTTAGTTGGATCCATTGGTGCTTTACCCATATACTCATTTAACGAATATGTATAAAGTACAGGCTCAGTGTCAGGTTTTGCAGATACATGATGTATAACAAAAAAAATATGTTTAAATATTATATAATATAGGCAATAGAGTTCTCTTCTCCCAAGAGCTTGCAGCCCAGCATCAGAGTTAAGTATTGATTGATTTATTATACATAAGCTATATACTGCCTTCTTGTTTTTGAACTATACAAAGTTTATCTTGTATGTTCGTATAAGTTTGAGAAATTTTATAAATACTTAATGAACCAGAACATGCTAAATTGAGTATTTTTAAAGTAAGCATGAGAATGTTTTTTTAAAGATTTTATTTATTCATTTGACAGAGAGCTAGAGAGAGAGTCCAAGCAGGCAGAGTGGCAGGCACAGGGAGAGGGAGAAGCAGTCTCCCTCCAAGCAGGGAGTCCAATGTGGGACCCAATCCCAGGACCCTGGGATCATGACCTAAGCTGAAGGCAGCCGCTGAACCAACTGACCCACCTAGGCAACCCAGCATGAGAATATTTTTGAACAAATAACCCTCCAACCACAAATTCGAGGGACATTTTAAAAGTGTACATAATTTCTGGCTATATTTTATGTATTTGAAACACAGTTTGTGAAAATACCATAGTGTATTAAAGTGCCAAAATTCTTTAAGAAAAAAGGTTAAATGACAGAATAAATTCAAGAATAGAGGATTTGATATTATTTTTTAACTATGGTATAAGTGTGATAAAATATGAAGTTTCGGCTTCTCAAGTGTAAATATGCAGTGCTATGGTCCAGTGATATTGCATTGTGTTAATGGTGGGCAAAAGCTGATCAAAAAATACCTTATTACACCAAATAGAATATATAAAGGAGAGACATAGAACAGAAATAAAGTAATGTTTTCTAGTATTACAAAGCATACTGAAACAAAATAATTAAGTAGTTAAGTCTTAGCTTAATTTTAGCTTAGCTGGCAATTCAGTATAGGCTTAACCCAATAAAGTAGCCTGTGGGAAATTATGGATTTAGATCACATACCCATTGTTCATGCAGCAAAAAAGCATGCTTGGTTAGCATAGACTATTTGGCCACCATCAAATTGGAATATGAGCTGCCCAACCAAATGAATGCAGAAAGAATGGAATATGATCAATTTTTCAGAATAATTATATATTAGCATAGAAAACTATACAAAAGAAAACAAATTCTAAACTTGATCTAGAATGAGGTTCAAAGGGAAATCCAAACTATAAAATGAGGAGATAACAGGGAAAATTTAAAGATATGTTTAGACAATCAGTGAAATTATTCTTACACAAAATCAAGCTGTCAAAGATTACTTTGTGTGGAACAGAGTAGAGAATGACCTGATCTTTTCAGAAAATTACCAGTTTAGGATAAAGAATTTTCTAAGTCTTCAATCCATCCTTACTCTTTTATGAATATTCATAAATAGCTTAGCATTTCCCTTTTTCAATCCTTATATCCAATTCATCATCAAGCCCTTTGCAGATGATCTTTGAGATATCTCTACTCCAATTGTCATAACTTAAATTTACTCTTACTTCACTTGTGGTTGAATTAAATGCAAAGAATTTAATGATGTCCTTGCCTCTAGCCTATTCTCCAGTTCATCTAAACTGTGCAGCATTGTGCACAAAGCTCTTGTTTTATATGAATTCTCTTACAAAAATGCCCCGATTTCCAGTCATATCAAATATAACCCTCATCTTCCATTTTCTGGCTTCACTCTCCAAACACACTTCTGCCATTTGCCGATATATGCTTTCTTCTATTAAAATGTCTAGATAGTTCTTTTTCCTGTATCATTCATGAAAATGATTAAGTTAGGTATCTACTGCTTTTAGATCTTGTTGGCAACTTACTGGCTCCTTGCAATATCATTTCCTTTTAAAGATGCGGTTTGAATTCTAACAGACCTGTCTTTGCAATGAACTTTTTAAATATAATTTTTCATGAATTTGGCACTGCAAACAATTCTTATCTTATAATTTTTTCCAGAAGTTATATTTTCACAAATATATTAGCTATTGGTTTTTACATTATTATACTGCAATATGAGTTTTCATTATTTTATACTTATCTGATTTCCCTATTTTATATCTTATTCTCCTATTTTTTAATCATTTACTTGTAATTTATTTTTTAAAAGAAATAAGATAACTCTTCTTTAAATTTTATTTTATAAAGAGAGAAAGAGAGCAGAAAACTGTGTGAACAGGGGAAGGGGCCGAGGTGGAGGAAAAGGGAGAAGTTCAAGCAGGTTCCATGCTGAGTGTAGAACCCAGTGCAAGGCTTGATATCATAAGATCATAACCCGAGCAGAAATCAAGAGCTGGTCGTTCAAACGACTGCGCCTTCCAGAGGCCTCTTTTTTAAAATTTTTTTTAAGCATTTACAGATTTCAGTTTTATTTATTAATTTAATCCACTAATATGTATTAAGTATTTAGAATGAGCCAGGAATTACATTAGATACTAAAATTCACTAGTGAATTAGTGATTGGATGTATCCTCTGTAATTCACGGAACAATTACACTCCAAGGATTTACACTCCATGTTTAAGTGTTTTCTTAAACATGTTGAGTTAGTTTTCTATTGATTTTTAAACATATTACCACAAATTTAGCAGCTTAAAACCCCCATTTATTATTTTACAGTTTTGTGGATCAGAGATCTAGCCACCATGTGACTCAACCAGGCGGGGCCTCACAATATGAAAATCACATTATTAATGGTGCTGAGCTTTGATTTGGAAGCTCTCATTAAGATCCCATTTCCAAACTTTTTAAGATTGTTGACAGAATTCAGTTACTTGGAGTTGTATGACTGAAGTCCCAATTTTCTTGCCATTTCATCTTTAAGCCAACAACAACACACTAAATCTTCCTGTGTTTCAAATCTCTGACTTCCTCTTCTGCTACCAGCAGAGAAATAGCTCTGCTTTGATGGGTGTATGTGAGCCCACCCACACAACTCAGGATATTCTTCCTAACTTAAGTTCAGCTGTTTAGTAGCCTTAATTATATCTGCAAAGCCCTTTTACCAAGTAATATAACATACTTATGAGAGTATCACCAATGGGCAGAGTTCACAGAAGTCAAAATTCTGCCTAACACACTTGTGGACTAGAAAATATACATAGGTAATTACTATGGTATCTTTGCTGGCAAGGACAAAAAACTGGAAACAACCCAAACACTTAACCTAAAGTAAAGTGTACAAATGAATTGTGAAATATTTGTCCAATAAAATATTATCCATAATTTAAAGCTAATAAACTACAGGTACAAAATATAGTATAGATACATTTTAACAACATAAAGAATAAAAGAAAAATCAAATTAAAACTAAACCAAAAAATAAAAAATAAAAATGAGAATGAAATGAACATGAAAAAATGAAAAAAACATAAGAATGATAAACATGATTTAGAAATAGTTGTCTCTACAGGGCATTTTAAGGGAAAATTGGGGTAGGAATTTATCAATTGTTTTAAGGCAATGTAAAAGGACTCATTCTAAAAAGAGATGAAGAATTTGTTGTAGTGTTGGATAGTAGACTCATGAGTACTTTTGCATTATAAAGAGGTACATACATACAAACAGTTGTGGACAGTTGTGGACCAAATTTTCAAGTGCGTCATGAACCAAAAACTATGATATATCGAAATTTTTGTACTTGTGTCCATATGTATAGAACTTCCAAAATATTAAAAGTTATATAAAGAGCAATTACAGGATGCTTTGAGAAAGTGAAACACAGATCCTGACTGAGGATAATGGAGCAAAGACAATCTTTCTTTAAAAGTAGTATTTAAGCTGAGATATGAAGGTCTATAAGGGTAAGGAACTGGTGAGAGTGCAGGGAAAAGCGGTTATGTCACTCTGGAAATCTCTGTGAAGTCCCTGAGTCTAGACTGGACAAGGAGTCTGTTGTGTGTCTGGAATGTGGAGAATGGCACAAGATAGGCAGGAGGGGCAGGGGCCAGATGTTTTGTCAGACAGCAGAGAAATGACATGATCAAATGTATTTTATTTTTTTTAAAGATTTCATTTATTTATTCATGCGAGACCTAAAGAGAGAGGCAGAGGGAGAAGCAGCCTCCCTCTGATGTGAGACTCGATCCCAGGATGCTGGGATCATGACCTGAGCAGAAGACAGACACTTAACGGATTGAGTCATCCAGGTGCCCCATCAAACATATTTTAAAAGCATGATCTTGTTGACTAAAAGACTTGCAGCTGGACAATAATAGAAGATAGAAGGTTATGTCCTGAGAACAGGGATACTTGTGTGGAGGACAGCCACTACCAACAATGAGTATATAGTTAATTAAAATGAAATATTCAAGGAAAAATACCATCCTGCTCATATGGCTTTGACCAGATTAAATGGAAGAATAGAATTACCACTTACAAAGATAGGGCATACTAAAAGGAGAGTAAATTTGAAAAATCATTAAAAATTCAAAATTGATCTTACGTTTGAAGAGCTTATTGCACATTCAAACGGAGATATCAAGTAGGCAATTGTATGTATCAATGTGGAGTTCAGAGAAGTGTCAGAAATACAAATGTAAATTTTTGAATTATCAGAATAAATGTAGCATTTAAAAGCAAGTTGCTGGCTGAGAATATGGAAGGAGTCAGTGTAAACTGAATGTAAACTGAGTCCTGGGACTCCTCAACATATACAAACTTCAAAAAAAAAGTTGTGAGAATTCAATCAAGTTACATAAAGTATGTATAAAAATATACGATAGTTAAAATTTTAACAAATGTAAAAAACCCTATGTTTGTGTGTGTGTAGTGGATTTGCAGCACAGATATAAAACACATGGACAGGAAATGATTCATAAAAATGTCAGGATAATGGATGCTACTGAGGAGAGGGAAAAAGAATGAGAAGCACCTTTCCATTTTGACGTTAAAGTTTTATTTCTAAGGGAAACAATTTGAAACATAGGAAAATTGATTAAATGGATATAAGAGATTAGACAAAATGTGTGTAGAAAATTCTATTTAGAAGTTTGTCTTCGGGGGCGCCTGGGTGGCTCAGTGGATTAAAGCCTCTGCCTTCCACTGAGGTCATGATTCCAGGGTCCTGGAATCGAGCCCCGCATTGGGCTCTCTGCTTAACCGGGAGCCTGCTTCCCCCTCTATCTCTGCCTGCCTCTCTGCTTACCTGTGATCTCTCTCTCTCTCTCTCTCTCTCTCTCTCAAATAAATAAATAAATAAAATCTTTAAAAAAAAAGATGTCTTCAGAATAAACGGAGTAGGGAAGATTGGGCCATAATTGAGGAAGTTTGTGACTTCTGTGGTATTTGTCTTCTTTGCTATTATTATGAGTTTGTGGTTTGTTTAACTTTGTGAGAAGAACAGTAAGAACTCTGTGTTTCAGTACTGATCGACAGACAGCTTTTATTAGGCAAGGGACAATTTCTTCTTTTTTGGGGTTGTAGTTGCTGTTTATTAAATAAGTTACTTGGAAAGTCCTTTGAGGTGCCAGCAGCAGTGAAATTATTTGTGTTCAGCAGTAAAGAACTTGAATACAGTCCCGTTTACTCCATTACAAAATGTTAAAAAGAAAAAAAAAATGTTAAAAAGAATAAGAATCTTTTTTAGACTTTAATTTGAAGACTTAACTTTTTAAAATTATTTAAGTTTTAATTTAAATTTCAGTTAGTTAAAAAAAAATTCCAGTTAGTTAACATACAGTTTAATATCAGTTTCAGGTGTACAATATAGTGATTCAAAATATCCGTACATCATCTGGTGCTCATCACAAGTGCACTCCTTAAAAGTCATTACCTATTTAACCTATCCCTCTTACACACCCCCCTACTGATAACCATCAGTCTGTTCTCTATAGTTGCATCTGTTTCTTGATTTGCTTCTCTCTCTCTCAATTTTTCCCCTTTACTCATTTTTTTGCTTCTTAAAAAAAACATTTTATTTATTGATTTAAGAGAGAGAACAAGCACGAGGGGGGAAGGTGGTTGGGGCAGGGGGAAAGGGAGAAGCAGGCTCCCCGCTGAGCAGTGAGCCTGACATGGGGCTTGATCCCAGGACCCTGAGATCATGATCTAGGCTGAAGGCAGATGTTTAACTGACTGAGCCATGCAGGCACCCCTCATTTGTTTTGCTTCTTAAATTCCACATATGTGTGAAATCATATGGTATTTGTCTTTCTCTGACTTATTTCACTTAGAATAATACTCTCTAGCTCCATCCATGTCTGCAAATGGCAAGATTTCATTCTTGTTTATGGCTGAGAAATATTATATTATATATTCTTCTATATATCTATATAGAAGATATATCTATCTATATATCGATATCTATATAGATCTATATAGATATCGATATATAGATAGATCTATCTATAGATAGATCTACATAGATATCGATATATAGATAGATAGATCTTCTTATACATTTATCCATTGATGGATACTTGGATTGTTTCTATAATTTTGTTATTGAGATAATGCTGCTATAAATATCAGGATGCATGTATCCCTTTGAATTAGTATTATTTTATTCTTTGAGTAAATACCTAGTGGTGTGATTGCTGGTTCATAGGGTCATTCTACTTTTCAACTTTCTGAAGAAACTCTATACTGTTTTCCATAGTGGCTGCACCAGTCTGCATCCCACCAATAGTGCAAGAGGAGTCCTATTTCTTGCCAACATGTATTGTTTCTTGGGTTTTGATTTTACCTCTTCTGACACGTGTGAGATGATATCTGATTGTAGTTTTGATTTGCATTTCCTTGAAGATAAGTGATTTTGAGCACCTTTTCATGTGTCTGTTGGCCATATGTATTGTATTTCTTCTTCGGAAAAATGTCTTTTGCCCATTTTTATTTTATTTTATTATTTTTAATTTTATTTTTTTAAGATTTTGTTTATTTATTTGACAGAGAGAGAGAGAGTGATCACAAGTAGGTAGAGAGGCAGGCAGAGAGAGGGGGAAGCAGGCTCCCTGCTGAGCAGAGAGCCTGATGTGGGGCTCGATCCCAGGACCCTGAGATCATGACTTGAGCTGAAGGCAGAGGCTTTACCCTGCTGGCAAAAGCCACCCCATCTTTTGCCCATTTTTAATTGGATTATTTATTGTTGGGTGTTGAGTTTTATAAGTTTTTTATATATTTTGGATATTAACTCCTTATTGGAGATGTCATTTGCAAATATCTTCTCCTATTCCATAGGTTGCCTTTTAGTTTTGTTGATTTTTTTTCCCTGCCTTGTGCAGGAGCTTTTTATTTTGATGTAGTCCCAGTAGTTGATTTTTACTTTTGTTTCCCTTGCCTCAGGAGACATATCTAGAAAGAAGTTGTTACAGTTGATGTGCAAGAGGTTACTGCTTATGTTCTCCTCTAGAATTTTATAGAATCCTGCCTCACATTAGGTCTTCCATCTATTTTGAATTAATTTTTGTGGATAGTTTAAGAAAGTGGCCCAGTTTCATTCTTTTGCATGTTACTGTCCAGTTTTCCCAGCACCATTTTTTGAAGAGGCTGTCTTTTTCCCATTGGGTATTCTTTCCTCCTTCGTTGAAGATTAATTGACCATATAATTGGTGGTTCCTTTCTGGGTTGTCCGTTCTACTGATATGTGTGTCTATTTTTGTGCCAGTACCATACCGTTATTGCTATAGCTTTGTAATATAATTTGAAGTCCAGAATTGTGATGCCTCCAGGTTTGTTTTTCTTTTCCAGGATCACTTTGGCTATTTGGGGTCTTTAGTGGTTTCATATGAGTTTTAGGTTTGTTCTAGCTCTGTGAAAAATGCTGTTAATATTTTGATAGGAATTGCATTAAATCCGTAGATTGCTTTAGGTAGGATAGACATTTTAATAATCTATTTTTCCAATCCATGAGCATGTAATGCCTTTCCTTTTCCTGGTGTCATCTTCAATCCCTTTAATTAGGCTTTATAGTTTTCAGAATACAGGTCTTTCACCTCTTTGGGTAGGTATATTCCTAGATATCTTATTGTTTTCGGTGCCATTGTAAATAAGATTGATTCATTAATTTCTCTTTCTGCTGCTTTATTATTGTTAGATAGAAATGAAACTAATTGGTAGAGAGAAATGAAATTGATTTCTGTACACTGATTTTGTATCTTCCCATCCTTATGATGGGAGCAGAAAAAAGAGAAGTTAGTGATAGGTGCAATCAAATTGGTGTACTGGTCGCCCCCGCTTTCTCAAAGTTATGCCACTTCATTTTACAGAAGGCCTACATTAGGCCATACATTAGTATGGTAGTGGTATTTTTCAAAAAGGCAAAAATCCTCTTCTGATTTCTTTCAATTAGAGAAAAAAGGTATTATTTCAAGTCTTTCACAAAAATGAAGTAGCATAACACAAAATTTTGGAAAGCGGGGGTTAGGGGTAGGGGACACTCTGCTTTATGTCGTTTCCAATTAGTAAAGTTTTCATATGAATGCTCTACTTTCAGATAGCGGGAGGAACCTGTATTTATTTGGTTTTGGCAAGGTTAAAATGGCCTTGTCTTTTTGGCTTTTAATTTCTCTAAAGTTAGAGGCAGAGCCAAAAGATGGCAGCAATGGGGATACTGAAAATTCGAGGTTCCTGGAATGTGAAAAAATAATTGTGGACACTCAGTAAGCAAAATTCTTATAGAAATATTTAAAATTTCTATGTGGTTTTTAGATCCTGGTTGAGATTGAGGATGTTGGTAACAATTGGAAACAATTTATATGTATATTTTTTCTCAGATAGATACTTGTCTGCAGTTACGAGATAGATTGTTGGGTTGATCTAGATTTGTTCTATTTCTGGGAGTCTGACTAAAGAGAAAAGAGGCTATTACCTTAAGAGAGAAAAGACAGCCCAGCCTATGTCTTGGTTGCTTTAGGGTGCCATTTGCAATTAGTTGAGCAATAGCATGGGCCTAATTTTGTTATGGGTACTAGATGACAGTGCAGGATTTGTATTACATCCAGGGGAATGTTAGACTGTTCTCTGAAAAGTTGGAAAATGAATGTGGGATTTTGAAGCCTTGCTACCTTGTTCTGTTTGGCCACGACTTTGTTCTCTTTCCAAACAAATGTTCCAACTCCTTGAGTGGGATTGTCCTGGTGACAATTCAGAAATTAGATGGAATCAAAGGTTTGCAGTCTTACCTTTTAACATAAACCTTGATTCATTAAAGTCTGTCCTATTCCATGGTAATACATCTATGAAGAGGGCTGTTCTAAATATTGGATCAGGTTGAAGCAGTTTGTTGCTCATTGTTTATTTTTAAATCCAGAAATTTAACCTACTACCACTTAGGACTGTTTCAGAAACATGGTTATTTAAGGGGAATGACTATTGTGCTTCACTTGTTCTTCATCTATTGTCCAATAAGCCATGTTTTGGAGAAAGAGTTTTTAAGGATAATCATGTTTTTTTTTTTCAGTGAATGATTTCACAAATGACATTATTATTTTACTTAGAACTACTGCTGCTTAAAAACCAAATAATTTTAATGTACTCAGCTTCAAATCCATGCAGTGAAGACTATTTGTAGAAATTCATTGAAATTAGTTTAGGCAAGAAAGGTATGTATAGGCTCAATAATATAGGGGAATTCAGTGCAAGTCATATTTTATGCATGGGTACAGACAGTGGTCAAATGATGTTTTTAATAATCTTCCTCTATACCATTATTTCTTGATCTTGACCTAGCTTGAGGTATTGTAAGAAAACACCAAAGACTGCATGGCTTAAACAACAGCATTTATTTATCACAGTTTCAGAGAATAGGGAATCCAATATCAAGGTGGTAGCTTATTTGGTTCCTGATGAGGGCCCTCTTCCTGTTCTTTCTGTATCCTCACACAGAGGAGACAGAAGCTTTGATGTTCCTTCCTGTTCTTATAAGGGCACCAATCTCACCAATGGGGCTCTACCTTCATGACCCCTTCCAAACCTAGTTAACTCCCAAAGGCCTTACCTCTTAATACTCTTACATTTGGGATTAGGATTACAACATACGAATTTGAGGGGAAGGAAATGAACATTCAGTCCATAACACCTCTCTGTTTTTTTTCTCTCAGAATCCCATTGTAGACAAACTTTCTTAATGTGGCAGGGCATGACTCCCAAGGTCCTGGGTGTATATCTTCACAATTTTTAAACTGCCCTAAAGAGATGACACTGATGTTTACTTGGCTAATGTTATGTATTATAAATGTGAAATAGGCTAATTGAAAAAAAATATAGAGAAATTATACCCAATCTCCTGAAATTTCCTTACCCACAGAGAAAGGCCAAGCATATCTGAGAATAAGATGGACTCCGGCAGGATTCCAGCCTCATGAATTACTCTATATACTCATAAGGAGAGGGAGACAGGAAACTTCTATTGAGCATTTAACAACGGGAACTTACTGGTCAAGGAGAACCTCTGGAACTGAGATGAGGAAATGCACCTGCTTCTCCCTTGAATGGCCAATTGAGACTTACTGAGCATCTTTTTGATAAAATTCCCAATTCATCTCATGACATAATTCTGAAGAAAGAGTTATATTTCCATACTGATTTCTCAGTTCTTGTCTCTTGACAGTTCCAAACTTACCTTTGTGTATTCTGCTTTGTGCTTCTGGGGCTGAGACTGACAAGCCACATTTTTGCCATCAGCTGGCTCTGCCAATCATGGACACTAGAGAGATACAGTAAAGCTATAAAAATAAGAGGGACTTTCTCTTTTCTGTTTGTTCTCTATGAGCTTCTGGACTGCTTCCTGTTCCTGTAAGCATCACTCCATCATAATTTTCCAGCAAGAGCAGGGAGTTCCCATTGCAGCAGCTGAACCCAGTGTGCAGCTTTCCCAACACTTGCAAAGCCAGTCTCATCACCCACCTCTCAGAGACATCAAAACCATCTGCTAGTATGCCATCTTTAGAAGCCCCATTTCAGACCCAAGCAGCACACCTCCAAACTCAGAGACATCAGTTCCAGCGGAGCAATGCCTCCTTTTCAGTAGTCCAAATTTTAATTCTTGGGGCTCTTCTTCTAAGTTTCTGTTTTAAGAATTCCAGTCTCTTTTGTTCCATTAAATCTGAGGGTGTAGCTGCTTTCTCTGCTTTCTCTTACTCTTGATACCTTAGAGTTATCTTTTTCACTTTGCCTTAATTTTTATGTAGTTAGAATTATTTTTAGGGCGCCTGGGTGGCTCAGTTGGTTAGGCGACTGCCTTTGGCTCAGGTCATGATCCTGGAGTCCCGGGATCGAGTCCCACATCTCCCCCTGCTGAGCGGGGAGCCCGCTTCTGTCTCTGACCTCTCCCATCTCATGTTCTCTCTCTCTCTCAAATAAATAAATAAAATATTAAAAAAAAGAATTATTTTTAGATGAAATGCTCCTTTTCAATAACTGGCAAGGGAGGATTAGATCCTACCTGATATAGTTTCCAAAATTAATTCATAAAAATTCAGGATAGGATTCTAATTGCCCAGGTTCAAGTCTGATGTCTCTCTCTAGGCCATTTGCTATATAGGATACAGTGGGACTATGATTGACCCAACTGGGTCAAATGTCCAGTCTTGTTGCTAAGATGAGGGGGCACGATGATTGACTGTCTTAGCAGGACCATATGGAGTAATAGAGAAATTGTCCAAAGAAACAGATTGCTGCTACCATAATAATGGGAATGGGAACGACTCCTGTAGTGGAGTGAGGAGCTTTAACTACCACAGATACGATAGCACCGCTTATCGATTTATTTTTTCAATTTAATTTAATTTAATTTTTTATTAACATATAATGTATTATTTGCCCCAGGATACATGTTGCCTATCAACTTATAAGTGTAATAGTTTATTAAGTGGCCCAAATTAATATTATAAACATGATATTGTTTTGTTTCTTTATTTACTATAGTCATTGTTGCAATGATATTCTGCAAAACATTTGTTAACAACAACAAAAAGATATATAGATATATAGATATATATATATATAGATATATATATATATATCAGTGGATTTCAGAATTTCCTGTCTCTTCCAATTAGGACAAATCTGTGTGGTTTTAGTCTTCAAATTCATCTTCATTTCAACATTTTTCCCCTTTTCTGCCATCTGAAAATATCATCCCTCTGCCCTCCAACTTTAGAGGTAAAAGAGAAAGCCATGATTGTCCTTGAGATACCTCCTCTCCCTCTCTCTATGTTCTGCAGTGTATCAGGGTGAGCTGATGGGAGAGGGAAAGATATACTTCTTATTAACAGGTTCTGCTGTAGGTTTCTTTCTTGATTGGTTGTGATAGTTTTTCTGGCACCACAGGTTTTCTCTTTGTGGTCAGTGTGCAATGATCTGGAGAACAATATAAATTCTTAAGGACGTGCTAGGGGTCCTCCCCACTGCACAGTCCCCTGATTTGGGAGATCCAGCACAGTCATCTTTGGTAAACACTGTGCTCATTTCTGTGGTTTTTTACACAGTGGGACAACTCATGAAGTTGCCAACAAAGTGGCTCAAATACAACTACTAATTTCCCTTGACTGGCAGGAAACTCGGTTATATGGAGTGAACATAGTACATGCCACTATTCCCTCCTCCTCATATCCCAGTGAAGACCTTAGCCATACAATTCATTATCATGGTAAAATATTTGATGGTTAATTTTGTGTGGTCAACTTGGCTGAACCACAGTGCCCAAATATGTGGTCAGACATTACTCTGGATGTTTTTGTGATGATGTTTTTAGACATAATTTACATTTAAATTGGTGGGCTTCGAATAAAGCAGATTGCTGTCCATAATGTGAGTAGGCCTCATTCAATCAGTTAAAGGCCGGAAAAGAGTAAAAGACTTCTTCCTAGTTCTGCATCAATAGCCTTTGGACTTCAACTGCAGCATCAGCTCTTGCCTGGGTCTCCAGCCAGGCTGCCTATCTTGCAGACTTTGGATATGCCAGCATCCAAAATCATGTCAGCCAAATCCTTAAAATCTCTCTCTATAGTTAGATGATAGATAGAGATGCAGAAGGAGATAGAGATATAGATATATACACACAATTAATTCTCTTTCTCTGGAGAGCCCTAATACAGAAATATCGGTAAACACAGAATACTCTCCTGAAGGGCTGCAATAATGGTCTTGGTTAATAGGAGGTAGGATGGAACTTTTGTTCTTGTAGTCTACATTAGTAAATGTATCAGTTCTCTTGTTTCCTCTAGGTTGGTCCCACAGCCATTTTTTTTTTTTTTGTCCTCTGCTCAGGGCAGGTCAACATATCTGGGCATGTTTAATAAAGGAATGCAATGTCAACCATTTTGTCTGGTAAGCCCCTTTTCTCTCTACAAGTTATCTAGTATTTTATTTTATTTTTAAATATTTTATTTATTTATTTGACACAGAGAGAGATCACAAGTAGGCAGAGAGGCAGGCAGAGAGAGAGGGGGAAGCAGGCTCCCCGCTGAGCAGAGAGCCTGTTGCAGGGCTTGATCCCAGAACCCTGAGATCATGACCTGAGCTGAAGGCAGAGGCTTAACCCACTGAGCCACCCAGGCGCCCCATCTAGTGTTTTAGATGACTTCTCACTTGGCTTAGAGATAGGTGAGCATGAACATGGCAATCCCAAGGAGTAGCCACTGGGCCCATACATTCCTCCTGACAATTCCTAGTGTAAAATGAGACGCTTCCTGGTAATAGCATAGCTGGGTATGCTCTCTTTTAGTAAAACCTAAGGAAATTTTTTGCTTTCAACTCTTTGTGACTCAACTCTAATAAAAACTAATTTTTATTAGAAAGTGGAGTAGTTTATATCTCTTTGAGCACAGTTTTGATGATTTAGGCAATGGGAAAATTTCCATCCCACCTCCTATTACCCAAGACTGTTTTTGTCTGATAGTAATTTGATTTTACTGGATTTTACTGTAGTGTCTTACCATAGGGATGACATTGTTATTTGCCTGTGGCTCTCTAGACACCACACCTCTCACAATGGCTACCTGAATTCCTGCCAGTGGAAACGTGTGTGCATTTAGCTCATTGTGAAAGTAGAGCAGGAAAATGTGGGTGGCCACCTGGCTAGAGTGCTGGCTTGGCCTTTGATAAAGGAGTGAATGTTGGCAGGATTATTGGCTTGTGTGTGTCTCTGGGGGAAATCCAACCTGTGCAATTACTTCCTTTGCTATGAGGGTAGCCACTGGGAAACAGAAGGTTTAGCACAATGACTGATGTAAGCCACGAGAGCAGGTAGAAACTGTGTATAAGCTTTAGAAATACAAAGTCCTCCATAGATTTTATCAGAAGATTTCTGTATCTGGGCAACACACATATATAATCCTTACTTTACAACTACTAGAGAGGATAAGGAATCTATTCAATGTCGTAGTTTTTAGTGTCTTTAACCAACGTATTATTTTGTTGAAGAGAATTATATACTGGAATAGCTCATGTGAACTCCTCTGATCCTTTTAAACAAATATACATTGAAATTATTGATAAAATATTGAGATAATTTTAAAACAGCAAAATTGATCCTATTCTTTTTTAGCAAATAGATGAGGTGTGCTGCTATGATAATTTCTGAATTATATCCTATAAGAAGTTAGATCAGGGCATGACATTTGTGAATTATGAAAAATCTAGTAAAATAGGTATAATGGTGGAAGATAAATTACAATTATTCCTAGCATTTTTCTGAAATAGAAATGTAAATATGTCTTCATTAAGAAGTAGGAGTGCATTTGGAACTATTATACTTACATGTCATATGACGGAAAACGAGATACATTAACGGCAAAGAATTTGACAGTTGTTAAAATAGCCTGCAGTCACTAGCAGTACCATTCCTGTTAATACGAGTGTTGAGACGTACTGCTCTTGAAACGTGTTTCTTTCAAAATTCATATTTTCTTCGGGAAAAAAAGTACAAAGAAAAATAGTGTCAATATAAACATCTGGAATCGTACATTTTGAGAATTGTGTTTACTTGAATGTTCTAGCTTTCCCTTATTCTATGGTACGTAAAAAAGGACTTGTTTTAGAACATTTTAATTGTTGGCATAATCAGACCAGGTGTCCTACAGCAAAGTAGGATAGTTAAAAAAAAATAGCAATTATCCAGGGGGAAATATCTAGTTAGTAACTCAATTCTTTGAACTTTTAAGTGGTACATGAATTAAATGACATTGGATTTAAACAGCAGACTGCAATGTAGGTTCAAATGTAAATGCCAATATCATTGTATAATGCCTTATTGTTTGAAAAAGTAAATTTTTTCAGTTAAGTTAAATGATTTTGTAGGCTGCCAAAACATGACACAAAATTGAGAATATGTGGATATAAGAAAATTTGACAAATGGTTTATAAATTATTTTATCTTTTTAGATGAAAAAATCTACAAAAACAATCAATATTTAGCATATTAACATTTAACATATTAGCAAATGAATTAGTGGCATGACATATGAGTGTGGACAATTTTTATTAAAAATTTAGAAATTCTGGGGCACCTGGGTGGCTCAGTGGGTTAAAGCCTCTGCCTTCAGCTCAGGTCATGATCTCGGGGTCCTGGGATCAAGCCCCACATTGGGCTCTCTGCTCAGCGTGGAGCCTGCTTCCCCCCTCTCTCTCTGCTTGCCTCTCTGCCTGCTTGTGATCTCTCCTCTGTCAAATAAATAAATAAAATTTTAAAAAAAATTTAGAAATTCTGCATTCTCCAAAATTTAATTGAAAAAATATAGAAGTGACCAGAGGTATTTGTGGGTACCTTACTATAATTGTTTTTTATAATGCACTGAAAAAGAGAGAATTTTCTTGCAAACATTTTTAAAAAATCCGCAGTGGACACCTGGGTGGCTCAGTGGGTTAAAGCCTCTGCCTTGGGCTCAGGTCATGATCTCAGGGTCCTGGGATCGATCCCCACATTGGGCTCTCTGCTCACCAGAGAGCTTCCACCTCTCTCTCTGCCTGCCTCGCTGTCTACTTGTGATCTCTCTCTCTCTCTGTCAAATAAATAAAATATTTAATAAATAAATAAATACATAAAAAATTAAAAATCCCACAAAAGTAAGACGGGAAGTGTACAGCTTTAGGAATCAGAATCTTGACATCACTCTGCCTTTTGTCACCTTAAACAAGTAGCATTTAATTCTTTGTAGACACGGTTTATTGCTCCAGAACAAATGAAATAATATATATGTATATAAAACAGCTTTATACAAAAAAAAGTGCTTTTCACATTATAACATGTAATATGGGATTAAGTTAAACATAGAATTTTAGGTTCTCTTCTGAAGGCCATGACCAACCAGGGGGATTTGTTAGAATATAGGAGGAGCTAACGAAGAAGAAGTATGCCAATATTAGGATATAGTTCGTTAGAAAAAAGTACCACATTTTTATAATAAAAATATTGGAGAGAATGTGAATTTTATGTTTTTACAAAAGGGATGAGTTTGAAACTATAAGCATGGATTTAGTATGTAATGTTTTGTTCTAATTTTTTGAATAAAAATTTTATTATAAATAAAAAGTTTTTAATGTGAAACTTATTCAGATAATATAAGTTAAATGACATGTATTTCTCACAAATGAGTTTTCTGTAGGTAAACATTTAACTTCAGAGAGAAGAGTTCCATGTGTTTGTTCATCTGATAATTCAATGGACACATAAATTCAGTCATCTAATCTAATCTGATCTTATCTAAAAAATAACATTTTTTAAATGTTATAATATTAGAAAACAGGATAGTGTTTCTGGGCTATCATAAACTGTAACAAGAAGGAAAAATGTATTCAGCAGAGTTCTAGGCATGGGTTTTTACTTGGGAGAGAATCTGTGACAAAGAGATAGGGACTGTAATTTCAGAGAGCTGTCTTTGGCAGGGACAGTCACTTTCTAGAACCTGGGTCTTGGCATAAGTGCAGGGAAAGGGGTACCTGAACAAGCAGTGCTGAGAGGTTAGAGGAATACAAGAGCAGAAGATTGTAGTGAGTGACTACAAAGCAAAAAAAGAAGAAGAAGAAGAAGAAGAAGAAGAAGAAGAAGAAGAAGAAGAAGAAGAAGATTTCAGCAGATTCCAAGACAGCCTATTTCACTGAGAGTGATATCTAAAGAGAATTTTTAAGAAGCTTTACTAGGCATTTGCAGTGGGAAATACCCATCATATCTACAAGAAACCTATTATGAAATATATATACGTATGCTTAAAGAATTTTGGATTTAGATTTAAGGGCGTGGTTATTTGTTTTAAAAGCAGTAAGGATATAAAATTGGTCCCAAAGTGACTATTATATTATATTCAAGATCAAAAAAGAAAAATAGATGCATATTTCATAGCATACTCCCTCATTGTAGGATAATACATACCTTTTTGTAGTCAACACTGTTGAAAGGGATACCATTAACTGTATATGTGCTCTCTTGTAGGATGGTAAATATTGGGCTCAGTACCAAGCTTATTCGTAAATATAATTCCCTTTGTTTAGTCATATCTTCCTCAGCATTGTAATTTCTCACATTAATATTTGTTTGGTAGAAAATATATTTTATTAAAATTTCTTATTGTTTTTCAGCTTTCAGTTTATCTAGAAGTTATAAAGTTTCAATACCTCAATTTTAACTTTATTAAATCAATCTTTAAACTTTTTTAACTGTTTATTTTTCTATAGGAACAATATTCCATGTATTTACATATATTTTTATAAATTTGCATCATGATTGAAACTTCAACACAAATACACAGTTTTATTTGTTCATAACATTTTTTGATCAGCTAATCAGTATTTTTTAAAACACCATGTCTATTTTTGATATATTTTAAAATAAATTTTAATAATATTTAAATAATTAATGGTAGATTATGCAAAAAGATTAGGGCATTTTAAACTTTCATAGTGAACCTTAAAGATTTATGAATTAATTGTTAATCTGCATTAATATTACAAAATTGGTTTATAATTATTATTGTTATTATTATTATTTTAATAGACTTTTAGAGCAGTTTGAGATTCACTGGAAAATTAACCATAAGGTACAGAGATTTCTTATTTTTATGATTTTATTTACTTATTTTAAAATACAGAGCATGCACATGGGGAGGGGGAGGGCATAGCAGAGTGAGAGAGATAAGTGGATTCTGCACCAAGTGCAGAGCCCGATGAGGGCTTGATCCCATGACCCTGAGATCATGACCTGAGCCGAAATCAGGAATTGGAGGCCCAATAGACTGAGCCACTCAGGCACCCCAAGGTCCAGAGATTTCACAAAACCTCTTGTCCTTTCACATGCATGGTCTTCCCAATTATCATTATCCCCTACCAGAATAGTACATTTGTTACAATGTTGAACTTGCATTGACATATCATTATCAAAGTTCATAGTTTACAGTTTATTCTTGGTGTGGTACATTCTCAGGGTTTGGACAAATGGATAATGACATGCATTCACCATTATAGTATCACACAGAGTAGTTTCATTGCCCTAAAAAATCCTTTACGCTCTGCCTATTCATCCCTCCCTGTTCCTTACCCCTGTCAACCACTGATCTTTTTACGGTTCTCATAGTTTGCCTTTTCCAGAATATCATGTAGTTGGGTTCATAAAGTATGTAGCCTTTTCAGATTGGCTTCCTTCATTTACTAACATGCATTTTTTCCATGTCTTTTTGTGACTTGATAGATTTGGCCTTCTTTTAATGATGAATAATATTCCATTGTCTAGATGGACCATAATTAATTTATCTATTGATGTACCAGAAAAATTCTTGATAGCTTTCAATTTTGTCAAATATGAATAAAACTGCTATAAGAATCATGTTTTTTTGTGTGTGAACACAAGGTCTCAACACCTTTGAGTAAACAGCAAGGCGTATTATTACTGGATTTTATGGTAGGTGCATGTTTAATTTTGTAAGAAATGCCAAACTGTCTTCTCCTCGAGTGGTTATACCACTTTAACTACAAATTCTGCTTGTTCATTGCAATGCACAGGTACAGCTGCTGTGCTAAGTGACTTAGAGGTTCTGTGACTCTACATCACCAACTGCATTTGGTGTTCGAGCATTCTAGATTTTGATCATTCTAATAGATATGCAGTGGTGTCTCATTGCTGTTATATTTTGAATTTCCCTGATGACATCTGCTATGATCCACCCTTTTATATAGTTATTTGCATTTTTATATCTTCTTTGGTAAGATATCTTTAGATCTGTCATCCATTTTAAAATCAGACTATAGGGGCGCCTGGTTGGCTCAGTGGGTTAAGCCTCTGCCTTTGGCTCAGGTAATGATCTCAGGTTCCTGGGATCGAGCCCTGCATCGGGCTCTCTGCTCAGTGGGGAGTCTTCTTCCCCCCTCCCCACCGTCGCCTGACTCTCTGCCTACTTGTGATCTCTCTGTCAAATAAATAAATAAAATCTTTAAAAAAATTAAAAAAATAAAATCAGATTGTATGTTTTTTACTTTTGAATTTTAACAGTTCTTTATATGTTCTGGATGACAGTCATTTTTCAGATATGTCTTTTGCAAATATTATCTCCCAGGCTCTTACTTGTCGTTTCATTCTCTTGACAATGACTTTCAAAAGGCGGATATTTTAAATTTTAATAAAGTCCAGCTTATCAATTCTTTCTTTCATAAATTGTGCATTTACTATTATATCTAAAAGTCACCAGCAAACCCAAGTTCATCTAGGTTTTCTCTTGTGTTATGATCTAGAAGATGTATAGTTTTGTAATTTATATTTAGCCCTGTGATCCATTTTGTGTTAACTCTTAGGAAGGATGTATGATCTGCGACTATACTCATTTTTTTGCATGTGAATGTCCAGTAGTTACAGCACCATTTTATTGAAGAGACTATCTTTTCTCAGTATATTGCTTTTTATCAAAGATCAGTTGACTTTATGTGGGTATGTTTCTGGTCTCTCTATTCTTTTTTTTCTGGACATTTATCCTGCTTGATGTTCTCTGTTTTCTCAGTCTGTAGATTAGTACCTGACATTAATTTGGGGACATTTTCAGTTATTATTTCAAATATTTCTTCTGTTCCTTTTTTTCTCATTTTTTTTGTATTCCTATTATGCATGTTTTACCTTTTATAGTTGTTCCACAGTTATTGGATATTCTGCTCTGTTTATGTCAGTCTTATGTTTGCTTTTCAGATATCCTTAAACCCAGAAATTCTTCCTCAGCTATGAGCAGTTACTAACAGACCCCAAAATTTTTTTTTAAGTTTTCATTATGGTGTTTTTGATCTCTAGCATTTCTTTTTTTTTTCTTAAAATTTTCATCTTTCTGCTTACATTGCCCACTTATTTTTTAAGTTGTCTACTTTATTAGAGCTCTTAGCATATTAATCACAGTTGTTTTAAAATTTTTTTCAGGGAATTCCAACATTTCTCCCATATCTGTGTCTGGTCTGGTGCTTGCTATGTCTCTGCAAACTGTATTTTTTGCCTGCTAATATGCTTAGTAATTTTTTGCTGATGGTAGGTATGTTGTCCTGGGGAAAAGGAACTTCTCTAAATGGGTCTTTAGAAATGTGGTGGTATGCTGTGTGAGCAGGAAAAGTGTTCTGTAGTCCTATGATTAAGTCTCAGGCTTTCCGTAGACATGTGTTGCTTAACTACGAACTTTATTCATGCTCCTTAGTCCTCCCTCTCCTTTTTATGTGGGGCAGGATGGCTGGAGTGGGCTGGAGTTGGATATTTCCCTTCTCCTACATGGAAAAACAGTTATCTAGGGGTCGGTGTTTGTTTTCTTCCAGGTGATTTGGATTCTGGTTAAATAGTTTCACCTGCCGGCAGATCTTATTAAGAAGAACAAAGTGTTCTGGGACATTTCAAGATGGATCCTTTTCCCCTCCGCTTGCTGAACACACAAGGGGATTTTTTCTCGGATATTTAATGTTAATTTGTTAGAACTTCAGGAGGTAAAACTCACAATAGTGTGGGGGCCTCCCAAATGGCTGTGTCTCTCCGGAGACTCTGTCTTTCAAGCTTGTCCACACTGAGCCTCCAGCAATTCATCAATTACAGTTCAAGTTTTCCTACCCTAGCACTGGCTCGCATGGAGATTTCTGCTCCCGGGTTTCTGTTCCGGTAAGTTGTGATTCTCTAGGTTTATCTGTTATCTCTCCAATTTTGAGGGCAGCAATTTGCCCTGTGACCTTACTTCTCTGATGTATGTAAGAAGAGTTGTTAATTTTTCAGTTTGTTCAGCTTCTGACTTGTTGTTAGGTTGGAGTGGCAACTTCCAAGCTTGTTATATGCCTGGCAAGAACTCAAATCATTTTTATAAGGCAAAGAGTCTTGATTCCAGAAAAAAAGTTATCTCTTTTTCTGCACCTGTAAAACCGTACTGCCAAGCTGACATAACCATATAACGACTAATTCTTTTCCTTCCAAATTATGGCAAACATTTTAAAAATAGTACTGTTTTCAGGCGCCTGGATGGCTCAGTTGGTTGAGCAACTGCCTTCGGCTCAGGTCATGATCCCGGAGTCCTGGGATCGAGTCCCACATGAGGCTCCCAGCTCCGTGGGGAGTCTGCTTCTCCCTCTGACCTTCTTCCTTCTCATGCTCTCCCTCACTGTCTCTATCTCAAATAAATAAATAAAATCTTTAAAAAAAATAGTACTGTTTTCATAATACTGAAGACAAAATTAGTTTTCTAGTACATTTTGAAATACTGCATATTGCCTTGAAAATAAATTTAAATAAAATGTTTAGACCTACCAGTTACATGTTTAAACAATACTGTCAGCTGATCCCTTTTGTCCATATTTTGGCACGTATTTTAAGAACTCACCAATGCTGAGCAGCTGCATTAAAGATACCAAGGATTCTCATCTAATTAATTTCTCAAATATGCTTTACCTTTTTTCTTCCATTTCCATATATTTATAGACAGTAGATTTTCCAGGTGAAATATCTTTCCAAACTATCACTGCCTGTCACCTCTCTTAATCATGCACTAAGGCTTAGTTTAAATACTACCGCCCACGTGAATCATCTTTGTTATTTCAGTCTGCATTGATTACTACTGCTTTCATTATGTTATGTAGTTTTTTCAATTACATTCAACACTTTCCAATCTTACCTTCTCTACTTGTTACCGTGTAGGGCTTTGCATATAAGTATTGATTTTTTTTTTTTTTTTTACCTCTCCTGGAATTGCCCTTACCTAAAGTAGATTGCCTTGTCCAAGGCCATGCCTCTTCCTTAAGGATAACCTACCTCCAAAAATTAGTTGATATTGGGATTTAAAAACCTGGCACCCTTGTGCAACTCAGTGTAGGTTTTCAGTACCATCCTAGCTTCAGAGTTCCCTGTGGAGTAAATTGGTACTTTTGCTAGAACTGTCTCATAATCCAGCTTCTGGTGCTTCTCACTTCTGCATCATCACACCTCCTATCGGTGTAAATCTGGAGATCTCTTCCTAACTTCCTGCCTGCTAATCCCATCTCAGAGGCTGCTTCTCAGTGAGGTCAACCCAATGGGTAGGGTGAATACATAGATGAATCAAGGAAATAAAGACTCAAAGACTGATCAGTAGATAGCTACATAGCAGATACATGGATGCATGCATAGATACTACATTTGTTCTTGGCAGAAAGGCAAAGAAGTGATACATGCCTGTATAGGTTGACTGACAAAGAAGTCTGGTATCTGCCCACAGATACAAGGTAAATAACTACAACTGAGCAAAGTGGACAAACCTCCATGACTCTTGGAAGTCACCTAAAAATCCCAGTCATAAGCTATTACTTTTTTTTTTTTTAAGATTTCATTTTTTTATGAGAGAGAGAGAACATGAGCATGGGGGTAGGGCAAATGGGCAAGCAGACTCCTCATTGAGTGGGAACCTGTTGCAGGGCTCAATCCCAGGACCCTGAGATCATGACCTGAGCTGAAGGCAGGCGCTTAACTGATTGAGCCACCCAGTTGCCTCATAAACTATTACTTCTTATTCACACAAGAATATATTTAATTATTTCATGTTCCTATATAGTTGAGGGCTGATTTTCATCCAGCTGATAAAAAAAACCTGATCTTACTAACTGGGAGGCAATGATTAAGGCCTCTAGAGCCATCAAGATCATGATCTGAGCTGAATCTGAGTTAAAGTTAAAGACGGTGCCATCCAGTAACCTTGGATTTTATTTATCTTAGAACTGAGAGTTTAGGGGTGTCTGAGTGGCTCAGTTGATTAAGCATCTGCCTTCAGCTCCACATTAGGCTCCTTGCTCAGCAGGGAGTTTGCGTCTCTCTCTCCTTCTCCCTCTTTCCCCGCCACCTCAAATAAATAACTAAAATCTTTAACAAAAAAACCCAAAAAACAAAAACTGGGAGTTTCTACCCTTTAACCACTTTCACATATTTTCCCCACTCCCTACTCCCCATCCCTAGAAACCACCTTTCTATTTTGTTTCTGTGAGGTTTTAAGATTTCACATAAAAGTGACATACAGTATTTCTCTTTCTCTGGCTTATATCACTTAGCAAAATACCCTCAAGTTCCATCTATGTTGTTGCAAATGACAGGATCTCCTTCTTTCATAAGGCTAATATTCCATTGTATGTATATACACACCATAATTTTTTTAAAAAGATTTATTTATTATTTATTTATGTTAGAGACGCATACTGTGTGTCCACAAGTGGGGGGAGGGAAAGAGGGAGAGAAACTTCAAGAAGACTCCCTGCTGAGCACGCAGCCAGATGTGGACCTCAATCTCATGTCCCATGAGATTATGACCTGAGCTGAAACCAAGAGTTAGAGGCTTAAGTGAGCCATCCAGGTGTGCCAATATACTATCATTTTTTAATCCATTCACCCATTAATGTGTACTTAGATTATTTCCAAGTCTTGACTATTGTAAATAATAAGCATTGAGGTACAGATATCTGTTTGAGATAGTGACTTTGTGTCCTTCAGGTATATACCCAGAAATGGGATTGCTGGATCATATGGTAGTTTTATTTTTAGTTTTTTGAGGAACCCTCATACTGTTTTCCATAGCGACTGTACCAATATACATTTCTATGAACAATGTATAAATGTAATTTTTGTCTCCACATCCATGCTAACATTTATTTCTTGTCTTTTGGTAATAGCCATTTTAAAAGGTGTGAGCTGATATCTCATAGTGGTTTTGATTTATATTTCCATGAGGATTAGTGATGTTGAGCATTTTTTCAAGGGCCAGTTGGTCACCTATGTTTTTTGGAAAAATTTGGGTTGTTTGCCCACTTTTAAATTGGATTATTTGCTTCTTAGTTATGGAGTTGAATGAGTTCCTTATATATCTTGGATCTTAACCCCTTGTCAGACACATGGCTTGCAAATATTTTCTCTCATCTCATAGGATGCCTTTTCATTTTATTTATCATTTCTTTTACTATGCAGAAAAATTTTAGTTTGATATAGTCCCACATATTTACTTTTGATTTTGTTGCTTATGCTTTGGGTATCCATAAAATCATGGCCAAGATCAACGAAAAGGAACTCCTCCCTCTATGTTTCCTACTTGGAGTTTTATGGCTTCAGGTCTTAAATTTAAGTCCTTAAACCTATTTTTAATTTTTTACAAGTGATTTAAGATAGGCATCCAGTCATTCTTTTGTATGTGAATGTCCAGTTTCCCTAACACCATTTATTAAAGAGATTATCTTTTACCCATTGAATATTCTTGACTCCTTTCTCAAATATTAGTTGACAGTATATGCAAAGGTTTAGTCTGGGCTCTTGACTAAAGAGTCTGTTCCATTGGTTTATATATCTGTTTTTATGTCAGTACCATGCTGTTTTTATTATTGTAGCTTTGTACTATAGTTTGAAATCAACAGGTGTAATGCCTCTACCTTTGTTCTTTCTCAGAATTTTTTTGCCCAGTTAGGGTCCTGTGTGGTTTCATATGAATTTTAGCATTTTTTTCTATTTCTGTAAAAAATGTCATTGGAATCTTGATAGAAATTGCATTAAATCTACACATGGATTTGAGTAGTATGAATATTTTAGAAGAATATTTATTCTTCTAACCCATGAATATGGATAACTTTCCATTTATTTCTATCTTCTGCAGTTTCTTTCATCAATCTTACAGTTGCCATTGCATGGATCTTTCACTTTCTTGGTTAAATTTATCTCCAAGTATTTTTTTTGTTTTTAATTCTATTGTAAATGGGATTATTTTCCCTATTTCTCCTCCAGACACCTCATTGTTAGTATATAGAAACATAACTGATTGTTAGTATGTTGACTTTATATCCTATAACTTTACAGAATATGCTTATTAATTCTAATGGTTTTTTTGGTGGCATCTTTAGAATTTTTTCATACATAAGATGTCATTTGAAAAAACAGTGGCTATTTTACTTTTTTCTTTCTGATTTGGAAGACTTATTTTTCTTGTCTGACTGCTCTTTCTAGGACTTCTAGTACTGTGTTTAATTGGAGTGGTGAGATTAGGGACCCTTGTCCTTTTCCTGATCTTTGAGGGAATATTTTCATCCTTCTACCATTGAGTGCAGCTATGTTAGCAGTGGGCTAGTCATCCATGGCTTTTATTATGTTGAGAGTTTTTATCATGAAAGGATGGTAAATTTTGTAATTTTTCTGTATCTATTAAAATGATCATATGGTTTATATCTTCTATTAATGTGATGTGTCACATTTATTGTTTTGCATGTGCGACCCATCCTTACAGCCTAAGGTTGAACTTGATCATGGTGTATGATCCCTCTACTGTGTTGTTGAATTCAGTCTGATAGTATTTTGATGAGAATTTTTGCATCTGTATTCATCAGTTGTATTAGTTTATATATAGCTCTCTCTTTTTGTATTGTCCTAATCTGGCTTTGGTATCAGGGTAATGCTGGCTTCATAAAATGAGTTTAAGGTATTCCCTCATATTCAGTTTTTTGAAATTGTTTGAGAAGGATTAGCATTAATCTTTAAATGTTTGGTAGAATTTACAAGTGAAACTATCTGGTCCTGGGCTTTTTCTTTGGGTTTTGTTGTTGTTGTTAAGAGGTTTTTGACTACTGATTCCATCTCCTTAACCATTATTGGTCTATGCAGATTTTCAATTTATTTCTGACTCGGACTTGGTAGGTTGTATGTTTCTAGGAATTTATTCATTTCTTGTAGGTTGTCTAAGTTGTTGGCATATAGCTGTTCATAGTAGTCTAATGATTCTTTGTATTTCTATGGTATCAGTTTTAATGTCTTCTTTTTCATTTATAATGTTATCTGTTAAGGTTCTCTCCCTTTTTCTCTTGTTTCGCTAAAAATTTGTCAATTTTGTTTACCTCTTCAAAGAACCAAATATTGGTTTTGTTCATCTTTTTTATAATTTTCCTATTCTCTATTTCATTTACTTTTGCTCTAATCTTTATTATTTCCTTTCTTATGCTAACTTTGGGCTTTATTCTTTTTCTATTTCTTGAGGTATAATGTTAGGTTGCTTATTTAAGATCTTTCACCTTTTGGGGTGCCTGGGTGGCTCAATGGGTTAATGATCTCAGGGTCCTGGGATTGAGCCCTGCATCAGGCTCTCTGCTCAGCAGGGAGCCTGCTTCCCCCCTACCCTTGGCCTGCTTCTCTGCCTACTTGTGATCTCTCTCTCTCTGTTAAATAAATAGATAAAATCTTTTAAAAAAAAAAAAAGATCTTTCACTTTTCTTGATGTGTGCATTTGTCACTACAATCTCCCTTCTTAGGACTACTTTTGTTACATGTCATAAATTCTGATATGTTGTGTTCTCATTTTTGTTTTTTTCAAGATTTTTAAAATTGTATTTTTTCTTTGATACCTTGTTTTCCCTGGTGTTTATAAATTCTGATATTCTTTCCCTATCAAAAAGAGGAGTTAATGTCCCCTCCCCTTGAAAATGGGCCATGCTTTCAGACAGCCTAGAGGAAAAGAATGTGATAGAAATGACACTGTTGTTTCTCACTATGTTAGCAAAGGGCATGCAGATTTTCCTGCTATCTCTTCGAAAATTAGTTCTGGGTCTTCCTTCAATCACTGTGAAGTCCAATTATGATGGGACTATCTTGTGCAAAGACTAGAGAGAAGGAAAGCGAGAGACAGAAATGCCAGAGGAGGCCTATTCCTGTTGGAAAATTTCTAGCCCAGGTGCCAGACAAGTATGCAAGTGAAGAAGATTCAAGATGACCCCATGAGAGAACCAGAGCAAGAATTCACGAAGTCAGTCATTCCTCGGTCTTGAGCAAATCATGCTTCATGTTTTAAGCCACTCTAGTGTAGTGATTACTGCAAAGCATAAGAAAACTACAATAGACATTCTACATTCTGAATTATTTAGTCGATTATCTTTTTATGTAAAGGAATGAACACAAAAATCAAAACTCCTATAACAGATCAGTCAAAAAGATTTTTCATGATGTTAAAGATACTGTTAAATATCTTAAAACTTCTTCAAAGCAGTAATTAAATATAATCCTCCTTGTTACCTCAACTACTACTAGAATGGAGATTCTTTTGTTCATTTCAGAAGTCTGAATAGGAGAGGACTTTCAACATTCAATGCATATACACACACTACACATCCCACCTCACCCTAGCCCACTCCTACTTTTTAGTGGGAAAACAAGGAAAGTGTTTCCATTATTAAGATACATGGGCACTGCTTGGCCAATTCTTTGCAGAGGTAAGGTGTTCTATTTTTACTCAAAATTAAGCATTTAAAACAGGAATCACCTCACGTCACTACTTCTATTTGAGGTCTTGGGAAACTCACTACCTAGTCTTTAATAGAATTATTATAAAGTAGTGAGTAGGCATAATATTTCAAGAGAGAAAGACATGTGAGAGTTTTCTGGTATGGTCTGTTCTTTCATGTTCTTCATTGTAACTCATGAAAATTATCTTTTTGGAATAAAATAGTCTGTGATTCCAATGAAGCAGGAACACTCCTGACAATTTCTGAAGCCTGTTCTTCCTCTGAGTGTGGAAGAACAGACACATGGCTAATGACCAAGAGTCTTGGTGTGCAAGCTCAGAATTTCCCAAGCGGGCCCTGGCTCAGTAAAAGTTTCTATCTTCTAATGGAAATGCATATAGATTTTTAGATGCCAGGATAAGCATTTGAAATTATACATTATATTGATACTTTCTATAGCAATTTATAAAGCAATTGGACCTATTTATTCATGGATAGAGAGGCTGAACTATTGGCATATTTTCTTCCCAAATATTTCTTTGCATAACTATTCTCAAAGCACTTTAGAAAAAGGCTATTTTAATGAATGTGCTATGCTTGATTGGTTGTTCCTTTAAACAACAGGGGTAGGAAATTGAAGAATACTATCTTAGTTTTAAACTGTAAAACTTGTTTTTATTGTAGGTAAGCACATCTTTATAAATGAATTCAAGAGTACAATTCTCTCAGGCATTTGGAAGCAGATACTAATGCTCCGAAGTCTCTACCAAGACTTATTTTGTCACCTGTGGAAAAGTAATTCTGAATAAGTAGCGGTGAGATTAGTCATTCTGGCCTCTACTGAATTGTGGTTGTTCAAGCTTCACTAGAACCTTCCCCATCTTCTGGCACCTGAGAATTGTACATCTCACCTGTAACCAAAACCTGAAACTGAACCAATAGAACTGACATGCCCAGAATGGAAATACTAATGTTGGCAGTTGAGGGGGTGGACTCTCAGAGGAGGTCCAAGTTAATATGACAACTCCACTGAAGCAAATCATCACTAAAAGAAAGAGACTTTAGCATATGAAAGCTGTTTTTCATTATTATGCAGAATTTCTAGAAGAGAGTAATATTAAGTTTCTTTATAACCTAGGATATGTTTTTCCTCAGCATTTCTTCAAATTAGCTAAAGAACCATGGTGAGGGTCTGAAACTTCAGTGGTTTTGTATACACTCAGAAATCTTAGTATCCAGGTACATTGAAGCCCCCAAAGAGAAAATGAAAGCAGTAGCAGCCTTCCATTTAAAATTGTGTCAGGTAATAATAAGCCTTCTGACCAAGAGTCAAGGTAACAACTAAACACCCACACCCACATAGACAAACAAACATAGGGGTAGATCTTTTAATAGTAATTCAAATGTTCCCCCTTTAGAAACAAAATTTCCATTTTCTTAAATCAAGTTTTTTTATATCTTGCCCTCCTACTTTGAAGTTTCTCTATTTATTTGTTAAAGCCTTGGACCTGGCGTATTTTCAAATTAATTGTATCATGATCAGAAATCACCTGAATTTAAGAGACACTATTATCTATGGGGGGTGGGGGTTGTTAAAAAAAAGGCCCGAGCTTTCTTTGGAATGCAGAAAAAGTGAAATATCATTGTTCTTTACTTCATTCACCTCTCTCTCATTCCTGAATGTGTGTGTTTGTATGCGTGTATGCACGCATGCATATACGTGTGTATATATATTTGTATGTCCCTATTTTTTTTTCTTCATGGAAAGTTTTGGCTCAAGGATAGCTGTTAAGAATAGTTTTGTTTCTTTTATATGTAAGTATATGAATACCCATTTGGAGTCTGGGGAGGACAGAATCATGCTTCTATACTGAGAAGGCAGTCATTAATACCCATAATAATATAATACACCAAGAAGGAGGAAAATGAAGGTATATGCCATTTAAATAGAAATTTTGGAAGTAGAACCTAGTTCTTGAATTTTTCACTTGTATTTCATTAAGCGGCTTTAATTTTTCTAAAACTGAGAGGATGGATCATAAAAAATGATCTATATGTCTCTACCCAGGTTCCTTTGTCTTTATAGTTACTGTAAAATTTCTCAAAAATCATTTTGGTAGAATATTTCTTATACTTCCAATAGATTCTTCAGCTGCTTTAAAAAAATTACTGATTTATTTTTTAGTCATAGTAAAGAAATATATTATCAAAACTATAGTTACACTGGAAGTATTTTGACTCCTCTGAATAAAGAAAATAATATAAGTGTTGGACACCATACCTGTAATCTTATACTTCAATGATTGTAATATAATTAATAATAGATATGTAATTTCAACTTTCAACTCTAGTAAGATATGGATTTGTCTCTGCCACTTAGTATTTAGATTTATGTCTTTAGCTCATTCAGGAGAGTTCCCATGTAGGAGTATGTTAGTCATAAAACTGTTCAGATTTGTTTGGGATTAGTTGAATTTTTTTCCACAAGAAGTGTTTATATTCTTGGTTGTATGTAGTACCAGAGAGATTCTGGGTACTAAATGATTGAGAGACAGCTCAGGTCAATACAAAAAAATTAATATTTTTCCTTAACCCTACTAGGTGATTATTATCTCAATAAGAAGTAGTTCTCAAAGTAGTCTCCAGAATGGTGAGTGCCATTATCTGCAGTGCCATTATCTGCTGAAATAAAAATTCTCAAAAAAAAAAAAAAAATTCTCAGATCTTAAGAAGAAATAGGGATTCAGAAACCCTGGGGGTGGGACCCAGCAATCTGTTTTAATGAGGTCATCAGATGATACTGATGTGTGCTCAAGTTTGAGAGTTACTGACTATGAGAATCAAATACATAGGATTGAAAACAAAATATATAAAAGGCCAGACAGACTTGATAGTCCAATATGTAGGGCAATAATGCAGTAACAGGAGGTTCAAGGGACATAAAGTTGCCATCACATGTGTCATGTTAACTAACTTCAGGTAATATGTTGGCATAATAATAGTTTATAAATTTGTAGCACATGGAACTTAGCAAATTGCTTTCATATATCTCACCATATTGGTTTCTTTTTTAAAATACTGGTTTTTTTTCTTTTTTAAAGATTTTATTTATTTATAAATAAAAATTTTTATTTATAAATAAAAAAAGAGAGAGAGAGATCACAAGTAGACAAAGAGGCAGGCAGAGAGAGGGGGGGAAGCAGGCTCCTCGCTGAGCAGAGAGCCTGATGCAGGGCTGATCCCAGGACCCTGAGATCACGATCTGAGCCAAAGGCAGAGGCTTTAACCCACTGAGCCACCCAGGTGCCCCCCTTGAGGCATTTTTGTGTGCTTACTTTGTGGCATGTCCTCTTCTAAGCATGAGGAAAATAAATACACACTATAAGTCTTGCACTTCAGGAGCTTCCTTTATCTAGAAACAAAACAAGATTCTGGAAAGGGTAAGCTAACATCACATGGTCTACAGGATAACAATAGCCTCCTCAACTTCTCCCTGAATATAATATATTCTTTTCCCTACTCAGCAGACAATGAACCTCTTCAAACATAAATGATATCCTACATTTCTCTGTCTAAAACCTTCCAGAAGGTTCTCTTTCATATTTAAAGAATAAAATCCTGTATTTTCCATAAGATACAATGTTCCACATTATCTGACCCCAAGGACCCTTCTGACTTACTGTGATTAAACTATTTTTTGTTCCTTCAATATACTAAGTATATGCCTAACCTAGGTCCTTTGTTCCAACTGGTCATTTGGTCTAGAACACTTCTGCCGTAAAGATTTGCATAGCTCATTATTTTATTTCATTCTCATTTATATTCAAATGTTACCTCTTTAGAAAGGCCTTCTTTGACTGACAATTCTATGTCAAATAGTCCCACACACTCCCAATCTAGTTACTTTCAAATCCCTCATCTTGCCAGATTTCTTGGTCAAAGTGTTAGCACCTTATATACCTGACAGTATGGAATATATTATGTATAAATTTTATGCTGCTTATTTAACATTTTATATTATTAACCTAGAATTTATTAGATATTAATTTTTTTTACAATTAGTCTTTTTTGCTAGTAGTTGCCTTCCATAAAGGTAGAGATTTTTGTCATTTTATTTCTCATTTTTGTAAATCTTTGAAACTAAGATTTAAAGCTATGAACGAACACCAAATCATGCATTAAAAATAATCAGTTGAGGGGCGCCTGGGTGGCTCAGTTGTTAAGCAACTGCCTTTGGCTCAGGTCATGATCCTGGAGTCCCTGGATCGAGTCCTGCATCGGGCTCCCTCCTCAGGGGGGATTCTGCTTCTCCATCTGACCTCTTCCTCTCTCTCATTCTCTCTCTCTCTCTCTCAAATAAATAAATAAATAAATAAAATATTAAAAAAAATCAGTTGATTTTACAATGGAAAATTTCATTAATGACAGAAAGTAGCGTGTGCCCTTATTTAATGATAAAAAGTAGTAATTGTGCGCCAAATAACATTACTACCAGGCATACACAAGATAAATAGATTTGAAGGAGAAAATAAAGACATAAAAAGGTACCAGTAAAGTTCCGCTATCCATTGTAAGATACAAACTGATCTAGTAAATAGACATAATTAAGACATATGAAAATATGGTAAAAATATATATTTAACATATATTGTGAAAATATAATTATGTAGAACTAAAAAAGAACCACAGAACATGATAAAAGACACCACAGAAAATGATAACAGACACCCATTTTTATTTATATTTGTTGATTCCTGGTAGGAAAAATTAAATTTGGGAGTAATTATGATTATTCATATTTTTTCATGTTCTATAAATGAGTGACAAACTTTTGTTGAACTGTGTATTTAAAAAAGGCGAGTGGAGTACTTTCTACCTTTTATAAAAACTCTGGTATATTATACTTTTGTGATTTCTTCTAAAGAACAAAGTTCATTGAGGTGGGATTTTTTTCTTATTCATCATGAAATCCACATAACATATAATAAAATATTTTTAGGTAATAGGTTCTTTATATATAAATGAAAGAATAGCATGAATTTATATTATTATTTCCAAATGACCGAGTTCTTGTTCTTTTTCGTATTTGAGGTCAGCTACTGGTTATCCTTTCCCAGTGGTAAGGCATTTTTCACTCTAATTTAGTATAAATCCTTACTCTCTGGTGCTGTCAGCCTGTAGGTAATGTTTTTATTACTCATCAATCATTTTCCTCCTCCTAGTTATACAGGTGTGGCGTGTAACCTACAAGCTTCTATACAAGAAAAATGCCCCTTATAAGTAAGGTGCCAATCTTTCGGAACTATCACACTGGTGAATGATGACCTTTGTAAATAGATGGGCAATTAGGAAACCTCCAAAACACATTTGGAAGCAGCATATTGTTTTAACAAAATTCTTATATGTAACCCTGATACCTTGAAAACAAATAAGGAGGCGAAGCTTTCCAATATTCATTCTCCATGAATTGATGTGAATCATTTGATTTTTAAGAAACATAGTACTATTTTCAATGTTTCTCTTTTGGGTGTAGAAAGAGATGAGAAGTAAACAAAATTGTATTTGGAAATCCTGCCTATATAAATGGGGAATGTTAATATCCAGTATCATTATAATGTACAGTGAATAATAAAAGAACATAAGTTCTACTGGTTTATCTCAAATGGAGGAAAACTGCACATATATTTGAAGAGGAACCAGGGAGTTCTAAATACTCTAAGGGAGAGGGGAGTTTTTGTCTTAAACAATTAAATGGACTTGTTTTCCCATGTGGGGGGACTTAAATAAATATTCTTGGTCTTTTTCTGCTCTTAGTCATACTCTTACATACTTTCAGAAATATCTTTAAAGATTCAAAGTTCAAAGTCATGTTCTAAAATACATATTGAAAAGTTCAAAATAGTGATATAAAACATTGGCAATGAAATGAATAGGTAATAAAAGGAATTGTACTTCCATGGGTGGATTTAATACACATATTTGTTAACGTATTTTTAACATATCCACTATTGTTGAAATTTAGATAGGGACTCTCTCTTTGATTTAAATTTCTATTATATAGTACATAAAATTATTTCTTTTCTTTCAACTCTATGGATTAACACATAATAAGACAAAGAAATATAGTGTGTAGCAGCAAAGAAATTGGATAAGTAATATCTGTCTTTGAGGGAAATTAAAATAGTTTTATCATCTACTTGATATATAATTTTCAGGAAGATTAATTGATATGATCTCATGGTTTATGGCATGTGAACATAATGACTTGACAATGATTGCTATTAACAATGATAATAGTCTTCATTATTGGATGTGTCCTATGTACTTGTCATTGTTCTAGGCATATTGTATATGTTATTTGACTATACCTCACCATATCATTATGCGATAATTGATACATCCTGTTTTACCAATGATATTTCACTGGGGTTTTACCAATTTTACTGGGGCTCTAAGGGGAAAGTTAATATCCTAAAATGAAATACTTAGAGAAAGGAGAAGCAAGAATTTGAAACCTGACATATCTGACTTTGAATCTTTTGCTTTTTTTACATTGTCAAACTGAGGACTCTATAAATGTTTCCTATTAGGTGAGTATTTTCTCTATTCTCTTCATGTTTCACTGAGTGATTACTTGTGCCTTAAAAATACAAAGAACCTCCTTGTTTGTCATTGGAGACAATAAGGAAGACAGTAAAGCTATTGCTCTCTGTAGTCATTTTGCAAGAGGATGGGAGTGGGTAACAGCAGAACTCCATGGAACCAAATGGACAATGGCAGCTGAAAGAAAGGAAGCTATTTGAACATCTTGTTCCTATAGAACTGGCGGAGTCAGTTTCGGGCTGAGCAAGAGCGGCATGAATGAGAAATTACAGCTCATATTGTTCCTAAACGATACTAGGTAGTCAACTGAGCTGGAGTTGCACCTAAGGCACTTAGGAATTTTGTTGTAGTTGGATAGAGAGTCAAAGTGAAATATATATAAAAAAAAGAAAAACAATATGTTTGATGACTAGGGCTTTTGGAGCAAAATTGTGAAATAATCGATTTTCAAGGATAAAATATCTCAATATCTTGAAGCATGCTATTGAAATATCTCAATATCTGGAAGCATATGCTATTGAAATCTACCCCATTGTCCTTTGCTCATCTGAATTCCCCAAGGCTTTGATAGTTCCCTGCATTCTGAAAAATCCCCTTCTAAAGCACCTTTATCTCTTCTACCAGAAGATATTAAGGAAGTTGCCCAGCCACAAGTCAGGTATAACCTAGAAGTAGAGGAGGTTTTACATCCCCAGGAACAACTGTCACTCACTGGGGAGTAGTAGTCAATGGACAGAATTCTTTAGCTAACCTGCTGTTCAGCTGTCTTGTGTAGTGATTCTATTTCAAGCTTCACATAGTTTCTCTGACTGTTCTCAGTGGAACTGAGCTGCAGTTAACTCATGGCTGTAACTCCCTCATTAATGAATACCTTTCTTTGTTTTGTTTTTTTGTTTTTTTGTTTTGTTTTGTTTGCTTTGCTGTGTCACTTTCCCACTTCCTTCTGGAATCATATCTCAAATAAACTAATAGCTTGAAGTTATTTTTTTTTTTTGTTTAAAGAATTTATTTATTTGAGAGAGTGAGCAAGTGAGAGAATGAGCACGAACTGGAGGAGGGGCAAGGGACGAGCAGAGGGAGAGGGAGCAGCTGACTCCCCGCTGAGCAAGGAGCCAGTTGCAGGCAGGGCTGGATCCCTGGACTCTGGGATCATGACCAACTGAAGGCAGACAGTTAACCGACTGAACCCCTCAAGGTCCCCTACATGCTTGAAGCTCTCGCCTTAAGGTATCCTCTTGGTGAACCCGATCTCAGACTATTCTCTAAAAATGCCCTCCCCTTTTTAAAGCTATTTTGTCTACATTTATTGCATTTACTTTTTATTATTATTATTTTCAGTTAGACAGCAGAATGCCCTTTATTTTTTATTTTTTTTTAATTTTTTTAAATATTTTATTTATTTATTTGACAGAGAGAGAGAGAGAGAGATCACAAGCAGGTAGAGAGAGAGGGGGAAGCAGGCTCCGCGCTGAGCAGAGAGCCCGATGCAGGGCTCGATCCCAGGACACTGAGATCATGACCTGAGCCGAAGGCAGAGGCTTTAGCCCACTGAGCCACCCAGGCGCCCCAGAATGCCCTTTAAAAAGTAGGGAAATTCTCTAATGAAACTGCTTTTCATAGTATCACTTTGATTCTATGAATTGTTTAAATTTGTTCTTCCCATAGACTGCAAACTCTGCATGGGTAGGTAAAGCATCTGTTTTCTTTTCCTCTCTCTTTTCCCCTCTTTCCCTTTTCTCCACCTATAAATAGTTTCCGCTTGCCCATAGCATAGCAGCTGACACATACTAGGTGCTTAGTAAATACTTTGATTAGCTGAAGTTTCCACCACAGTTATGTGTGGTTGGTGTTACTAGATTATCTTATAAAATTAGACATGTACTTTGCTTACGGTCACATTGACAATTGATGGATAACAGTTTCTAATTCAGGTCTGTCTACATAAAACCCACACCTTTTCCAGTAGGTGTCATTCCCCAACAGCCTAGATTAGGAAGAAAATTGTCATGTTCTTTGTCCTTATTTGAGATTCTAGTTTACTGGCTATCAAAGAAAAGAATGATCAAATCTGAAAATTTTTAGATATTGTCATAAATCTCAGTACTACTTCATATGTAAATGGAACCACTTTAATCAGAAAATGTTTTTATGTGGTAACTTGTGATCTGTTGTCCATGTGTATGCCCTGGAGATGAGAGACGAATGTCATGTATACAGTTTAGTATGGATGGTAATGGAAAAACAACAGAATGGATTCACATTTGAGCTATTTCCCAGTCCCATTTCCTTCCCTTAGAATTACTCTTTTGTATTTGAAGAGTATCATACATTCAGTACTTCTGGTAGGAGATGTAGAATTAAATGAGATTAATGTTCTACTTCCATTTTATAAATCATGGCACATTTATCAATTCAAATAGTGGAAACACCAAGGATGGACCATCTTTTTGGAAACCAAGTATTTGCTATAATAAAAAACATCAGAATTTCAGAATATTTCTATTAAATATTTTTATTTGTCTAGTTTAATTACATATGCTCTAAAGTATTTTATATGCTCATATATGAGATAACTTGATCTTCTAATTGCAACTAACTAGCCAGAGACAATTTTTTTCTAGCAAGAATATATAAACAGACATATATTAAATAAATCCATTAAGGAATTTAAATATATATTTATAATATTTAATTATATAGGCATTTAAATTACATATATGAAATGTTAATTTAGAAACGTTACTTCTGTCAGTCTCACAATAAACTAATAATTTTTTCAAACCATCACCTGTACCTTTAATATTACTGTCATTATCTGCACCTGCATATACAGGGTTCTCCAGCTTCATCTTTATTTCTGTCTGAGTTATTTGAGATATAATGCTTTCTGAACCCATGGGAATTTTCTCTCAAGTTACAGGATATCCTTTACATAGCATGAGGATAGTTTCTTTTATTATCATTTTTTTTTAATTCTGAGAGTGTATATTGTGATCTTTCAATGTCACTTGCTGCTCATTCTGTCCATTTCCAAGCTGATCTCTACAAGGCTTCCTTCTTAAAGATGTCTCACACAATTGTTAATCAATTTCTCTACAGATGATAAATTTCTAAGTTCCTTTTCCTACTTTTTTTCTTTTTATTGTATTACTTCTATGAGATCCAGAAATAGCATTGATTGAGGTTATTTCTGGGTATTTGTGCCTTTCTCAAACAGAACATTGCTGTTTAGAATACAATAATTGAGAGAGTGCCCCTTAAATAGAAAATATTTTACGACCATAAAAAAGCAAATCCGTTTTTAAAAAAAAAAATTGGTAAAAAGTTCTCATATTTGAGTATATTGACAGATTAGTTTCTTGACTAGAGTGGTCTCTTGGCTCAATTTTCCTGCATTCATAGTGAATGGATCATTTCTCTCTTTTTTAACAAAAAATTTAAGTGCTTGCATTATTTGTAAGTATAAGAATTTCATACCTTTTACCTTTTATTTTTAAAGATGACTTTTACAGAGATTTTGCTTTATATGTGTGTGTATGTGCACATATATGTATATACATGTAAATGTATATGTACTTATATGTGCATATTTGTAGGAGCAGAAAGAGCTGTTTGCAATAAATTTTTGAAAAGTATTTGGCACAAGAATAAGATGGTCTATGAGACCAGATGAAAATAGTAATAATGATATAGCTAACATAGTAGGCTAATGTTTACTTCATGGTAGAAATAGTTCTAGGCCTAACATATAAATTATTTTATATATTCCATGTTTTAGCAGAGGTGAACTTAGCTGGTAGAGGATAAAATTATATTCCTCTAAGTTCAATCTACTATGTTTTTATTAATTTCTCTGGAGATAAGTCTTGATCACTTTTGTATTTTAATTATGGCAACCCTCTTTGGGGTAAAGTTGTTGCCAAGGAAAGACAGTAACTAAATGGTGCCCATCAAAACCATGTGCCATTGAGAGTCTTCACTTATAATATTTAGAAGCATTAAGGCCAATTACAGTGAAGAGTTGTCACTGGTACCGTGGATATATGCTTATCCTATATGTAGGTAGCTCTTCTGTTAATGCCATAACTAATTGTCTACACAGATTTAAAAAATTCTAATTCCTTTTGTATACTGTAACAATTACCAGTAATTATTTGTTTTTGTTTTTTACTGTTTTCTTATTTTAATAAATCACTTGGTCAGCCTGAAATATATTCCTTCCAGAAATAAATGAATATACATAATAGTCATATGGGTCAAATTTTTACAATTCTTGACCCTGAAGCAAAACAAATTTCCAGACAATATCACAGATAGCAAAGCCATTTTATGCCATTTTATTTCCTCCTGTTTTTCTGTTATCCCCCATCTAGATGAAAAAGAACTGATAAGAATGGTGCCATGCCATGAAAAACCTATTGGATAATGTTTTTTTTATTAGCTATGCTTCACTTATTTGGATTCACTCAATAAAAAATTATGACAAAATCTAATCAAAAGAATATTAAAAGGAAATTGTCACTTTCTTTTCTATAAAATGTAAAACAATTGGTAGTGTGGGTTCTGCAGTGATTTACTGTATATATCAGTGAATGGGCACACTGAAAAGCAGCTATTTGATGGGTAGGAGTGATAAATATTCATAAATATAGTTAATACTAAAACATTTTCTTCTCTGCTACTTATTCTACTTTACTTATTTCTACTTGCTGGAGTGGTAGATGTATTAAAATATTAATTTTCCGCTTTACTGGAATGATTTCAGAGTCAAGTGCCATTAAAATTTTGAATGTAAATATGAAAAAAAGAGGATATGGCTCATTCTAATCCTCTTCATTGGTTTTTT
>CM052798.1:53445771-53535267 GCA_028533885.1 Nasua narica
CTCTCTCTCTCTCTCTCTTTCTGTCCAAAAATAAATGTTTAAACACATCTAGTGCATTTTTACAATTTGCTGTAAATAATACCAGAAATGGCACCAGTCTCCAAATATGCCTGTGCTGTTTGAGGAATATATAAATATAGTAATTATGAATGAACTTTATTGGTAGAAATCTTATGGTTCAGTGAAAATTACCAATCTCTCTGATCTCTAGGTGTGGACACAGTTTCAGGTAAACAAGACTAAAATTTGAGACAAGCTTGACTTTGGCTTCTGCACATTGGATTTCTTGGCCCATTTTCCTTCTGAGTCCCAAACTTGCACTTCTCACTTTAAAGTGATGTACATGGTTATCTCAGATTTTTTAACTCTCTTTTTCCAATAGCAAAGTCTCTTAAACCAATCATTTATGCTTGTTAGGAAACTGACCACAACTTGGGTGGGAATAAACATTGCAAAATATGTTGCTTCCAGGCCATTCCCTTTATTTATTTATTTATTTTTCAGGCCATTCCCTTTAAAATGGAGTGAAGTTTTGATTCTTTTGTGATTTTCACTATGAACAAGAGAGAAAAAAATACTTTGAAGACTTTGGATATAGGCATAAACTAAAATTATACTTCATTTTCTCAGAAGGTTGACCAGATGGAGACTGTAGAGGATGGGCAGGAGGGAAAGCCTTTAGATGATCCTGCTTCCCTGGGGAGGACAAGCTCCTTGCTCTTTTGTGGTCACTGGAGGCTACTTTATGAGAGCTCCTATTACAGGGAGACCATGCTCCATTTTCCTCTTCTGGAATATTTCTGGTAATAGCACACCTTAGCCTTGTATAGATAATACATTGTTAAAATTATGAGCTTTAAATTCAGACACACCAGGTTTCAGTTTTACTCCCCACTCCTTTACTGATTATTTCCTGATTGACCCCACACTTCACTTTTATGACACTCAGATTTTTCACTGTAAAATTAAGCTAATAGTGCTCATCATATAGAACCTTTTTTTCATTAAATGAAGTAGCATTTATAAAGCATCTCTCATGTAGCATGCAGAGATGTATATTAAATGCCAGTTATCATTCTTATTATTCCATGTGTAATGGAGATCCATTTCTTTTCCCTTATTCCCTACCCTCAAGCAAAGGATTGGAAATAGTTTTATTAAATACCTATGATAAGGTAAGTGCCATTTTTATAAAGTAAAATTTATTATTCTAAATTTTTATATGAAGGAATTGAGGTTCAAAGAAATCACATAGCTAAATAGGTAAATCAGGCACTTTAATTAGACTATGACTTTCAAATCCCTGCTCTTCTACACAGTGCTGTCCTTCCCTCATCTTCCAATATGCATTTTTAAGACTAGATGTAGTTTGTTCTTTGGAGAACAATGTGCCTAATTCAGAACTGTATATATGGGATGTTTATTATCATTTGTTTTCACTTACTTTGCCACTTAAGTATCCATATTTTTCCAGTGATATTTCTACTACTGAAAAGAACATTTACTTTTTAATAAAGAATTGAGGTGTTGAATACGTCTATATGTAACAAAGGGATTCAGGTGAACTAATATTTATATGATTTTTTTAAAATATTCTGAAAAAAATTATCATTTTGTCTAATATTTACATCCATCTTATAAAATAGGCCCAGTAGATGTAATTCATCTTGTAAGAATTAGATATAGAAAAACAAGATACAGGGCACCTGGGTGGCTCAGTTGTTAAGCAGCTGTCTTTGGCTCAGGTCATGATCCCAGGATTCTGGGATCGAGCCCCGCATCGGGCTCCCTGCTTGGCGGGAAGCCTGCTTCTCTCTCTTCCACTCCCTCTGCTTGTGTTCCCTTTCTTTCTATGTTTCTCTCTGTCAAATAAATAAAATCTTAAAAAAAAAAAAGATAAACAAGATACAATAGACTAATTCCATCTATGTGAATCCAGACTTAGAATTAAAGTGAAAATAAGCATTTATTGCATGCTAGTCCTTATACAGATTAACTTGTAGGAATGTCTTAGAGGTACTCTTCCTTGGGAATGGCACACCAAGCCAGAAAATACTTTTTTCTACATGGGCAGATAAGTCAGGATAACCTAATGTCAGTCGTCGTCTTCTCAGATGACAGGGTCATCCAATTTATTAACCCAGATTCTCTAAAAACAAAAACTGCAAAGGAATTACGTATACAAAATATTTATTGGGCAATATACTGGAGGAAAATAGGGAGAGAACTGGAGGAGCATAGGAAAATCATGAGCCTGCAGTGATGTTCGATCCCTGTTGAAGAACTGGGGAAAGACAGAACTGTAGTACAGTTCTAGGAAAGCTTGAGCAAATCTGAAAAAGTGAGTTGTTGAGTTGAAGTGTCCCCTTAGATGAGTCCTCTATCCTCCATCAGTGGCCCTTCCTTAGATTCCTTAGCCTCCTGTTTAGTCATTGGCTGAAAGCAGGCCTTGAAAAGCATAACCTTGGCTTAAAAAAGGAAATGGATTTCAGAGCACTGCAGGTTGTACGAGCCATGACTTGGGCTTTCCACGCTAGGGAGTCTGACAGGTTGATTTCATAGGCATCACACTGAGGGTGCCCTATATGTTGGAAGTCACCCTATTTTCCTTGCTTATAGTAAAAAGCTTTTGGAAACAAATTGATATGAGATTTAATGCTAGTTGCCAATTTTCTATCTTTGTGTTTTTGAATAATTACCTAACTGTTCTATGCCAACTGATTTTAACTGGAGAGGATATTTTGGCTGCTCTTGCTCCCTCTTGCAGGTGTATATAATGAAATCATAGGGTTGTAACAATCAAAGAGACAATATTAAGGACTTAATACTCATTCAGTAAGTAAAAACCAGCTATTATTATTATGATAGAAGCTCTCATAACTGACTTCTACCATCTTTCCCCATTTACCGTTGCCTCTTTCATGCTGAATATTTGAGAATGTTAGACTTTTTTCTAAAACACCCATCCCTGCTGTCACAAGTTCAGATATGTGAAAACCAAGGATCTTTTTTTCTTCAAATATCCATATGCCATATAGTTGGATACTCTACTTAGTGTAAAGTTTTTCATTAATTATAAGAAAAAAATACTGGTTTTTGTGAAAGTAATTAATGCTTTGAAAGTATTGAGGAGAAAAAAGATTTCCTCTTTTAACTAAGGTTCTTTTAACTGGACTAAAAATTAAATTGACATGAAAGCAATTGAGAGGAGAAAATCCAGTTTAATTTTGTATGTATGGGTGATCCACGTGGATATGAGATTCGAAAACAGTCAGACAAAATGAAAGTATATATGTCATCCTAAACTAAAGAGAAGGAGGTAGAGGTCTGGAACAACAAAGGGAAGGGATGTAATTTACAATAAGATGAAAAAGAGTAAGTGTTTGGTAAACAAATGTTTGCTGGGCCATTCAGAGTCAATGGGGCATAGAAGGGACTTTCATCAAACAGGCCTTGACAGTTTCCTCCCTGTCTATCACACCTAATTTATATCATACTACAGCTATCTGTGGTGTTAGCTCTCTTCCTGGAGAAGGTCCTCCATTTAAATTCTTTTAGGCAGTTAATGGGGAGCAGGCCAAAGTTTCTTTTGAGACTATGGGCCATGATTATTTTCAGTTTGGTATAATCTGCATGCCAAAATGGATCATTCTGGGCTGGCTTGACTTTGGCCCTTATATTTGGCATCTAAGAAAGTATATCTAAACTTTGATTTTTAAATTAATATGAGTAAGAAAAGTGAAAAGATTTGAGATGAATAATGAAAACTCAGGATTCTGAATTTTGAATCCTTCCCTGTTTCTCCTTTTAGCATAGCAAACTAATCATGACATTGTGTTTTAGTTGTCCCTGAAAGGGAGAACTTGAGGTTATTAAAATTAGTAGACCCATGCTCAAATTAAAAAAATAAAATCTTTTCCCAATAATGAATGTGTCCTAATACATTTTTAGGTAAAATGAACTGTTTAATGCATGTATATACTATTTATACTATTTTCATGATTGTTTGCTTTAACTAATTTCTATCAGCAGTAATAACTTTGTGATCTTGTTGTATAAGACAACTTCTATTCTACTACAGTTAGCCTGAGTGCTGTCATTTTATAAAGCAGAATTAATAACAACTGCCTGCCTCAGGTGGTTAAGATTAATTGAGATAGCTTATGTAAAAGCAGTAAGTACAGTATTTGCGGCAGAAAATATTTACAATGCCTATTAACTTTGACCCTCTAATTCTTCCCTTTCAATTCTTTGTACTTTCTTTTTTTTTTTCCATGCCTCTTTACCTCATCATACCTTTCATCCTTTCCAATGGTTTCATAATTTTATAGTTGGAAAATATTAATTTCAAGTTTAGTTTTACTTTAGTTTTCTATCTGAATGGTTGCAATCAGAAGGAAGTGCTGATTGGATTAAATCAGAAAAGTGGTCTGCCAATTAAATTAAATATCACATAAAAGCATAGCCACTCATTCATTTTCTAATGGTGATTCAATTACTTCAAAATCATCTAGGGAATTTTTGGTGTTTCTTGATGAATTTAGGGTGGGGGTGTATAATACCAATTATCTTCATCTTTTCCTTTTAAAATGACATGATTTTCAAGGAACAACTTATCCTTATAAATCTAATTTTCTAGCCAAAAGTATTCCTTCTAACAAACTACTTAAAATTAATAACAAGTTGAATCTATTTTAAAAATCCAGATTTATAGCACATTGGTGGTATAATTCATTATGTAGTTTAAAAAAAAATCAGGTCCATTAGTAATCTTGCAAGATAAGTGGGTAGGGGAAGCTGACCTTTTTAACAATTTCACCCTAGTGAGTATTAAACATTTGTTAAATACCTTGTTAGAATTAAGGCATCTAGGAAGAACTTGAACCTATGGATCAAAGGCAAAAATGTTAGTTTATTTGTACCATAGTCACATAACTGAAATTTATTTTGTCATAAAATGCTTTGAATGTCCTCAAAGATCATATTTCTAATGCACACACAAAAGGTTTTTGCTGAAACTTGATAGAATTCATTATGCTAAGTATCTTAATATTTTATGTGATAAGAATATAATATGAATTTTATGAATGAACAAAATATATATATTTGGTTTACTTGACTGCATTGAAAACATTTCTTATGGTGGTAACTCTAGTTCTTTTGACGAGAAATTCCTGAACAATAATATTATCCAAGGAAGTGAGAGGCCATCAGTTTTAACTTCCAATGTGTTGGGTTTATATTGCATTGTGCCATTAAAAAGCCATTTTCTCTCTGTGATTCTGTGCCTCCTAATAGGCAGATATTAGGATATTTATCTACCTGGCAATATTTTCAGCGAATATTTGTCAGTCTTACTCTGCACAATTACAACAGAAAAGGATTGGAAAAGAAGGGAATAAAGAATTGCCCATCAAGAAAGTAAATACGTATACTACAGAAGGGCGAATGTTTTTACTTTTCTGTACATTTTGCTTGTTGCATGTGTTTTTTTTTTCCACATGGTGTAATTTCTTTTAGATAACTATATAACTAGTTTCTTTACCTATAAATGGAATTGTTTTATGAAGGGCAGCTTGCATCTCTACTTGTGAGAGGAAAAATAGAATAAGAATGTAAAAGAAACTCTTTAAATGTAAGATTTTTTAATTTGAAATTTTATTTTCTCTCTTGAAAAACAGAAGGATGTTTAGATGAGTGGAAAGGAGGTGAAATAAGTCAACTTGGATATGCCTTTCAGAGGTTTCTCCCATGGTTTAAAAATTCTAACTAGTGGTGTCTCATTTGCCAAGTCCATGGAAAGTAATCAAGACCCATGTTATTAGCCATAGGAGATCTTTTAGAGTCCTAAACCTAATTGAACAGACTAGTGGAACTGCTTGGTATAGGTATGACAACGAGAAACAATTGCAGCCACAATTATGACATGCCAAAAATCTACCCATTTAAAGATATCTAACACAGTATTTTTCAAATAGGAGAATTAGAATGTAAACAAAACAAAATCAAAACCCCATATAAGTATTCCCCCATGCTAAAGGATTTAGTTTATAAAATAAAACTGCCTAAATAGTAATAAAAGCATTTATAGAGTTAGTAAAGTAAATGACCATTTCAAGGGAAATAAAAAATTACAAAAACTTTAGACTGTCTTTCTGGTATAATCCACAGAGCACTAGAAAAACTCTAGATATTGATATAACATCCTATAAAACTTCTCAATGTGGTAGATATTTATGCAAATGTTAATATAGTAAATATTTAAGACATTTTTCTTTGTTTCTTTTGCCAGAATATGATTTTGTTGAATACAGTAATGACCTTTGGAGACAGTTTTTTATTTGGAATTGTTTATATTAGTTGAAGTCTAAGACACTAAATAGTCTATACTACTATTGCAAATAAATATATAACTAAATGACTCAATGACACAGACATGTGAGTGTCATAAACAGAAGAGCCCTGGGCCATGCCACCAATTCAGGGATAAAGGTAGAGTGGAGGGCAGTGGAGGTAGGCTATTACAGGTAGTTAATGAGGGATTCTTTGTCATTCTTCTGTCTTTAGCAAGTGACCTCAAAGTTGCCCTGGACAACATTATCCTAGTAGGTCAGCAAGGAAAACAAACAAGAACAAAATTTTTATGATCCATGTCTATAAGTGGCACATGTCAATTCTGCTTACATGCTATTGGCCATTTATCATTCACATGGCTATAAAGAAAACAAAACAAAACAAAAAACTTTCAGGGAAATAGAGAAAAACATTTAGTTCAATGCACCAAATTTCTATGTGATACATAATCTCCTTGTTATGTCAGAATGTGATTACTTATTGTCTAAAGACTTGTAAACTCAAAAAATGAGTCATCTGCATTTTCAAACTCAATATGTTACTGTAGATTGGGGAAAGGCTATCCGTACAAAAGTAATTAAATTGGAATAGTGGGAAATGGGAAAGCACTGAAATGCAATAAAGAAAAGAATGATATTATTTTGTAGGGAGGCATTAGGAAGAATTCTTCCCTGGCAATGAAGGAAATTCTTTGATTATAAACTGAATGTTCTCTCAAGGAAAAATATCATTCTCGGTGGCTCCAACTTTGCCTTCTGGGTTCATTTCTTGCTTAGTAGTCTCCATGCCCACTTTTCTGGTGAGTGTTGAGAATCTAATTCTTTTAGAAGATAGTACAGCTTTTGTTTTGTTTCCTGCCGGCACGAACTTGGAAGCCCAAGATTTATTTATAGCTAAAACAAAGACATTTTGGGGGCTGCCTTCTAGTTTCTTTGACAAATAATCTCTCTTAAAATTATGATAGGCTACTGATCTATTTCTTAGTAGTTATTTGCAGGTACTGAAAATAAATGAACCCACAGTTTTCTCCTTAAAGCTTTTCTACTTTTATTGTTTTTTGACCCCATCACTTTCTCATGCTGTCTACTTTATGGTAACTACTATTAGATCATCTAAAAGAAAATCTTGAGTGGGAAGATAAACCTTTTATGTTACATTTGCCAGAGATTTAAATGAGTCTTAAGAAGCCTTAATGGGATTTTGTTGTTCAAAGCCTTTTTCAGTCTTAAATTCTTTAGAGTCCAGAATCAGTTGTTTTCTCCAGTCTTTTGTGGGCTTGGTCTTTATTTTTAAAAGTGAATAATTATTTCCTTGAGCTCATCTCTATCTTGTAATAGCATGTCATGGCAGTAAGGAGTATCCATACTTACCAATAGTTGGTGTTTTCCAACCATTTTTTCCTAAAGCTATAGGTACATTGATTAACTTTCACATTTTTTCAGGTAGTAGTTCTACAAGATATTTTGCCATTGCATAAAATAAGTCTTTAGATTTCTAGTCTGTAGTTTCTTTTCCCTGTTGTTTGCTTCCTTTCATTTATGATAAAAAGATTTATTGACATTTATCAATGACAGACAAAACTCAAAGTTCGGCTTTCTAAGGGGCAAGAGAAAAATTGGTGCAGATGTTCTTTTACACAAATGATACATGGACTAGGAAAAACACACATCACTTCTGGAGCAATCCAAAAGAGGGACATGAAAGCAAACCTGTACATTCACTCAGAATTTGCAGTCATTTTAGATTTTCACTAGGTAAGGAAATATAATTTCGGGTTAGTTTTTTCTGGGTTGAGGTATGTAAACAACGAAAACAAAAACCCAGTCAAGGGATGCCTGGATCCCTTTTTTTTTTTTTTTTTTTTTTTGCGTAAAGCGAGGGTTTTTCCCTGAACTGGGCACGTGTTCTGAAATGCTGACTGTGTTCATGGTCACCGTGCCGGATGCTGACCCGGACACCAACGTGCATTTCGGGGGACCACCGTGGTGGGGACGAGGAAGTGAGGGAGGCCAGCAGGGGAGGCCCTATCTGAATCACATCTCTGATAAGCGCAGCGGACTCCCAGCTGCTTTCTCCTTGGGCACCTAAGGCGCAGAAACAGTTGCTCTCGCTTTTCCTTTAAAAATCGACGGGGTGGCGGGCGCCTGGGTGGCTCAGTTGGTTGAGCGACTGCCTTAGGCTCAGGTCATGTTCCCAAAGTCCTGGGATCGAGTCCCGCATCAGGCTCCCGGCTCCTCAGGGAGTCTGCTTCTCCCTCTGACCTTCTCCCCTCTCATGCTCTCTCTCACTGTCTCTATCTCAAATAAATAAAATCTTAAAAAAAAAAAAATCGATGGGGGCCTTAAATCCCTTAAGTGTCTTCCTTCAGCTCCTTGCTCAGTGGAGAGCCTGCTTCTCCTTTGCCTGCCACTCCCCCTGCTTGTGCTCTCTCACTCTCTCTCTCTCTCTCTCTCTGATGAATGAATAAACAAAATAACAAAACAGTCAACATGCAGTAATGTCTCCTGCATTAAGGTTTGTAAAAATGGTCTAAGTACAGAAGTATATGTAGAAGAATTCTCTTGACATTTTGTAAAACAAAGTATTGTAATATTTTACAGAACAAGATAGTGCAGGGTTTTTTTGTTTTGTTTTAATCTTTTAAAGAGGTTGAAGCTTGAGGGTTTGCTTCTTCTTTTTAAATGACAATGACCAAATCCATTTTACTCCTAACACATAAATGAGTCTATTGTTTTCAGTTCTCTGGCTCTCATAGCTCTGAAGAGTGACATCAGAGTCTTCTCCATACAGCAAAGCCCACCTCCATCTGTAAAGAGGGAAAGAAATGAGAGATGGGGAATGTCTCCCCAATCATTGCCAAAATAGGCCTTTAGGTTGCTGCTATTTACAAAGCAGGGCACTGGATGCCTCTAGCAGGCCCAAGAAATGCGGAAATTATAGGAACCAGAGCAAAAGATAAGAATGGCCAGTGCTCATCCCCTTCTGGGCTTTGATGAAACCAAATGGAGGCCAGGCATGACCTTCCAACCAACTCCAGAAACTCAGGAAATACTAGGAAATGTAGGAGCCCTCCAAACCATCCTCTTTGAGAGTAAGGGACAAATTCTCACTGGGTGATTACTCAGCTATCGCATTTATAGGGACAAAACCAGACACAGAGAAAAGGTAGGGAGAAAAATAGTGGCAGCACAAATAGAATTTTATTCTACTCCCTTCCCTCCCAACTCCCAGTATACTTTTCCCCTCTTGTTCTGACAGCAACATTACAATCAGAAGAAAATAAGTTTCAGGGGACAGGATTTGGGGAGAGGAGTGTAATGGGTAAAAACAGTCAAATCACAATAGAAATTTTTCAAAATAGGTTACTCCACTTAGTCATCATCTTCTTCTTCATCTTCAAGTAATTCTTAGAAGAAATTAGATGTGAAAAAGCACAAGTGAAAAATTGATTTCATCAAAAAGTCTAAAAAGAAAAAAATGTGCTTCAAAGGATTCTAATAGAGAATTCTAATAATACTCTTAACTCACAGAGTGGGGTAAGATATTTGTAAATCATATGTCTGATAAGAGGCTTGAATCTAGAATAATATATATATAAATAATACAATTTAACAATGGAAAGGAAACCAATATAAAATGGGAAAATTTTGAATAGACATCTTCTAGTGATAATATACAAATGGTCAATAAGCATATGAAGAGATGCTGAATACATTAGTCATTAGGGAAACACAAGTAAAAAGCACAATTAGATAACACTCCCTTCCCAGTAAGATGGAAATAACAAGTTGCAAAAGTGTGGAAAAATTGGAACTCTCATACATTGTTGATAAGAAATACAAAATGTTGCAGTTACTTTGTGAAACGTTTTGGGAGTTCTTCAAAAACTTTATTAAAAATAAAGGTGCCATATGACCAAGCAATTCCACTTCTAGTTATACATATAATTTAAAACATACATAAACATAAAATTTGTTCATGAATGTTCATAATAGCATTATTCATAATAACCAAAACCAAAAAACTAGAAACAACCTGAAGGTCCATCAACTAATGAATTAAAAATATAATGTGACATACCCATAATATAGAATATTAGCCATCAACATGAAGTAATGATAGATACTACAACATAGGTAAACCTTGGAAAAATATGTTCATTGAAATAGACCAGGCGACTCTCTAGAGATAGAAATTCGATTTGTCTTTGCCAGGAACTGGGGAGAGGTGAATGAAGTGTGACTGCTAATGGCTACAGGATTTCTTTTAGGATGATGACATGTTTTAAACTTAGTAGTGGTAGTGGTAGTTGCACAGTTCTGAATATATTGAAAACCACTTGTTTGTACCCTCTAAAATAATGTTATGTGTCTTATATCTCAATAAAATTATAAGGATATTATAAAGTATTACTTATCTGTTTTAAAACACCTGTATCTATTTAGTCTTCAATTTTTATCAAAGCATTTTCCCCTTCTTTATGAGCCTCATTCCGCTTTCCCCTCCTTTCTTAGATTTAAATACCATTGTCCATCATTAGAATGCCCTCAACTCTCCCACTCTTTTCTGCCTTCCACTGATGCTCTAGACTGGCAAAGTCCAAACCCATTTGCAGACAGCTGTACATAAACTCTATACCTGCCCTGTGAGAGCCTAAAACATAAAAACACACAGACATGGTTCTTGAGATAACTTTAAGTTGATGACTATAAACCTTAAATAGCTTTCAGTGTTGTCCAATACTTCTATTGCTTCCTAGCTAAATCTGCCCTTCAACTTCTGAGGAAACTATTTAACTCTTCTGTCTCCTTATGACTCCAATAATCTCCCTTTTTCTTCACATTGTAATGAAGACCTTTCTTATTTCTCTGAGAAAATAGACGCTAGCAAAGGAAGATTTACATGTGCTTTCACCACCAAATCTACCAACTTCCTGGTACCTGTACCACATACTCTGCATTTTCTAGATACAGTGGGTCAAATGTGAACATTCCTGTTTGCACTGAATCCCAATCTTTTCACTTAATTAAGGGATTTCCTGCTACATTCTTTCTCCTTAGCCATTTTTCTCTTATTTGGTTATTTCCCAACATTTACAAACAGAACAACTACTACCTTACAAATGTTAAAATTCTCCCTAGATGCTAGATCTCTCTTCAGCATTGGCCCCCTCCCTTAGAGAAAAATTTCCTCATTTCTGTGATTACATTTTTAGTTTCTACGCATCCATTCTTTGTTAAATCCACTTCAATTAGGTAGTTGTTTTCTAACCTAGCTTCTTTAGTAAAACAACCTTGTCAAGATTTCCGATGACTCCCACATTGCTGAAGCTGGTGACTAATTCATTTATCATCTTTCTAGACTTGGGACTTGGATTTAACACAATTTTTGCTCCCTCAGTCTTTACTCTTTTCCTTTGGCCTTCTGAATATCTAGATCTCTTGTTTTTCTAGCCACTTCACTGCTTCTTCTCAGCCTTCTCTGCTATATCTATCTTATTACTCAGACCTTTAAATAATTTAGTACCTTGGGGTTCAAATTTTAAATCTTTTGTCTAATAAGATAAATCTGTAGATAATCTCATTTAGCCCCATGACCTTAAATAACATCTCCAGGTTGATTGCTACCTTGATTTCATTACTAGCCCCAACCATTTCATTGAATTCCAGACTTGTATATCCTTCTGCCCATTTTCTCTTTCTACTTGGATGTTTAATAGGCATCTGAAACTTAACATATTTTGAATCAAACTCTTGAATTTGAATTATCTGCACCCCCTCCAAATATCTTTTCCCCAAATATCTTCTCTTTCATTTATCTCAACTCTATTATATTATTCGTTCAGGCCTATATTAGAATTCCCCAGAGAAACAGAACAAAATATGCTATATATTTTTATGTATTTATTTATTATATTATTAATATTATATAAATAATAATAATTCCATTATTTACATAGTCTTTTGTATACTATATATATAACATACCCATATAAAATAAGGAGTTGATTCACATGAAGGCTGAGAATTTCCAAAATCTGCATTTGGCAGGCTGGAGACCCATGAGAGCCAGTGGAGGAAGCAATCTGAAAACTAGCAGACTTGAGACCCAAGAGGTAATTTTTCAGTTTGTGTCTGAGGACAGGAAATAGAACTTAGATCAAGCGGTCAGGCAGGAGCAGTTGACTCTTATTCATCCTTTTTGTTCTATTTATGCCTTCAACTGATTGGATGAGGCCTACACATACCAGTGGGGGCAATCAGTTTTACTCAAACTACTGATTTAAATGTTAATCTTTAAACATTTAAACAGAAACAACGTTACAGACTTAACCAGAATGATGTTTGACCAAACGCATGGGTATCCTTTCGCTCAATGGATTAAAACATAAAATTAATCATCATAAAGCCTTTGTTTTGAAATCTTATCCGACTTTTCTCTTTTTATCGTGTGTACATCCAGTCGATCAGCAAATTTTCTCAGGACTATTTAATGTACTCCATATATTCCTACTTCTCATAAATTCCAGCAGAGTAACATAAGTCAAGCCACCTTCATTTCTTCTTTTTTAATTTTTTTTTAATTAACATATAATGTATTATTCGCCTATGTGTACATGTCTGTGAATCCGCAGGCTTACACATTTCACAGCATTTGCCATAGCACATACCCTCCCCAATGTCCATAACCCAGCCACCCTATCCCTACCCCACCTACCTCCCAGCCACTCTCAGTTTGTTTCATGAGTTTAGGAGTCTCTTATGGTTTGTGTCCTTCCCCATCTTGTTTCATTTCTTTCCCCCACTCCCCCACGACCCTCCACCCTGTCTCTCAAATTCTTCATATCAGAGAGATCATGTGATAATTGTCTTTCTCTGACTGACGTATTTCACTTAGCATAATACCCTCTAGTTCCATCCATGTCATTGCAAATGGCAAGATTTCATTTCTCTTGATGGCTGCATAGTATTCCATTGTGTGTGTGTGTGTGTGTGTGTGTGTGTGTGTGTGTGTGTGTGTGTATACACTCCATCTTCTTTATCCATTCATCTATTGATGGACATCTAGGTTCTTTCCACAGATAGTTTGGCTATTGTGGACATTGTTGCTCTAAACATTCTGGTGCATGTGCCCCTTCGGATCACTACATTTGTATCTTTAGGGTAAATACCCAGTAGTGCAATTGCTGGGTTGTAGGGTAGCTCTATTTTCAACATCACTTCATTGACCTCCTTGCTGCATCTCAACATCATATAGGACACTGGAGTTCAGTAGTCTTCCCTTATCCATAGTTTTACTTTCCATGATTTCAGTTACCCATGCTCAAATGTGGTCCAAGAGCAGATGGTCTGCCAAATTTATTGTCAGAAGGTCAATAGTAGCCTAATGGTGTCACAACTCTCATGTCATTCACCTCCCCTCATCCCATGACATAGGCATTTTTTTTTTGGTCTCACATCATTACAAAAAGAACGAAGGTAAGTGCAGTACAATGAGATATTTTGAGAGAGAGACATTCATGTAAGTTTCATTATACTATATTGTTATATCTGTTCTATTTACTATTCATTACTTTTAATCTCTTCCTGTACCTAATCCCTCCCTGCCTGTATAAATTAAACTTTACCATAGGTATGTACATATGGGAAATAAACATAGTATATATAGGGTTTGATACTATTCATGGTTTCAGGGATCCAGTGGGGATCTTGGAACATATCCCCCACAGATAAAGGGAGGCTACTATACTTTTCTTTCTATCTAAGATGATCTCTTGTCAGATACTCCCATGTTTATCTTCTTCAATTTATTCTGTTCTGCATAAATATCACTTCAGAGAGTTTAGTCTAAAACTAGTAACCCTTTTCCCATTAATGTTACCTGATTTTATTTTCTTCATAATATTTGTTATCACCTAACACATTACTTTATTCCTTACTATGTGTCTCTGTCTAGAAGAAGAAAGCTCCTTGAGTGCATGGGCTTGGCCTATTTTGGAAATTTGTATATTTTAATACTTAGTCTAGCTTTGTATATTGAATTATTATATACTGAATATTATATGTTAATTTTGTTACCAGAAAAAAAGAATGTATTATCTGAACTTTCTTAATACACCACTCAATTTAAATACTTACATATTTGTATTTTAGTGTTTTGGCATTGTTGTAACTACACAGTAAAATTTTGTGCTACACAAGAACTGGGAGCAGGATTTATACATGTATGGTGCCTCTATATTTAGCATCTTATATATGTATGAAGTAAATAATGACTAGCTGAATATAATAATAAATAGAATACAATGATGAAAAGTACTCTAAAAGATGATCAGGAAATACCTATGAAAATCCAGTTACTGGGGCACCTGCATGGCTTAGCGACTGACTCTTGATTTCAGCTCAGGTTGTGATCTTAGGGTTGTGAGATGGAGACTCGCATCAAGTTGTATGCTTGGTGTGGAGTCTGCTTGGGATTTTCTCTCCCTCTCCTTCTCCCTCTCTAAAAATAAATCCAATTATTATTTTTAATTATGATATTTGATTTACAAAATTAGTTTTTTAATTTTTTGGTGACAATGCTTGCTTATAATCCCAACCACAAAGTAAATATGAGAATATAAGTGACTCTACAAAGAATAATTTCTTCACTTAATAATTTGTGATAGTTCAGGGGGAAGCTGGTGTAAAGATTACATTGTTTAGGGAAAATTTTACTTGTTAATAGTATAAATATCTGAAGGGAGTTGTAATGATTAATGAAGAAATGCAATAGTGTGCTCAAATAACTTGCTGATTCCTAATTAGTATGCTAGTGAACAAGTTTCTTATTTGTTTGTAAACTATTCCATTAAGAAATTTTATTTTGCACTACTTTATCTGACTCAATGAGATTGCAACACAGGTCTTAATTCTGAATCTCTTAAAAAAATTCTTATAAAAAAAGTCAAAACTTCTTGGAATAGAGGGGTGCCTGTCTGGCTCAGTCAGTAGAGTGTGAGACTCTTGATCTCAGGGTTGTGAATTTGAGCCCCATGTTGGGTGTGGAGCCTACTTAAAAAAAAAAAAATACCTTGGAAGGAAACAAGCAATCTAGAGGTTGAATTTTCTCTTATTTTCCATTAATCAGAGGATATTTTCTCTTCCTTAGCAGTTAAAAAATAAGCAGTTAATGAACTAAATAAAAAAAATACAAATATCTTTTAAATAAGATGCTAGGTTTATTTTTTAGTTCCTAAAAGTGAAAAAAAAGCCCTCTCACTCAGAGATTTATATACATAATATTATATTATTAGTTATACATATTAAAATGTGTATGCTTGGTGGCATTATATTATGTATATTACTATATATTTGTTATTTACATATACTGAGTATAAAGCAAGATCAAAATTTGGAATCATTTGTAAAGAAAATTCAAAGCTATAAAAATATTCCCTTAATTTTTATATTCAATAGAGTAAAAAAGGTAGTTTATAGACAGTGACTAATATTTTAGTATTCTATTATTTCCTGTCCATTTTCATGCTTTAGTAAAATGAAATTTTCTAATCAGATAAAGTGGCATGGTAAGATATGAAAAATATATTTGGATGAAGGTTTTTAATAAATGTGGTATTTATTAAGACACAATCCATTAAAAGAACACTTACATAGTCTCACATTTAGCATTCATTGATTTTTATTTCATGCACAGTTCAAGGTGAGAATTATTCTTTATAAGAAGTACTTTCATTTCTAATCTTTAATTTTATAATGCAGTCCTTTCTGTTTGTGGTTTGGAATATTTCACATGTATAAGCTTTACATGTCCTAGTAACTATTTGAAATGGATAAACATAATTAGCATAATGGTAGACATTTAAGGGTTTCAATATGTAAACACTATTTCCTTTTCTGATAAGTTACTCTTTTTTTTTTTTTTTAGTTTTCTGACAGAGAATAATGGGCCAGTTTTGGTATTTTTTAATAAAAATTTTGAAGATCTGAACATGTCAACATCAAGTATGTCATTGGTAATACAATTAAAAGGATTTAAAATGAAATACAAACTTAAGTTCGCTCATGTAATTTAGGAATCATTTGACAGGCTCACCAAAGTTTATATCCCCATATTAAAGAATTGTTTAAAACCCACCCACACACACACATACACACACACACCGCTTCTATTCTGGTAACATAATGCCTACACATAAAATGTAGAGTAGAGAATTAAGGCAATTTTCTGGATAATGCAACCCTAAGTAACAACCTTAACTGTCTAGAGAATTGTCTCAATTTTCTACTTCACTTTGTGTGTGAGACTACATCTCAAATAACAGCCTCAGAAAGAAAACCTGTCACTGAGTTGGTAATTTTTGTAAGGTCAGACTGTGAAAGTCTCACCTTATCAGGTAAATCACAGACACAAAGCAATTGCCCTTTAGAATTGTCCAACACATAGCCCATTGTGTGCAAATGTGGATTGATTATTAATGAAAATGACATATACTCTGCCATACCAGTTCAAAAAAGAATAATTGCATACAACATATTGATTTTTAGTTTTTTAGTATTTTTCTCTCCCCTTACCAGGACATGAAATAATGGCCTATTTATCTCTGTATCCTCAGTTCCTTGGATAGTTTAAATATAGAATAACTTTAAGAAATAACCTTTTTAAAGATATATATATAAGATATATATATAATATATATTTAAAGATATATATATATATATATATATATATATATATATATATATATATATGTGAAGGAAAGAAAAAAAAATGACATGTAGAGAAACCAGTCTATAAGGCACTGATACCAGAGGGGTTTGTTGATACTAACCAGACTGTATTCTTGAGCCTCTGTCAATAAACTATAAGAGAAAGGACTAATATCTTTCCTGTGAAGATTTTAGTAATGAAAACATTATCCAAATAGACTGGATTGATTAGTAATCTTTTTGAAAGCAGGTTATACTGACCATTTCATAAACTAGATGTTCAAATATTTGGAAATTGAAATTAATGGCAAAAATGAAAACAATAATAAGACAATTAGGGAGCCAATGTACATGATTTACATTAATTATCAGTAAATAAGACAGACTATCCTTGCTATTGTTGATTTGGATTACTTTTAGATTGCTAACCACACTAGTCATATTTTAGTATTTACATGGATGTTTAAGCATCATTGTGCAGCAATGAATCAAAAGAACAAATGACAATGAGCAGAACGTTAATTGATTTATTTATCTCAAACCTACCTATTCAGCCATATTCCTAATAAGCTGACAGCTCTTTGATTATAAGACAAAACAAGAAAACCTACTCTGCTTTTATAACTATTTTTATAACTCTGTTTTCTTTTCTCAACATCTATAAATGGACCACAGAAACTACAAAAGTATAAATAGTTTCACAGCTTTAATCTCGAGTAAAACATAATATAGCTATTGTTTTCTAATTATAAAAATAGTTCATGTCCATTGTAGAAAATTCATGAACATTGTAGAAAGTTCTGAAACAAAAAAATAAATGCCATATATTATCTAAAGATAAGAACTATTAACATTAGAATTATGTATGCACAGATACATATAAACATACATCTTAAGTAAGATTGCTACCTTCACGTAAGACTGATTTGGAAATACACATTCATCACTAGAAAATATATATAGTTTGCGTCTAGTTAAGATGGAGTTAAAGATCGGTTTCACCCTCCCATTTTAACTAAAAACAAAACAAAACAAAACAAAAAAACCCGGACAAAATATAGGTTTCCCCCTCTTATCCAAAAGTAGAATATTTCTATGAAAATTTTGCAACCCAAAGTCATGTAAAACAAAGAAGCAATTTCCATGAATTTACAGGGAAAACATTCAGAGTGTTCCCAGACCCTAAACAAAATAACTTCTCTCAAGATTTTCTGACACCTTAGGATACAGCTTGCTAACAGATGCACAAAATAAATCAAGATAAAACGCAGATGCTCATAAACACAATTGAGCTATGGTGGCTGAGATAGTGTAATTCTCTGGGAAGGAGCTTGGCTGTGCCTCTCACAACTCAGGGTGTACATTGACTCTAAAAGGGCTCACTGCAAAACAAGTGCTAAATACTATTAGCTTTTTGTCCTTTTTTGTAAAGGCAAATCTTTGTATTTCTTTTGGTTAGTGAAAAAACGTACTTGTGTACATCTTTTGTAAAAGTGAAGGATACCTTTTATAAGAAACAATGGCATGCTAGATGTCAGTCATTAGGCAATGAAGAACAGTGATGCATGAGGAACAAAAAAAAATAGACAAGGCCCTGATAATGACCCAACTTAATGCCTGGAGAAAGATTCCAGGTTGCGAGGCAAGGATGTTAGGAGAGGTAACCCAGTCAAAAACTGACAGCCTCTTTGAGTTGAGAAAATAGATATGGATTCTGGAAAAAACAAAGCCACTAGAATTTGAAAGCCAGACTACCAGAGAGGAGAGAACTGCATAGAAGAGAGAACTCTGGAGATCTACTGAGGATCTCCCTTGAACATTCCGTTGAGTAGCATCCAGTTGACACATGTAAGGAAATTATCCAAGCCTAAGAAAATATCACTTGAAAAGATTAGAGGAAACAGTGTCTACAGTGCTATTTTTGTCTAAGCCTAGAAATAGTACCTGTTTCAGCCAAACTGGAAGACCTTACAATTCATGGGAATTGGTTTAGACTGCCTCAAAAGTTGGCAAAATTAGCCCTATGTTTCTTTGGTCCTATTAAAAAATTTAAAAAGCAAGCCTGGACAGGAATAAACTGCCCTCAAGAAATAATCATATTGCAAAACAAACCTGTAGAACATAGAATACAAAAATATTCAAGACACAAGATAAAATTCATAATGCTCGGCATCTAAAAAAATTACTCAGCATGAACAAAAAACATATATTGAGGAGAAAAATCAATTAAATCTGACCCAGAATTGACATAAACATAATTTGTAGACAAGAATATTAAGTTGTTATGATTGTACTCCCTGCGGTCAAAAGTCTAGAGAAGTTACACATACTACTTCAAGACAGGAAATATATAGAACATGACCAAATGGAAGTTTTAGAGATGAAAACTTTAATGCCTGAGGTGAAAATTAGATGAAGATGCCAGTAGATGGCATTATCAGCAGATTCAACAGTGCAGAAGAAAAGATTAGGGTACATAAAGATAGAGCAATAGAAACTATTCAAAATGAAACACAGAAAAAAAGGTGGCAGAAAATGAACAACCAAGGAATTGTGGAGCAATATCAAAATTGCCAAATATATGTGTGGCTGTTTTTCCTAAAGAAGAGGAAAAGTGAAAACTAAGAATATTTGAGGAAATAATGGTTGAAGACATTTTATATTGGAGGAAACCATAAGCCTGCAGATCCAAGAAGTAAGAAACCTGAAGGACTAGAAATATGAAAAAAAAAATTACAAAACCACATTCTATCACATTGATTAAAAGCAGTTATAAAGAGAAAATCTTACACATTATGCATACAGAACCAAAGTATGACAGCACCTTTCTCATTGGAAATAATGCAAGTGAGAAGACAATAGAATAACATCTTTGAAGTAACAAAAAACGACAAAAAAACCTGTCAATCTCGAATACTAAACCAAGCAAAAGTGTCATCAAAAATAAAGTGGAAATAAAGATTTTTTTCAGACATGTAATAGGTAGACTTCATCACTAGAAGTCCTGCAATATAAGAAATCTTAATGGAGGTCCTTCAAATGGAAGGACAATAGTATAAAATGGAAACCTGAATCTAGATAGAATAATAAAGTACCCTACAGATGGTAACACCATTTGTAAATATGATTTTTCTCTACTACTTAATTTGTTTTAGAATATAGTTGAATGTTTAGTGTAAAAATAATAGCAGTATATTGAGAGGTTTATACTATAGGCAGAAGTAAAATTTATAATAGCTCAAAATCCAGAAGTGGAGAAATAAATATGCTATTGTAAAGTTTTATACAATGTGTAAAGTAATTTATTATCACTTACAATAGAAATTGATATGAAAAAATTATAAATTCTAAAGTCATCTCAAATGAATAAATGCAAAAACAGAGTAATAGGTAATGGACCAGCAAAGGAGGTATAACAGGTTTGAAAAAAAAAAAGTTAATCTAAAAATAGAACATTAAAAAGTAACAAGTAATCAACAGGAAATAGAAACAAAAACATATTTGACACAATCATATTAAATGTAAATCATTGTAATACCCTTATTTCTCTGCCAGTGACTGAAGATTTATGTTAAATTATCCTAACACATTTGGGTTTTTAAATTTTTCTTCTGTTCATGAGATTTTCCTTTATAATTTGTGTTTTTTGTTCATTCTAGTTCATTATAATTCATGATTGATCTTGTGCCATCATTGATTGACCTATTTTATTTTAACTTTTTACATAAATACACAGTAAAATTCTATAAATTTTAATACAGGTATAGACATATAGAATCATCATCATCACCCCACAAAACTCCTTCATGCTATCCCACCATACTTAACCCTAGAAAGCTATTGATCTGTTTTCATTCTAAACAGATTACACAGAAGAAAATAAGGAAGAGTTTATTTGTAATACAATCTATTGCAACATGTTTATTTGTAGTTTGGAATAGTCCAGTATTAAGAGTAAAACTAGTGAAACACGTCAACTGAAAGAAAACCTACCTCAATGTAGGTTAGTAAACACTTCATAAGTTGTTTTACTATAGCCTAGGAAACAGTCTTTCAGATTGATCTGAAGAACTGCTCTGAAGCTTGTTAACTATAGGAGATTAAATATATATAATGGGAAAGGGGTACATCTGCTTGTGAGCAATTCTACATATTATTTGTGTATCACAATATATAATATGTTACAGTTGTCAAAAATAAGGCTTACTGGGGTCCCTGGGTGGCTCAGTTGGTTAAGTATCCAACTCTTGATTTCAGCTCAGATCATGATCTTAGGATCCTGAGAAGGAGCTGAGCATTGAGCTCTGTGCTGGGTATGACGTTTGCTTAGGATTCTCCCTCTCCTTCTTCCTCTGCCCCTTCCTCCCCACCCTCTCTAAAATAAATATGTAAATAAATAAGATTTACTGGTTTCCCCATAAACCTGAGAAAAACCCTCAGGTCATCTTAATACATTATGTTTCCATTATATCTGATTGTTTAAAAATACTGCTTAAATGCCTCTGCTTATCTGGTTTTCTGGCTCTTACCCTGTTTTGATTCCTCCTTGAGGTCACTTGAGATGGTCACAGAAGGCTGACTGACATCAGTTACCTCCTGAAGTTTTTGTGCTCACATACAGAATGGAGAGAAAGAAGGGGAAGATATGCAAACGTGAGTGACGATTGCTGGAATAGGTGACATAAGTTTATATCTGGGAACAAGTAGAGGTCAGACTTTAGATATGAGCCCATACAACTCATCCATAGTAATAGAATAGACAGAATATGTGGACATAGATTCATGGTCAATGTTCAGTGTCAGTAAAGTATAAGGAAATAAGCTTTTTCTAGTATATTTCAAAGTGGAGGAATATAGCACAATTTCCTACACCCAAATATCACTCCTATTTCTTAACATTTGTTAAACATAGGAGGTTTTTTTTTTTTTTTAAGATTTTACTTGTTTATTTGACAGAGAGAGAGAGATCACAAGTAGGCAGAGAGGCAGGCAGAGAGAGAGGGGGAGGCAGGCTCCCTGCTGAGTAGAGAGCCGGATGCGGGGCTCAATCCCAGGACCCTGAGATCATGACCTAAGCCAAAGGCAGAGGCTTTAACCCACTAAGACACCCCGGCTCCCCTAAACATAGGAGTTTTATATGTAAATTATTCATTTTATCTCTGTTATATATGTATATATTAAACTTTTTTTATTTGACAGAGAGAGTGAGAGAGCACAAGCAAGGAAACAGTAGAGAGAGAGGGAGAAGCAGGATCCCCACTGAGCAGGAAGCCAGATGTGGGGCTCAATCTCAGGACCCTAGGATTATGAGCTGAACCAAAGGCAGATGCTTAACCATCTGAGCCACCCTGGCACCCTATACTTTTATCTATTATAAAATCTGTCTACTTATAACACCTTTCTTCTGGAGAATAAAATGTATTCATTGCCCATCCTTTATTTTTTTCCCCTGGGATCTGTAGTTATTAAGTAGCAATAGAAAGATGGAATAAATATAGTACCATTTCAGAAAGTATGGTCTATCATCTGTGCAAAAGAGTTTTCTTAGGTAGAGGTCCTGGATCTTTGACACTATGGGCATACTTCAGAGGATAGGTGCAGAATTATCTATTAATCCAGGTGGGTGAGATTCCTTTGTTCATTAAGATGAAGTTAGGATAGGGCACTGATGGCTCAGTCTCAGCGTTCTTTTCACATCACTGTACATTAAAAAAAAAATTTTTTTTTTGCTGTTATGTTTGGTGTAGTTGTCTTCCTGTCCTGCCCCCAGCTGCTTCTTCGTTAGATTTGTGTGCATGTTGTGAGAGAGCTCTAGAGGACTCTGACTATATTTATTGAGTAGGGATGAAATAAGGAGCCTGGGCTACTGATCAAATTATACATATTGGAGAGGTCTAGAATGTCATTTCAAATTATAGCTCATTATGGAAAGTAAAAAGAAAATAAAATTTATGAGATTTTTTTTAAAGCAGGGAATTGTTGCCTAGAAGTTGATTTCAGTAATAAATTGCAGAATGTATTAGAGAGATAGAAAAATATGTCCCAAAACCTAGTGTGCTGTTCTATGAGTCTATTTTTAATAACTAAGTTTTATCTGAAAGTCATATATCTATACTTCGTGATCGATATGACACAACCTTAGCCTAACTTATTCGACATTTTTCATCTTGATGACCACTAAAATTTTCTGGCTTCAAAATCTAGAGATGGCAATTCAGATTTAAACCATTGCCTTAGGGGCACCTGTGTGGCTCAGTCAGTAAAGCGCCTGCCTTTGGCTTAGGTCATGATTCCAGGATCCTGGGATCAAGCCCCACGGTTGGCTCTCTGCTCAGCAAGGAGCCTATTGCTCCCTCTCCCTCTGTCTGCTACTCCCTTTCTCTCTCCTTCTGCCTGCTGCTCCCCCTGCTTGTGTTCTCTCTCTGTCAAATAAATAAATAAAATCTTGAAAAAAAAATTGGCTTAATCTACATGGGTGGCATAGGATCCTGGTTTACTTCTCTTTCATCATTGCTGGATTAAAATTTTCACTCTTACTAAACACACTCTGAATGTTTTATATCAGCAGCACATTTGACCTGACCTTTATGTCTTTCCATACTGATACTGTTCCCATAGGTTTGCGGAGGACAGAATAGAATGTTTCAGACAAGATTTCCCTAGCAACAAAACACAAGGACTTAGGCAAAATATTCTAAGGGATTCATAACATAAACCTGACATTGAATGATGAAACAATATTAAGGCCATAATACTGGAGAGTACATTATTGTGAATAAATAACTGCACTTTGTGAAAGATCTAATAGGGGCAAAAAGCAGACTATTCCAAGATAAAGTCAAGGATTCTTGCTTTGCTCAGAAATCATTGAAAGAAAATAATACTTTTTAATTATTTAAAGGAGTAATGCATCATTCAAATAAAAATGACTTCATATAGTAGGAAATACAGAATTGTATTAAAAGTGAAAAATTAGGACTAGAGATGCAAGTTGTAATTATATATATTCACACAGAGTTCATTTGTATCATTCATAGTAGTTAAGTTCTATAAAATTGTTATAATTTCAGCTAAAGCCCAAAAAGAAAAAAAATGAAGAAAAAATCAGAAAAGAGTAAAAGAGACATGTGGAAGACATACTAAAAATTTATAAATATGTTTAATTGGAATGCTTGAAGAAAAGAGAGAATGGGGCTGAACCAGTGTTTAAAACTTGTTTAGATAAAATACCAAAGTGAGTGGAAAATATCAACTCACTATTAAAGTTCAGTGAAACAAATGTAGGATAAATATAATATAAATCAGACAAATATATTTTTAAATCTTATAGCAAAACTGTTGAATGCAAAGATAAAAACAACATTTTAAAAGCAGCTAGAGAAAAAAGATACGTTATGTTCATGTAACTATAACAATAATAGCTCACATTTCAATAGAAGCAATGAAAGACTCTAAACAATGGAATTATATTCTTAAAGAGCTGGGGAAGGATTGGAACTGCCAAAATAGAATTCTACACATGAAAAGTTAATAAAAAAGATTGAATGAAGGTGTTTTTGGAAAAATATAAACAGAAGTCATTAACATAGTGGAATTTGAAAAAGGCTAGCCTACAGGAAGATAATGATCCCAAAAAGAAATATGGAATTTAAGGATGAAGAGTAAAGGAGTGGATATAAATGCAAATGATTAAAAATGAATATTGACTATACTAAGTGGTGATGATAATTTCTTGTGATATTTATGTGAAATCAAGATTTTAAGTATCATGTCAAAAATAAAGCAGAAGAACAGAGGAAATTGGATTCAAGTTCTTCTAAAAGTGTGATAGCTGACAAACTATTTTTAATAAGCTACAATAAATCAAGGACTGAAGTTTTCATCTTTATTGTAACTATTAAAAGTGATAAAATGTATAAATGACATATTAGAAGAAAGAAAACAATAATAAGGTAAAATATTTGGAAAATCCAAACAATGCAAGAAATAAAAGTTTAAAAATATGAAACAGGTTATTTAAGTAAAAAAAAAATAGTAAAGAGCAAACATTAACTATAGTGAATATAAATGGATTATTTTTCCAAATAAGTGAAAATCAGTAATGTAAAAACAATTGGGCAGAAAATAATTTACAGTATAAAAAAAGAAAATAATTTATAGTATACATTAGAAAATATTTTGAACTGAATGATAATAAGGTAATGTCACATTAATCTTGTGAGATACAGCTAAAGCAGTGATTTGAGGGAAATGTTTAGTTTCCTATCATTAGAAAAGGAAAAAAAAAAAAAACGAGATGAACGGACCTGAGCTTCTAGCTCAATCTGACAGAAAAAGAAACACAAACCCATTCCAAAGAAAATGAAATAATCAAGTTATAAAGATAAGAATAAAAATAAGGGAACATAAAAACATGAATTAAAATCAATTTAGCTAAAGTTGATTCTTTGACAAGAAAAAATGGAGAAAAATACAAATTGCAAACATATGAAATTAAGAAAATGAGACCATCTTGTCACAAGTATGTGGTAATGAGCTTGACACTTTAGATAAAAAAACTATTTTTTTTAAAAGTTGAATTTACCAAAACAGTTATGAAAAGTAATAGAAAATTTGAATATTTAAAACTTGTTTATTCTTGCTATTAAGTTTATCATAAGCAATTTTCATAGGGTTAATTCTCCATATGAGTTTGATATATGAAATATTATAAATATTTGAGGAAAAATCATACCAGCCTCTCACAAATTCTTCCAAAAGAGAAACAAAGTGAACATTCTTCCTAATCCTTTTAATATGAACAGAAAGACCTTGATACTAAAAATTTACAGATATAAAAGGAAAATTCAAAACTAATTTCTTAATCAAAAATTAAAAACTCCAACGTAAAACATTAGCAATTAAATCTAGAAATATATAAAAGAAATACATTATGACTCACTAGTGAGGTATAAACCTGGAATGCTGGGTTGGTAGAGAGAGATGGTGGCCCAGTAGGAGGACCTTAGGCTTGTCTCCTCCTGTGAACACAACTAGATAACTATCAATTCATCCTAAATACCCCAGAAATTGACCTGAAGACTAACCAGAGCAAACTCCACACTAAAGAGAGAGAAGAGGTCACATCGATGAAGGTAGGAATGCAGAGATGTGGTTTAGGGGAGAAACATTTCAGGTGCTGTGGAGGGAAAGGAACTGTGGTCATGAAGAAGGATGAGAGGGAAAGGAGTACACAGAGGAATACACAAGGAGAATGTTTTCTCAAAGCTATTGACTTGGAAAATGGGCTGAATTTCGTGAATTCTTATAACCAGTGTGGCTTAAAGCCTAGAGATTTAAAGGCTAGTGGGCTTAGCTGAGATGAAGCCAGCAGGAAACTAACTACCCTGCTCCTGGAGAGAAGGCAGGTAAAAAGCTCAGGGGAAGACAGTATGGAAAGAGTGATCTGAAGAACTTCTGGAGCACAGCAGGGAGATTATTTGCTCTTCCTGGAGTCAGTCCCTGAGAGTCACTGTTCTTGGAGATGCCTCTCTGGAAACAAAGGTGCTGGCTGGTGTCATTTTCCAACCCCATCTACAGAGCCACCTTTGAGAAGCAGCACAGTGTGGACACTGGCTGCCTAAATTGCTTATACCAAGTCCCATCCCCTGCACTCTGCTGGGACTATCCTCAGTCAAGCTTACTTCAGTCCTAACACAGTAGGTCCCTACCACAGAAGACCAGAACAAGCCCCTCCCCACACTGTTTCCTGACCAGAGAGTTCTATGGGGCCCCGGTTTGAAGGAGTTGGTGTTAGGTCTCATTTCACAAGCAGACCAGAGCACACAGAGTTAAAACTCACCACATTCAGACCAGGGACAAAAAACTGCCAAAAGCAGACAAAGAGAACTTCTGCAAATGACTGGTGTGAAGCATAGAGCAGCCAAAACACAGCAGAGAGGATGCAGCATACATCAGAGACATACCCTGAAGCACTAAGCCCTGAGCACTATAAAACCTTTTCTTATAAGGCCATTACTTTCAGAAACAGGAGAGATGTCTTTTCTAACACACTAAAGAAAGCAGAAACTTAGACAAAATGCCAAGATGGCGGAATTTACTCTAAATGAAAGAACAAGGTAAGCCCATGACTAGAAATTTAAGTGAAATAGATGTAAGTAACATCCCTTATGGAGAATTTATTTTTTAAAAAGATTTTATTTATTTATTTATTTGAGAGAGAGAGAGAGAGCGCATGAGAAGAAGGAGGGTCAGAGAGAGAAGCAGACTCCCTGCCAAGCAGGGAGCCTGATGCAGGACTCAATCCCGGGACTCCAGGATCATGACCTGAGCTGAAGGCAGTCGCTTAACCAACTGAGCCACCCAGGCATCCCCCTCCCCCAGTGGAGAATTTAAAGTAACAATCATAAGGATACTCACTGGGATTGAGAAAAGAATAGAAGACATTAGTGAGATGCTTACTACAGAGATAAAATAATTTATAAACAATTAGAGATGAAGGTAATAAACAAGTTTGGAAACAGGCTAGAAGCAATGAAGAGCATGCAAAAAGAAGGAGAGGAATGAATTAGTCAACTAGAAGGCACAATAATGGAAAATAATGAAGCTTAACAAAAAGAATTATTCAACATGAGAATAGACTTGGGAAACTCATTGATTCCATCAAACATGATAACATTCATATTACAGGAGTCCTAGAAGAAAAGAGAAAAAACAGGGCAGAAAACGTATTCCAAAGCATAGCAGAAAATTTCCCTAATCTGGAAAAGGAAGCAGATATCCAGATTCAGGAGGCACAGAGAATGCCCATTAAAGTCAACAAAAGCATGCCAGTGACAAGACATATTATAATTAAATTTGTGAGATGTAGTGATAAAGACAAAATATTACAAGCAGTAAAACAAATGAAGTCCTTAACTTACAAGGGAAAACCCATCAGGCTAGCTGGAGATTTCTCAACAGAAACTTGGCAAGCCAGAAGAGAGTGGCGTGATATATTAAAAGTGAAGCATGGGAAAAATCTGCAGCCAAGACTTCTCTATTCAACAAGGCTATCATTCAGAATAGAAGGAGATAAAAGAGTTTTTCAGACAAACAAAGTCTAAAGAGTTTATAAGCACTAAACCAACCCTGCAAGAAATATTAAAGGGGACTCTTTGAGTAGAAAGGAGAAACTGAAAGTAACAAAGACTAAAAAGGAATAGAGAAATCTCCAGAAACAAAGATAAAACAAGTAACAAAATGGCAATAAATATGTTTCCATCAATAATTACTTTGAATGTAAGTGGACTAAATGCTCCAATCAAAGGACGTAGATTATCACAATGGATTAAAATACAAGACACATCTATATGCTGCCTACAGCAGACTCATTTTAGACCTAAATAAACTTGCAGATTGAATGTGAGTGGATGGAGAAACATTTATCACATAAATAGATGTTAAATCTGAGTAGCAATACTTACATTGCACAAACTAGGCTTTAAAATTAAGATTGCAAAAAAGAGTCATGAGTATTATGTAATCATAAAGGGGAAAGTCCAACAAGAAGATATAACATGTGTAAATATCTATGCACCCAATATGAGAGCATGCAAATACATAAAATGATACCAAACACAAAGGGACTAATTGGTAATAACACAATAATAGTAGGAAACTTTCACATCCCACTTACATCAATGGATAAATCATCTAAACAGAATGTCAACAATGAAACAATGTTTTCTATGACACAATGGACCGGATGGAATTAATATATTCAGAACATTCCATTCTAAAGCAGCAGAATACATGTTCTTTTCAAATGCACATGGGACATTTCCCATAAGAGAACACATACTAGGTCAGAAATCAGGCCTCAACAAATACAAAAAAGATTGAAATCATACCATGCATATTTTCTGACCACAACACTATGAAACTTGAAGTTAACTACAAGAAAATTTGGAAAGACCACAGATACATAGAGATTAAATAAAAAATAAATGGGTCAACCAGAAAATGAAAGAAGGTAAAAAATATGTAGAAACAAATGAAAATGTAACCAATAGTCCAAAAGCTTAGGGATGCAGCAAAAGTCATCTTAAGAGGGAAATATATAGCAATGCAGGTCTACTTTAAGAAGCAAGAAAAATCTCAAACAATCTAACCTTACACCTAAATAGCTAAAAAAAAGAATAACAAATGAAGCCTAAAGCCAGCAGAAGGAAGGAAATAAAAAGGATTAGAGCAGAAATAAATGACTTGGAAACTAAAAACAAAAACAAAAACAAAACAAAATAAAATGAGATCAATGAAACCAGGAGCTGGTTCTTTGAAAAAATTATGAAAGTTCATAAACATTTAGCCAGAGTTTCCAAAAAAAAAAGAGAAAGGGCCCAAATAATTGAAATCACAATGAGAGAGAAAAAATAACAACACCACAGAAATAGAAGCTATTATAAGAAAATGTTATAAAAAATTGTATTTCAACAAATTGGACAACCTAGAAAAAATGGATAAATTCCTAGAAACATATAAACTATCAAAACTGAAACAGGAAGAAATAGAAAATGTGAACAGACAATAACCAGCAAAGACTGAATTCATAATCAGAAATCTCCCAACAAAGTCCAGGGCCAGATGGCTTCTCAGGGGATGCTACCAAGCGTAAAGAAGAGTTAATACCTATTCTCAAACTATTCTAAACAATTGAAAAGGAAGGAAACTCCAAAATTCTTTTCATGAGGCCAGCATTATACTGATACCAAAACTAGATAGATCTCACTAAAAAAGAGAGCTACTGTCCAATATCTCTGATGAAAACAGATATAAAAAAACCTCAAAAAAACACTAGCATACTGAATCCAACAATATATTAAAAAATTCGTTCACCATGATCAAGTGGGATTTATTCCTGGATTGCAAAGGTGAATGAATAGTCACAAATCAATCAATGTGATACAGCACATTAATAAAAGGATAAGAACCATGTGATCATTTCAGTAGGTGCAGGAAAACATTTGACAGAGTACAACATCCATTCATGATGAAAACCCTCAACCAAGTAGATTTAAGGAAGCTATCTCAACATGATAAAGACCAAAATGAAAATCCTACAGCTAATATCATCCTCAGTGGGAAAAAACTGAGAGCTTTTTCTTTACCATTAGGAAGAAGACATGGCTGTTCACTCTCATTACTGTTAGTTATCATCATCCTGGAAGTCTTAGCATAGCAACCAGATAACAAAAAGTAATAAAAGGCATCTAAATTTGCAAAGAAGAAGTAAAACTTTTACAATTTGCAGATCACATGATACTCTATATAGAAAACCTGAAAGACTCCACCAAAAAACTACTAGAACTGATAAACAAATTCAGTAAGTTTTCAAGATACAAAACATCCAGAAATCGGTTTCATTTCTAGACACTAATAATGAAGTAACAGAAAGAGAAATTAAGAAATCAATCCCATTTATAAGTGCACAAAATACCATAAGAAACCTACAAATAAATCTAATCAAAGATGTGAAAGACCTGTACTCTGAAAACTATTAGATACTTATAAAAGAAATTGAAGGTGGCACAAGGAAATGGAAAGACATTGTATGGTCATGGAATGGAAGAATAGATACTGTTAAAATGTCTAAACTACCCAAAGCAATCTACAGATTTAATCCATTCCCTATCAAAATACCATTTTTGGTATATAAAATACCAAAATACCAAAATACCATTCCCTATCAAAATAGCATTTTTCACAGATCTGGAACAAACAATCTTAAAATTTGTATGGAAACACAGAAGACTCCAAATTGCTAAAGGAACCTGGAAAAAGAAAAGCAAAGCTAAGCAGCACCATCTGGACTTTGTTTTACTACAGAGCTGCAGCAATCAAAACAGTATGGTCCTGACACAAAAGTAAGCACATAGATCAATAAAACATAATAGAAACCCCAGAAATGAACCCATAGTTATATGGTCAATTAACCTTTGACAAAGCAGGAAAGAATATACAATAGGAAAAAGGCAGTTTCTTCAAAAAATGATGTTGGGAAAACTGGACAGCAACATGCAAAAGAATGAAACTGAATCACTTTCTTACACCAGATACAAAAATAAATTTAAAATGGATGAAAGACTTAAATGTCAGACCTGAAACCATCAAAGTCCTAGAGGTAGTAACCTCTTTGACATGGGTCATAGCAACTTCTTTCTGAATATGTCTCCAGAGGCAAGGGAAATAAAAGTGAAAATAAACTATTGGAACTTCATCAAAATAAAAAGCTTCTGCACAACAAGGGAAATAATCAACAGAACTAAAAGGCAACCGTTTAAAAAGAGAGAGAGAAGATATTTGCAAATGTCATGTCTGATAAAGGGTTCTTATCCAAAATATATAAAGAAATTATAAAACCCCCAAAACCAAATATCCAATTAAGCAATGGGTAGAAGACGTGAATAGACATTTTTCCAAAGAAGAAATGCAGATGGTCAATAGCCTTGTGAAAAGATGCTCAACATCTCTCATCATCAGGGAAATACACATTAAAACTACAATGAGATATCACTTCACACCTGTCAGAATAGCTGAAATAAAAAAAAAAAAAACACAAGAAACAAAAGGTGTTGGCAAAAATGTAGAGAAATGGGACCTCTCGTGGACCATTAACGGGAATGCAAACTGGTGTAGCCACTCCAGAAAACATTATGGAGGTTCCTCAAAAAGTTAAAAATAGAACTAACCTATGTTCTAGCAATTTCGTTATTATGTATTTACCCAAAGAATACTAAAATATTAATTCAAGGAATATATGCACCCTGATGTTTATAACACTATTATTTACAATAGCCAAATTATAGAAACAGACCAAGTATCCACTGGCTGACAAATGGATAAAGATGTGATTTAATATATATTTATTATATGTATAATATATAATTGAATCTTACCCAGCAATCAGAAAGAATGAAATCTCACCATTTGCAAATCTCAACATCTAGCTCTAGATGGAGCTAGAGAGTATTAGGCTGAGCAAATAAGTCAGAGAAAGGTAAATATCATATGATTTTACTGATATGTGGAATTTAATAACAAAACAAATGAGCAAAGTGGAAAAAAAGAGAGAGCGCCAGACCAAGAAACAGATTCTTCACTTGAGAGAACAAACTGATGATTACCAGAGGGAACATGGGAGGGGGATGGATGAAATAGGTGATAGAGATTAAGGAGTTCACTTGTGATGAGCACTGGGTATTGTGTAGAAGCACTGAATCACTATATTGTACACCTGAAACTAAGATTACAGTGTACATTAACAAACTGGAATTGAAATAGAAACTTAAAAAAATCCATCAATCCTATTTAACACAAAGGATACATTGAAAGAGAGCAATCATGTAATTATATAAATAGGTGGGGAAATTAATAAAATTCAAAACAGATATTCAGATAAATAATTTTACAAACTGGAAATAGAGGGAAGATTCCTAACTGTAAAAAAACCCCTAAAACTTCCATATATATGATATATGATATATTGTATATATCATATATATGATATACATATATATCAAATATCATACAAAATTGTAAATAGTCTAATCCCATCCCTTGAAGTCAACAGTGAGAGAAGGATGTTGTGATAAACTGAAAAATGGACCCCAAAGGATGTCCACATCCTAATTCCTGGAGCCTGTGGTGTTATGTGACTAACACGTTGTATTTGTGATTGAGTAAAGGATATTGAGATGGTAGACTATCCTAGACTATCTGGGTGGGGCCTAAATGGAATAATAAATTCTTTATGAGAGAGAAGCAGAAGGATATTTCATACAAAAGGAGGAAACAATATGACCATGGAGGCAGAGATCAGAGAGATGAGGTCACCAGAACCTGGAACAATTAAGGAAAAGTTTCTCCCCTAGAAGCTCAGGAGTTCAGCCCTGCTGACACCTGATTTCAGCCCAGTAAAACTGATTTTGGACTTCTAGCCTCTCAAATTTTAAGAGAATAAACTCCTATTAAGCCAGTAAATCTGGGGTAACTTCTTATAGCCGACTAGCCCAGATTTACTGTCATAGAGGCAAGTTTCCAAGAGTAGTGAGAAAGCAAGGCCTGATGTACAAACAGTTTTCAAGCATGCTTTTGTTACCATTGGCCAAAGGGATTCTCATGGCCAAGCTCAGAGTCAATGAGAATACAAGGAGGCATGAAAAAATTGGAGTTATTACTGTAACCTGTCCACTACAGAAAAACTGTGTATTCAGATCAATTTACAATATGCTTTGCTCTTAACTTTAAAGAAATAAATATCTTAAGACGATATATTTGGAGAATAATATGAAAGAAAGATACTTTGGCAGTCCATTTGTGAAATATAGACTCATTGGTGAATAAATGTTTTTTTTTTTTTTTTAGTTTTAGGTTAACTTTTTAAACTTAAAAATATATTAAGTGCCCATAGAATGTTAGTATCCCAAACTATGTCCTATGTCCATCTTAAATCAAAAAATGTGGCCAGAATTAATGTGGATCATATGCTCTATTAAGCTAGTAGAGTCTGTCTCAAAGCACATGTAGGTAGAGAGTCACGAAGAAATATTTCTCCAGAGAATGTGTAAGATGATGTGACAAAACAAGGAGTGAATGGAGGCTGGGTAGCATAGTCAAAAGATACCTATTAAAAGTAATTGATAAATAGAAGACTAAGGGTATAACTTTAAAGGACACTTGCAGTTGGGAGGATGACAGTGTAAAGAGAAGAAAGAGCAAAAAATTCTACTTTTCTTATCATCCTACCTAAGATTTTGTAGCATAATGTTTTCATAGAAATAGGCAATATACTAATTTTATTATTGTGGGTGCCAATTCTAAGAAGTTATTTAGGTATCATTTCCTTTAACTGTACTCTGCTTTTTATTATTTTGTCTGTTTTCCATTCCATATCTGATTTTATACACACACACACACACACACACACACACATATATTTTACTTAATATGAGGTTAAAAATTGATTCACTAAGATGCTTTTTAAGCCAAGAAATAAACCAGATAGTATTTTTTATACAAAGAGAAAAAGTTTGTTTATGACTTTTTGTATTGTCCTGAAGTTTTCCTTTGATATTGGTAGCAAGAGAATTACATTTATGCACAATTATATTGTGTGGTATGAAAGCAAATTTTCCCCAGTGGTAATTATTTTTATATTCCATTTCCATTACCCAGTATCTCATAGACCTAGTCAAATGGAACTGGGTAAAATTTGTTTAGAAATGAATAAACTTAATCTGTATCCTGTAATATTGCAAATCCTAATTACAATAATTTGAATACAAGGAGAAGAATCTGAAAGGATAATTTCAGTGTTTTCAGAATTTATGGTAAATATGTTGGATTCATAGGTTAAAATTCTTATTTGTATAACTTTCTTCAAGAAACAGAGAACTCTAGATATAAAATAAAAATAAAGATATTATTAGATAAACAAGAAGTAACTTAAATATTACAAAGAAGAGATCTGGATTTCACAAAGGATATATAACTTTGGTTTGAATTGTATTATGCAAACAAATACACACAAATACACACACATACACCTGGCAGTGTAATTCAATGGGGATTAATTATTATCTACCATATACTTGATTTGGCTAGATTCTAGCTTCCAAAATCACTTTTTAAAAAGATATTAGTCATTAAAATATTTTATGAAAAATAGCAATAACTACCTGTTTCAGCAAATTTAAAACCTTTTATTCTCAAAATTTTGTCTGTGTATGTCTAGCCACTTTATGTATTGTCTAGCTACTTAAATTCTCTGCAGAGAAATACAACTAATCTTTTAAGTGATGTTTTTCAGTTAATTGACAACACCAGATGTTTGGTTTTGTCAGTAATTGTTTCACTTAACAGGTATACATACTATTAAGTACTGTTTTAAAAATGCTTTTCATTTGACACAGATGGAGGTATTGAATCTCTTATCTGTAAATCTTTTCCTATAAGGTCATGATTTTAAAAAAAGTAAATTATTTTTGTCCACTCCTGAGTATGACTGGGAGTGAACAGGAAGCTCTCCTCCCTCTCAGACCCACTTGGCTTTGCATGTTCAAAAAGAAGTATAAAAAAAAGACAGTGCAAGTGATTTTTGAATGATTTTGACCTTAACTCGAGTCTTCCCTAAGATGTGCAGTCCTGTTTTCTCTTGTTCTTTTGACAGATGTAAGGGATTCTGCGTTGTGGACTGCATGATTCACTATGATTGACTTAGGCAGGGTGTGAATAGGGCTGCAAAGCAGGGGAGCGACGTTTAGCTTTCAAAGTGACAGACTGGTTACAAAGTGATTGAAGAGGTGTATGTCCTAGCATGTATGTGATGGGCTTGGGGAGAAAAAAGGAGGGGTGGAGTGAAGGAACACATCACTTGTATTCATACTAGTTTCTTCTTTTTCATTGCATTACTGCCACAGTATAAGAAGAAAAATATAATTCAAACAATCTAGTTCAATTTTGTTTTTCATGAAAAGAATAAAAGAAAATTTGTGAAAAAATGATATTTCATATTTAAGACAAATGAATAGAGAGACAAATTTAAGACAAATAAATATATACACATATACATACACACAAATAATCACATAAAAAGATCCTCAAGATCATTAATCATTAAGGAAGTGCAAATTAAATTCACGATTAGACTCCACTACACATATATTTGAATGAAAGAAAAGGAAGAATGACTATATTAAGTGTCTTAGTTTGGGCTACTATAATAAAGTGCTATAAGCTGGATGGCATATAAACATTATAAATTTATTTCTCACTGTTATAGAGACTAGAATTCTGAGATCAGGGTTGCTAGCATGATCAGGTTCTGGTGAGTGTCTTTTTTAGGTTGTCACTTTGCATTGTACCTTCACCTGAAGGAAGTGGGTGAGGGAGCTCTCTGGGATCCCTTTTTTAAGGGTGCTAAGTAATTGCATTCATTAGGATTTTACCCTCATGACCTAATTCCCTCCCAGAGTCCCCACCTCCTAATACCATCACACTGTGAGGGAAGGTTTCAACATATGAATTTTAGGGAGAGCATAAATGTTTAGTGCATAATACCAAGTGTTCATGAATATCTGGAAGCACTGGTCTCTGATATATTCCTGATGAGAATACAAACTGTACAATTGTTTATAGGATGGTACAAACACAGTGTGACAGTTCCAAAAAAAAATACAGGGAGGCAAATCATAAGAAACTCTTAACTATAGAGAATAATGTGAGGGTTGCGGGAGGGGGAGTGGGAAGGGGGATGGGCTAGATGTATGATGGGCATTAGGAGGGCACTTGTTGTGATGAGCAGTGGGTGTTATATGTAAGTGATGAATCACTAAATTCTACTCCTGAAACTCATATTACACAATAAGCTACTTACTAGAATTTAAATAAAAACTTGAAATATTAAAAAAAATTACCATATGATCCAGTCAGCCCACTCTCCTAAGTATTTAACCCAAAGAGAAAGAGATTGTATATTCAAACACAGATTTGTCCACAATGTTTGTGGCAGCTTTCTTTATGTTAGCCAGAATTCAGAAGAAAGGCATCAACAGGGAAATGAATAAAGAATTGTGACATATCCATACAATGAAATCTACTCAAAAATAAAAAGAAATGAGCCCTTGATACAACAATAGCATGGATGAATCTCTATTAATGGTGATGACTGAAAGAAGTCAGACTGAAGAGTTCCAAACTCTATCATACCATTTATATAAAATACAACTAATTCAGATTGTATTTATATAATATGATTAGCAACTTATTATATGTAACTTAATTTATCATGACAGAAAAGAGTGAATAGTTTCCTTTAAAAGTAGGTGAGTGGGGCGCGGCTGGGTGGCTCAGTCCTTAAGCCTCTGCCTGCGGCTCAGGTCACCATCCCAGTAGTCCTGGGATCAAGCCCCACATCGGGCTCCCTGCTCAGAGGGAAGCCTGCTTCTCTCTCTCTCATCCCCCTGCCTGTGTTCCCTCTCTCGCTGTGTCTCTGTCAAATAAAATTAAAAAAAAAAAAAGTAGGTGGGGAAGGGTGAGGTGGGGATTCACAAAAGACCATGCAAGAACATTTGGGAGTAATGGATCTGTTCATTATTTCAATTGTGCTGACAATTTTATGAGAATATAAACATGTCAAAACTTGTTGAATTGTATAATCTAAATATGCAGTTTATTAGTTTATCAATTATACTTGCAAAATATAAAATTTATAAAATTTGGTAAAATTGAGTAAAGCTACATTGTGTTTTTAGAGATAGTGTAGTATGGAAAAGTTGGGGGGAGAAGAGAATATAGACAAGAGGGCCAACTATTTAGTATAATATTTTCCAAACCTAAAATTATTTGGTGGTGGGAGTGCTTGTGATTCCACAGATACTGTTACTTTCTGAAAATTCCATTTCAGTAATGATGGTTGGGGCTTAGAGTATGTGAGGTCCTAGTGACTCTTATGAGAAGACATATTTTTAAATGTGTCATGCAGATAAGCCTTCTCTTCTTAATTAGAAAATATTTAGAACTTAGAGTACAGAGGGTTGATTAGACTAAGTAATTCCTTAGGAATTACTGTGTTCTTAGAATTCTTTCTCTGACCAGCTAGAACTTTCCAAATTTTTAAATATTCATTAGGTGAAAACTGGGTCAAAAATGCACAGAGAAAAAATAATTCTAAAAATTCTCCAAGGCATAGAAAGAATTTCCTATTCAAATTCTGTTTCTGTCGTCATAAGGTTTATGATATTCTGATGGTCATCTTTGGATGGCTAGCTATTTTCCAGCTAAAAAAGGGCTAACACAGCTTCTAAGATCCTTCGACTCAGGTTCATACTCCCTAGATCCTAATATATCTCTACTATAAACTCTAAATTCCAGTGGTAAAGAACATAAGAATATCCTGGATTACAATTCTTGGTCAAGTTGAATTCCCATCACAAAAATGCATATTCAAAAAGAAAATTATGAGGTATAAATGGAAGAGGATTTTTTTCATTCAATAAACACAGGTTTTTTGAGCATCACCAATTATGTTACAGACTTCGGTGTTCCAGCTGGGAATACCATAAAGAACAACATAAACAGCCTGCTGTAAGAAAGGAGATACAAAATGGAGTTGATAAATCTGGAGTTTATGTAGTTGCCCCATGTGATTCTCGTTCAGAGATAAGCAGATGATGTAGAGAAAAATTAACAAAGGGCATTCAGAATCAGCAATCTACTTCATAGGAGGTTTTTCTTAGACATCTTGACACTTTATGGAATTCTCACATAATACTTGAGAGGGAAGCATTAGGACATTTTCTTTTTTCCTGGAATTGAACTATGAACTCAGAATAAGAACAATAATCATAACAATCATAAAATGTTCATCTCGTGTAAGTAAGATATACTCTAATGACTTACAACTAGATAAAACACTCTCTGAACTCATATCGTGTATATGCTATAATGAGTTTTCAATTCACTAAAAAAATATTTTAGCATCTTTATTGCTTTATCCAAAAATATTTTCATTTGACTTAGTTTTCACAACTTAAATATTTCTCATACATTTTCTTTGCATTCTAACATGATGTTCTTAAAAGTCTTTTTTTTTTTTCTTTTTCAAAAATCAAATCGTTTTTCCAGGGTGACTGAGTAGCTCAGTTAGCTAAGCATCTGGCTCTTGATTTTGGTGCAGGTCATCATCTCAGAGTCATGAGAGCAAGCCCCATACCATGCTACGTGCTGGGTGGGGAGCCTACTTAAGATTCTCTCTCTTCCTCTCCCTCTGCCTCCCCTTCCACCATCTCTTTCTCTTTCTCTCTCAAAAAATAAAATCAGTATATTTTCCTCCAGATATGTCTTTTTGGTGAAGTCACTACTCAAATATTTTTTCCATTCTTATAATCAGTTTGTGTGTTTAGGTATTATTGAATTTTAAGTGTTCTTTACATATTCTGTATACAAGTCCTTTATATATAGAATTTAAAAGTCTTTTTCCTTAGCCTAGGACTCTTTTTATTCTTTCAGCAAATGCCTTCAGAAGAGTCAAAACTTTATGAAGTCTAATTTTTCAAGTCCTTCTTTTAAATATCATGCTTTAATGTTGTATCTAAAACATCATTGCTTAACAAAAAGTCAAAAAGAGCTACTTTGTTTTCTTATTGAAGTTTTATAGTTTTGGGTTTCACATTTAAGACTATGATTTGTGTTGAATTATCTTTTCTTGATGGTTCAAGGAATGAACCAAATTTTATTTGCTTAGCATATGAATATCCAGTTGTTCTAACATCACTGGATAAAAAGATCATTATTTCTTCAATGAATTACCTTTGTATCTTTGCCAAAAATGAGGGGTCAGTTTATGAGATGATCTATTTCTGGACTCTTTCTGTTTTGCTCCCTTGGTCTATTTTTCAGTATTGATGCTATTTACATGCTGTTGGTAAATGTAGGTTTAAAATAAGTAAAAATCATGTTTTGTTGCTCAACCAAGTTTATTCTTCCTTAAGTTGCTTTAGCTATTTGCTATATTACCAAATTAATTTTAGAATCAGATTGTCAGTTCCTACTTGTAGTTGTTTTGATTGGAATGGTGTTAAAACTATAAATTCATTTGGAGAGAATTGATTTATTAACCATATTGAGTTTCCAAGTCAATAAGCAAGCTCTATATCTCCATTTATTTAGATCTTTTTAAATTTATCTTAGCAATATTTTATAATTTTTAGTGTACCGATTCTACATATTTTTTCAGATTTATTCTTAAGTATTTCATGTTATTTTATGCTATTGTAACTTATACTGCTTCATTAAATTTTAATTCTAGCTTTTAACTGTTAGGACTTAGAAATGCAATTCACTTTTGTATATTGATCTTATATCCTGCAACTTTGACAAACTAACATATTAGTTCCTATAGCTTTTATTTTTATACACCCATTGAATTTTCTTTATTAAAATGATGTTATATGTGAAAAAAGATGTTTCATATCTTCTTTTCACACTGGGGAAATTTTTCCCCTTTGTTCTTTATGTATGGCATTGGCTGGACCCACCAGCACAATGCTGAAAATAATTGGACAGAGTGGACATCCTTGTTTTGTTCCCAGTCTTAGAATGAAATCACTCAGTCATTCACAATTAAATATGATGTTAGTTGCATGATTTTTCATAGATGACCTTCATGGGGCTAAGGATATTCCCTTTTACTCCTGATTTTCTGAGTTTTTAACAGGATGAATGTTGGATTTTGTCAAATGCTTATTTCCTGTCTATTGAGATAATCCTACAGTCATTCTTTTTAATTGGTAAATATGGTTAATTAAATTGACTTATTTTTGAAGTTAAACCCACTTTCTTTCCTGGATTAACCCTTACTTGGTTACTATGCTTTCTTTTAAAGTCTTTTTCTCGTTTGGCATAAATGCTGGCCTCATAGAATGGGTTGGGAAGAATTTCCTCCTATTTAATTTTCTGGAAGAGATTGTGTAGAAGTGGTATTATTTATTCTTTAAATGTTCAACAGAATTCATCAGTGAAGTTATCTTGTTCTCAAGTTTTCCATAGTTTTGCTTTACAAATTTAATTTCTTCAATGCATAAAGAAGTATTTGGATTACCTGTTCTTTTTAAATGAACTTTTATAGTTGTGTCCTTCAAAGAATTTTCCCATTTCATCTAAATTGTTGAATATTGGCATAATGGTCACAATATCCCCTGTTCTCTCAGCTTCAAAGTCAGTTTTCTAAAATCTCTGTAATTCTAGGTTTAAGATGAGAAAATCTCATTTCTGCTTGCCAGCTTGTCTTCCCTTTAGATTCTGTCAATAGAGGGCACTAGGAAGAGTGCTGTGGAAAGGAGGTTTGGTTTGATATGTGCTTCCTTCTTGCTTTCTGTTCCTGTCTGTCACAGCTACCAAAGGTTCTTCATAGTGACAGTTGATTCTAGCTTTTTATTTCCCAACCCCACCCCCAATACTTACCAAACCAGGCTTGAAGACTAGGGACGTTAGTGTCATCTGCTTGATGCGTGTTTCTTTGAGGTTTGTGTGCTAGACCCACAGAGCATCTCCCTAATCTCAGAGACAGGAGTCCAGGCTCTTTCTCAAAGGTCTGATTTTCAATTACAGGGGACCTCTCTAAACCTCTAAGTTTTAATAGTTTTGAACTCTTTGTTTTTCCAGACACAGAGCAATATTACCCCTGCCTGCTCCTACTGCTATCTCAACATTTGTTGTTCCCAGTTCACCTTTTCTGTTGTTCAATCCCTAGTTAACAATTATTTATATTAGATTCTATTTCTTAAACAACTGGGATAGTTCCTGCTTTCTACCTACACCCTGATTAATCAAATAATTATGTATTTCTTTCCTCTCTATTCAAATTTCATATTACTTTTAATTTCTTTATAGTTGAAGTAGTTACAAAACTATGTGTAAGCAAAATGAAACACTTTTAATTCAAATACCTAGGTTTCTTAAATACGAGTGTAAGGAAAGAAATAGCTTAACATTTTTTAAACCTTTGCCTCAAACATGCCACATAATGCAATCCATAAAACAACAACAACAACAAATTGGTGAGTAAAAATGGATAAGTATACTTGTTTTATTAGTCTGGGTAAAGTACGGGCCAGACAAGAGATATACTTTAGTGTCTTAAGCATTAGAAATCAGAATTGTATTAAATCAGACTCCAGAATTATTCATGAGATTTGATTTGAGTAATAAGACATGATGAGAAGAAAGATCCACAATTGAGATATAGCCTGATTGTCTCAAATTTCCTGGAGATGCCCATGAATTTGCTTTTATTTGCGGGATTATTGCAAAAGCTTTGGCATTCATTGCTATTGGTTAGAATTTGGGATATTAGGAAATATAAAGGTAGCTTTATAACATTTTATTTTCTGCTCAAGTATTGTATCATATTTTGCATGCCAGTCCAAGTGTGAGATTATTTGGAATGACAAATTTGGGTTTGGGTATGACCCCGCCCACATATATATATGTGGGGGGGGTATTTTTTTTTCTTTCTAAAGATTATAATACCCTCTTATTTTTCTCTAATCTTTTGAGTGTACTTGGATAGCTATGTTATATCCTGTCAGATTTTACTGGATAATTTCATTTTCATTAAGGTGTTATTTTCATAATTTCCATTGAAGCCTATATCCTTAAAAGTATGTGCAACTACTTCTGTTTCAATAAGAAACCAACTATCTGGACATTGCAGATTAAATTTGAGGGATCACCATTGCTACTAGAAATAAATTCTACATATGTATAAAATTGGAATGGAGAGTGCTTGGATTTAGCCACACAATCTGAACTAAAATTTAGAGCTGAATATTTTATTGTGCTGATTCATCAACTCAGCAAGGAAGAATCATTAACATTTATATTTTACATCTCATAATCGTCTGATTTCATCAACTCCCATTTGTAAACTAGTAATGTTCTTGTGACTATGATAAAAGTATATACTCTTCAAAGAAACTTTATTAAAGAACTTTATGCAGTAACAATGATATTGCTTCTATTCATGTAGAACTATAATAAGGCAAACCTCAACTATATGGAAAATTTTTGTGAGTGTGCTTCTACTTCATATAATTTTACTTGTTTCATTTTTTATGTTTAATATAGGTGCATAGAGGGAGAAAAACAAAACCAAAATTAATTTTTCTGTCAATTGGAATGTCAAAAAGATCCAGTTACATAATTCCAGTTAGAATTCTGTTCAATGGCTGCAAAATCATTAAAAACTATAAGTTAGCCTTAAGGTAGAAAAATGAACTGGTTCTTGGCTTCCATGATTATATTCTTTATTTCATGTAGGTTAAGCTATATAATGTATAATGTACTCAGAGAAAAAGCGTCTTATATAAAGAGCCCATCATCCTCAGGGAAAAAACATATTTGGAGACCTCACAAGAAAGAGAGTTCTCCCAGTTTCTTTCTCAACTGTGAGTGCTCTGCAAAATAGCCATCAGACCTTCTTGGTCCCAAGGCAAATAATTTCAACAGAATTGATTAAAATGAGATAGTAACTAAGTAAGAAGTGAAACAAAATTATTGAAATTGTTAATGTTATCAGGATACGATTCTTACTTGCCAATCCTGTAAAATAGTATGGAAATAACCATGTTATTTATCATTATAAGCGAGCATAAAATCCTTCAAGGTTGTCAGCTCCAAATCTATCAGTACTTAAGAGTAATAGCATTAATATATCACTATGATATTAAACCAATTGATTAATTTCCTAATAATTAGAAATGTCAGACCACTTTCTTGTTGTTTTTAGTGGGACAAAACAAATTTGTAAGCCAGTCGAAGCTTAATGTTCTCACCTATTCTTGGTCTGGTGTTGATGACAGAAGGTTAAATTTTTTTCTGACTTTGACCCATTGCCCAGTTTTCCGCTTGACCATAGACAAGTAGATCTTAATTAACTCTCATGCTATAGTTAGCAAAATCTTAAGGAGGACTGATTTTATTTAGTGCTTTTAAGTTTTATTGGTAAATATTTAGAATGAACAGAGATAGTTCATGCATATAGGTAGTTATTGAAATGTATTGTCATGCAGCTTACAAATCTCTCTCTAGAGAACTTTGCTAAAATCCTTAGCCACAAGTTGTGAAACTAGTTTGTTGTATTCCTGTCTTGAATGTTTCTTTCTGGCATCATTTTGATTCTTTGTGTCACTGTATATAATCAGCAGGTTTCTGAGTAGTTCCTCAAGCTTCAGCCTTTAAAATCTTTTTATCTTCACTATGAAATGAAGAAACTGCATGTTTCTAAAATTTGTTTAAATTCCAGCCATTGCCCAGATACATGTGCAATAGAAAACTGGAAAGTTGTAATGCTCTTTGAATATTTAACTGCCCACAACTCCCTTTGCACAATCATTGTTTCTTACTAATTTTCTATAAAATGCTTTCTAAAACAGCAGTTAGAACTTCATATAATTCTCTTAAAATTATATTAGAAAAAGAACACACTGAGCTGAGTTCTGATTAAACACCGTCATCATAACTCTTTTTCTTTAGGTCTGCCCTCTATTCTCTTAGAAACACTGGTGAGAGATTTTTTGGGAAAAGAAGATCTCTGTTTGCTTCCTTCTTGGTGCTGTTTTATATCTCATTCTCACTAAGTATAGTAACCATAAAATCAGTACATTTTAAGATCACAGGTCTTAGTAGGATTCATTTCTCTACATTATTTACCTATATCAAAAACTAGGTAATTATGAATTAATAATTTTTTTATTATGTTATGTTAGTCACCATACAGTACATCATTAGTTTTTGATGTAGTGTTCCAAGAGTCATTGTGTACATATAACACTCAGTGCTCATGCAATACATGCCCTCCTTAATACCTATAATCAGGTTCACCCATCCCCCCTCCCTCTCCCCTCTAAAACCCTCAGTTTGTTTCTCAGAGTCCACAGTCTCTCATGGTTCATCTCTCCCTCCAATTTCCCCCCTTCACTTTTCCTTTCCTTCTCCTTATGTCCTCCATGTTATTCCTTATGTGCCACAAGTAAGTGAAACCATATGATAATTGACTTTCTCTACTGGATTTATTTCACTCAACATAATCTCCTCTAGTCCTATCCATATTGATGCAAAATTTGGGTATTCATGCTATCTGATGGCGGAGTAATATTCTTTTGTATATGTTGACCACATCTTCTTTATCCATTCGTTAGTTGAAAGGCATCTCAGTTCTTTCCACAGTTTGGCTATTGTGGACATTACTGCTATGAACATTGGGATGCCTGTGCCCCTTCTTTTCACTACATCTGTGTCTATGGGGAAAATACCCAGTAGTGCAATTGCCAGGTCACAGGGTAGCTCTATTTTTAATTTTTTGAGGAATCTCCACACTGTTTTCCAAAGTGGCTGTACCCACTTGCATTCCTACCAACAGTGTAAGAGGGTTCCCCTTTCCCACACCCTCTCCAACATTTATGGTTTCTTGCCTTGTTAATTTTTGCCATTCTAATTGGTGTAAGATGGTATCTCATTGTGGTTTTGATTTGAATTTCCATGATGGCTAATGATGAACATTTTTTCATGTGTCTGTTAGCCATTTGTATGTCTTCTTTGGAGAAGTGTCTGGTTATGTCTTCTGCCCATTTTTTGACTTGATTATTTGTTTTTTGTGGGTTGAGTTTGAGAAGTTCTTTATAGATCTTAGATATCAGCCATTTGTCTGTGGTGTCATTTGCAAATATCTTCTCCCATTCTGTGGGTTGCCTCTTTGTTTTGTTGACTGTTTCCTTTGCCATGAGGAAGTTTTTATCTGATGTAGTTCATTTTTGTTTTTGTTTCCATTGCTTTTGGGGATGTGTCTTGAAAGAAGTTGCTGTGGCTGATGTGGAAGAGGTTACTGCCTATGTTCTCCTCTAGGATTTTGATGGATTCCTGTCTCTCATTCAGGTCTTTTATCCATTTTGGGTTTATCTTTGTAAAAGCTGTAAGAGAATGGTAGAGTTTCATTCTTCTGTATATATCTGTCCAATTTTCCCACCACCATTTATTGAAGAGACTGTATTTTTTCCATTAGATATTTTTCTTAGTTTATCGAAGATTATTTGACCATAGAGTTGCGGGTCCAAATCTGGGCTCTCTACTCTGTTCCATTGGTCTATATGTCTGTTTTTGTGTCAGTACCATGCTGTCTTGGTGATCTCAGCTTTGTAATATAGCTTGAAGTCAGGCCATGTGATGCCCCCAGCTTTGTTTTTCTTTTTGAACATTTCTTTGGCAATTTGGGGTCTTTTCTGGTTCCATACAAATTTTTGGATTGTTTGTTCCAGCTCTTTGAAAAATGCCATTGGTATTTTGATTGGGATGATGTTGAAAGCATAGATAGCTCTGGGTAGCATAGATTTTGACAATGTTTATTCTTTTGATCCATAAGCATGGAGTGTTTTTCTATCTTTTTGTGTCTTCTTCAATTTCTGTCATGAGTGTTCCATAATTCCTAGAGTATAGATCCTTTATCTCTTTGGTTAGGTTTATTCCAAGGTATCCTGTGGTTTTTGGTGCTATTGTAAATGGAACCAATTCTCTCATTTCTCTTTCTACAGTTACATTGTTAGTGTGTAAGAAAGCAACTGATTTCCATGCATTGATTTTGTATCCTAACACATTACTGAATTGCTATATGAGTTCTAGTAATTTGGGGGTGAAGTCTTTTAGCTTTTCCACATAAAGTATCATGTCATCTGTGAAGAGAGAGAGTTTGACTTCCTTTTTTCCAATTCAAATACTTTTATTTCTTTTTGTTGTCTGATTGCTGTTGCTAGGACTTTTAGTACTATGTCGAACAATAGTGGTGCGAGTGGGCATCCTTATTGTGTTCGTGATCTTAAGGGAAAGGCTCTCAGCTTTTATCCATTGTTAATGATATTCATTGTGGATTTTTCATAGATGGATTTTATCAATTGAAGAATGTTCCCTCTATCCCTACAAACTGAAGAATTTTAATCAGGAGGAGAAGATACTATATTTTGTCAAATGCTTTTCCTGTGTCAGTCGAGAGGACCATTTGGTTCTTGTCTCTTCTCTTATTTATGTGTTCTAACACATTGATTGATTTACAAATGTTGAACCACTCTTGCATTCCAGGGATAAATCCCACTTGGTCATGCTGGACAATCCTTTTAATGTACTGTTGGATCCTATTAGCTAGGATCTTGTTGAGAATTTTGGCATCTATATTCATCAGAGATATTGTTTTGAAATTCCCCTTTTTGATGGGGTCTTTGTCTGCCTTTGGGATCAAAGTAATTTAGGCTTCATAGAATGAGTCTGGAAATTTTCCTTCTGTTTCTATTTTTTAAAATAGCTTTGGGAGAATAGGTATTATTTCTTCTTTGAATGTTTGTTAGAATTCCCTAGGGAATCCATCAGGTTCTGAACTCTTGTTTTTTGGGAGTTTTTTGATCACTGCTTCAATGTCATTGTTGGTTATTGGTCTGTTCAGATCAGTCAGTTTCTTTTTGTTTCAGTCTTAGTAATTTATAGGTTTCCAGTTTGCTTAATTTATTGGTAGATAGCTGATGATAATAATTTCTGGTAATTGTTTTTATTTCCTTGGTGTTATTTGTGATCTCTCACCTTTCATTCATAATGTTTTAAATTTTGGTCCTTTCTCTTTTCTTTTGGATAAGTCTGGCCAATGGTTTATCAATCTTATTAATTCTTTCAAAGAACCAGCTTCTAATTTTGTTGATGTGTTCTACTGTATTTCTGGTTTCTAATTCATTGATCTTGGCTCTAATTTTAATTATTTCTGTTCTTGTGTGTGGGTTAGGCTTAATTTGTTGTTGATTCTCCAGTTCTTTAAGGTGTAAAGATAGTTCGTGTATTTGGGATTTTTCTATTTTTCTGAGTGAGGCTTGGATGGTTATGTATTTCCCCCTTAGAACCTCCTTTACTGTATCCCATAGGTGTGGGACTGATGTGTTTTCATTCTCATTGGTTTGCTTGAATTGTTTATGTTCTTTGATTTCCTAGTTGACCCAAACATTCTTGAGCAGGATGGCCTTTAGCTTCCAAGTGTTTGAATTTCTTCCAAACTTTTTCTTGTGATTGAGTTCCAGTTTCAAAGCATTGTGGTCTGAGAATAGGCAGGGAATAATCTCAGTCTTTTGGTATCACTTCAGACCTGGTTTGTGACCCAATGTGTGGTCCATTCTGGAGAAAGTTCCATGTGTGCTCGAGAAGAATGAGTATTCTGTTGTTTTAGGGTGGAATGTTCTGTATATTTCTATGAGGTCCATCTAGTCCAGTGTATCATGCAAAGCACATGATTCTTTGTTGGTTTTCTACATAGATGATCTATCTGTTGCTGAGCGTGGAGTATTAAGGTCTCCTACTATTAATGTAATCTTATCAATATGTCCCTTTATTTTGGTTAACAGTTGCCTTATGTAGTTGGCTGCTCCCATGTTGGGGGCACAAATATTTAGAATTGTTAGAACTTCTTGTTAGACCCTTTAAGAATGATATAGAATGATATAGTATCCTCCTGTATCTCTGACTACATTCTTTAGCTTGAAAGCTAATTTCTGGATGTGAGAATTGCCACCCCAGTTTTCTTTTGCAGCTCATTAGGATGGATGATGGTTCTCTCTCCCTTCACTTTTTAGTCAGGATGTATCTTTAAGTTTAAAATGAGTCTCTTGTAGACAGCATATGGATGGGTCCTGTCTTTTTATTCATTTTGCAACCCTGTGCCATTTTATGGGAGCATTTATGTTGTTCATGTTGAGAGTGATTATTGAAAGATAAGATTTTATTGTCATGTTGCCTGTGAAGTCCTTGTTTCTATAGATTGTCTCTGTATATTTCTGTTCTATATCACTCTTGGTGTCTTTCTCCTTTTATAGAAACCTCCCCCCCCCTTAATATTTCTTGCAGAGCCAGCTTAGTGGTCACATATTCTTTCAGTCTCTGCTGGTCCTGGAAGCTCCTTATCTCCCCATCCATTCTGAATGACAGCCTTGCCTGATAAAGAATTCTTGGCTGCATATTCTTCTCATTTAGTACCCTGAATATGTCTTGCCAGCCCTTTCTGCTTTGCCAGGTTTCTGTGGACAAGTCTAACATTATTCTGATGTTCCTCTCTCCATACATAAGGAATCTCTTCCTCCTAACTGTCCTTAAGATGGTTTCCTTGGTTCTAAGATTTGCAAGTTTTACTACTACATGCTAAGGCATTGGTCTGTTCTCTTTGATCTTGGGAGGGGTCCTCTCTGCCTCTAGGACATGAATGCTTGTTTCATTCCCCTAGATTAGGGAAGTTCTTGGCTACAATTTTCTCAGATATATATTCTAGTCCTTTCTCTCCACCCCCTCAAGGATCCAAATAATTCTGACATTGGAATGTTTCATGGCATCATTTATTTCTCTAATTCTGTTTTCATGGATTTTAAGCTGTTTAGGCCAGGCCTCTCCTGTTCCTTCCTTTCTATCAGTTTGTCTTCTAGATAACTAGATAGAAAACTAGATAATTCATTCTTCTGCCTCATTTACCCTAGCTTTTGTTGTATCTAGGTTAGATTGGATCTCATTGATAGCATTTTAATTTCTGTCAGATCAGCTCTCATTTCTGTCCTTAGAGAATCTATGTTGCCATTAATGGTTTTCTCCATCCTAGCTATTATCTTCATAATTGTTACCCTGAAGTCTATTTCTGACATCTTGCTTATATCCATATCCATTAATTCTGTGGCAGAGGTCACATTCTCTGAGTCTTTTCTATGTTGGAGGTTCCTTCTCTTAGTCATTCTGTTGAGGAGTGGTTGAGGGAATGTACAGAGTCCAAATTATTGACCACGACCCAAGCAAGATGCACTTGTTTTGTAGGGACCTTAGGGTTGGTGGTCTCTTTTTCTTCCAGCCTGTCTTCTGGGGGAGGGGTCTGCTGCACTGTTACTCAGGCGACCCTGTTTGGGAAGACCCCTGTGGGGGGATGGGCCCAGTGAAAACTGGTTTTGGCGGGCTTTTGTTCTCTGGTGACTTTCCCTGGCAGCTTTCCACATCTCTTTTGAGAGTCAGAGCAGAAGTGACCATATCCAAACATCTGTCTCAGAACAGAGAGATCGCAGCCTATTCTTCAGGGAGCTCTCCAGGCCACATTGTCTCCCTTTCTTTCTGTTCTCCTAAAAACCACAGTGTCCTGAGTTGTGGCTCCGCAATAGAACTCCCAATCCTTGCTTCCAGTGCTAGGCACATCTCTGCTCTTTGTGCTTCTAAAATCTCTAGCTACCCCCAGTTCACACACGCACCCCTGCAGCTCCACGTTTCAGTCTGGAGAGCATCCCCTAAAGTCCTTTCCCTGTTGCTACCAGTCAATGAGTCTGTGCCTGGTCCCCTGTATGGGAGGCTTTGTGCTCCTATGGTGCAAGATCCCAGAGGGTCCCTCCCCCTTCCAGTTATCTTCTGATATCTGCCCACTTCATACCTTGAGACCAACTGCCTGAGATATACTGTTTGTAGAAATCTGGATATATCCTCTTACATCACAGGCTGATCTCATGGGTTTTCAGAATGGTCTGGTAGATATCCAGCTCAATTCAGGGGACTGGTTGAAATAGGGTCCCCTACTCCTCTGCCATCCTGCCATCTGCATTGAGAATGTTTTAAAGTCATCTCTAGACTAGTAAGATAAAAGAAAACAAACAAACAAACAAAAAAACAAAATTCTCATATTTTTTCATGGTGTGTTTGTAGACTGTAGACAAAGTATTTCTATATCTGTCTTTTTTGGTCAGATGTTCTGTGAGTTGGATTAATATACCTAACTTTAATAATTTTAATTTGGGGGCATTAGTGTTTTTGTAGATTTTTGGAGTGACTAAAATCTGAAGCCTTGGAATATTCCTTTAGTATATAGAATCATATTTGTAATTTTATATTGAATTATTTCGCAAAAATGTCCTTTGCTTGATACTCTGAATAGAACACTGGAAGTTTTATTTACGACCATATTTTAAAACTATATTTTGTTCAACCAAAATTAATTTGGAATAGCCAGTTATTTTAAAAATCTTAGACATTTAACACTTCTTTTTTTCTCACTTTCCTTTTATTGGACAAAATTGTATAATCAGCAATGAGTTCAATCTCTGTAGATCTTAAAATTGAAAAATAATCTAAACCTTTATTTTTAATAAGATTTTTCATTCATAGTAGAATTATCTATCCCCCAAAGCATACAATCTTAAATTAAATTAATTGCAATTAAAGTTAGTTAAAATACATTGTGTGCTCACCCAACAGTTTTCCTGTGGTTTCTCATTTAATCCTTGTTATTTCATAAAAATGAGAGTATTTTTGTTCCTATTTATAAATGAGAAAATAGAATTTCAGTGAGGTTGGAGAGGGTTAGAAGGCTAACTTTCATGTATTATAATACAAGTATTAATTGGAAAGCTGTATCTACTAACATTAAAACCAATGAATGGTTCCATATAGGAGTCTTTTAGAATAACTCACTGATTAATCAAAAACATCACATCATAGGATACCTCAATACATACTGACTGAGTCTGTCAGTCTGAGGATGCTTTACTTTGAGCTTTCATAAAGGGGATAATTTGCAATTCAAAATTGGATTCACCTTTTCTAATTAGGTGAAATTACAGTTGCCATATTATAATTAAAGGTTATGTGACAGACAGGAGTATTTATTTGGATTATATCAGATTATTTTTCTGGTTTTCTGAAAATTGTTGCCTTTGATGAACATGGATTTTTAAACCTTCTGACAAATACCTATTTTTTATTTAGAAGTAGAGCTGTTCTCTCTTTCTGAACTTGAAATGCAGCTATGATAGTCTATATTATGGGACTCATATTCAAATGCATTTCTCTCTCTACTATGCTGCCTAAAGGTATTGATGTCAGAATATTTCCCTTCTAATGAGCACATGATGTCTCCCAGAGATTATGAAACATATCACTGTGCCTCAAACTGAATTATAGTAATACCACTTAATAATGCTTTTTAAAATGCCTCAAATTATATATCATAGGAATATTGAAATATAGAGGTATTATACAGGAATTGTATTGCCAAAAGATAGCTTAGAGTTTTTTACCCATTGGAAGGTTTAAAATGTGTAAAAAAAAAATCTCTGCCAAAAATATAAGTGCTCAGACCTTGATGTCCCCTTCCTACCTCATAAACTTAAATAATCTAAGGAAAGTTTAGAGTAATTGCATAGAATCTAAAGGCAGATTGTTTGGGGAGCAATCTAGAAAGTTTTTCTCCTCCCCCCCAATAAAAAGAAAATGGGGCAAATACCTAGAATTATGATAAGAATGCAAACTCAGTATCACAAATCATCAGGGAAATGTAATTCAAAACCACAATGATATATCACCATTCACCAGTCAGGATGGCTATTATCAAAAAGACAAGAAATAGTAAATGTTGACAAGGATTCAGAGAAAAGGAACCATTTGTGTCCTATTGGTGGAAATGTAAATTGTACAACCACTATGGAAAATACTATGGAGGTTTCTCAAAAAATTAAAAATGAAAATACCATAGGATGCAATAATTCCACTACTGGGTATTTATCCCAAAGAAAATGAAAACATTAATTCAAAAATGTACTCTTATGTTCATTGCAATATTCTTCACAATAGCCAAAATATGGAAGTAACCTAAGTATCCACGGATAGATGAATGAAGATGTTTTAACTATATCTACAATGGAATATTACTCAGCTATTAAAAGAATGAAATCTTGCCATTTACAACAACATAGATGATCTAGAGAGTATTATGCTAAGTGAAATTAGTCAGAGAAAAACAAATACTACATGATCTCACTTATGTGTGAAATCTAAAAAAGGAACACCCACACAAAAAATCTGAAACAGACTCACAATACAAAGAACAAAATGGAGGTGCCAGAAGGGTGAAGAGTAGAAAAATGGATGAAATAGGTAAAGGGAATTAAGAGGTACAAGCTTTTGGTTATAAAATAAGTCATGAAGATGAAAAGTAAAACATAGGAAATTAATAGCCAATAATATTTTAATATTGTATGGAGACTACACTTATAATGGTGAGCAATGGGTAACATATAACATTGTTGAGTCATTATTTTATCTCTGAAATTAATAAAACATTGTATGTCAACTATACTTAATAAAATTTTTAAAAGAGTTAATAGGGGGTGCCTGGGTGGCTCAGTCAATTAAGCAGCTGTCTTCTGCTCGGGTCATGATCCCATTGTTCTGGAATCGAGCCCCGGATCAGACTCCCTGATCAGCAGGGAGTCTGCTTCTCTCTCTCCCTCTGCCTGCTGTTCTGCCTACTTGTGCTCTTATCTATTGAAAAATAAATAAAGAAAGGGTGCCTGGGTGGCTCAGTTGGTTAAGCGACTGCCTTCGGCTCAGGTCATGATCCCGGAGTCCCAGGATCGAGTCCCATATCAGACTCCCGGCTCTGTGGGAAGTCTGCTTCTCCCTCTGACCTTCCCCCTCTCATTCTCAATCTCTCTCTAATAAATAAATAAAATCTTTAAAAAAAAAAAAAAGAAAGAAAATCTTAAAAAAAAAAGAGTTAATAGATAATCAGCGTCTAGTAATCTGTTTAGTAAGGTATTTGTTTTTCAGAAATGCTAATTATCTTTCTTTTGGACAGAGAATATGTCATAGAAGTTTTACTTACAATTCTCTTTTGAAACTAAGACAATATTTATTCAAATGTTTTATCTATCAAGTTTCTTAGAAAAGTAAGCTTTTGCATATCATGTGATTTGTGAGTAACTAAATTAATCCCAACATGACATAAATCTTATCCCTGAAGCTCTTCTTGGAGTTTTAATCAATATTTTGCCTTTAGTTAATAAAATAGATCTAGCCCAGGATTAAACTCCAATGACCTCAAACAAAAAAACCTAAAATCTATGATATGTTGATTATATTCCTTACAAATATTTTAAACATTTTCTACTTTAATATTTCAATATGTTTAATGACTTAAAACAATAAAAACTCATAACCAACTCATTAGATTTATGAAAACATAACAGCACAACTGCATTCTGAATCTCAATACCAATGGAAAAAAACAAAGATAAATTCAAGTTTTATTAGGATTTAAATGAGCATTTTTTCTTCTATTCATTCAATGGAGATTTGAGTACATATATAAGGCACTGCACATTTAGAATATTAACTTTACAACGAAGCCAAAATACCATAAATTATTACAAATGACACTGCAGTTTCCCTTTGTTTGGTATTTTGTATTTTCACTTCTTATCATAAGGTTTTTTAATGTGTTTTATTCTACTGTAAATATCAGATAATTACTTAGAAGTGTTTTTCTTGGGATTATTTATAGACTATTTCTTTTGCATACTAAGATACTACAGCAACCATTTTTATTCAGTCAAAATATTTCATTTCTGTAGGCTGCCCCAAAAAACTTTTAATAAAAATGAACAGCTACTTTCTCTAATAATTTTGCCACCATGGCAAATGAAGCTCTCAGTAATGATAGCATACAAACATCAGGATTGGATTGTTATGTTAATAGAATTTTTGAAGTAATTAGATTATGAAGCCGCTTTGTCTTTTCTAGTTCAGAGATTTGTGTAACATTGCTAAACAAATTATTCTGAAATATTAACTTGTTTACTTTAATCAGTTATTGTCATCTGACTCTATTATCACTGTCTTACCATCTCCCATCATATACATGCTACAGAATTGCCAAACTTAGTTCTTATCGATTCACTGATTACCTCCTATTTTGAATTTCATTTGATGTCTCTTCCTGGTATCTTTTTGATTTTGTGGATATGTTTCAGTACATGGAGCAAGAACAGAGTTTATATGTAATAGGAATCATCTTATTTAGCTCCGACAAGCTGACACATCAGGGAGTATGAATTGGGAAAGTTATCCTTTATTTCTTGCTATTTTGCAAGGGCTTTCTATTCATATATAGATTCTTAGGACATTTTTGTCATTTTGATTTTCACAAAATGTGTTTAATGTTGGACCTGTGTCTATATGTAGAAGATGCCAACAGCAAATTCTTTGGTCTGAGTTGCTGAGTGATGTTGGGGCTGGGGAAACAGACCTGGCTGGGAATCTGTCACTTACAGATCTATTCTGTCACTTTTTCCATCACTGTAGATGCGCAAGTTTAAATGAGTGTCAGAAAATAGATTGCTTGGACCATGTTTTCCTTAGGATATTGAAGTTGCCTGGAGAACATTTTAGTTTGTTATTAAAACAGAGCTATTAATCCAGACATAGCAAATAAAAGGTTATAGTATTCAAAGCGCAGGGAAGAACTACCAAGTTAGGTCAAAGATATAGCTGTGTATTGGCTCTTCCCCATTTTAAGAGTCTGCAGGCAAAACGCAAAGTTAACAGCAACTACCAAGAGGAGTGAAAGCTAAGCAAATACTCTTCCCGAATATCTAGCTAACCTTCAGCAAAGCCTTTTTGTTGTGATAATCTGAATAATAATTTGCCCACTTTTATGATATGATAGATACATAGAGATATGTACATATACATATAGAAAGTGATAAATTATAACACAAAAGTATCTATTGTTATTAAAACATAACAATTGCTTTCAGAAAAAGTGTTCATCTGCAAGTCAATACTATTGCTTATGTTGATTAATTCAAAAAGAGTTAATGTTTTAAAAATCTCAGTTGGCTTAAAGCAGTATAAGCCTATTTAATTACTAAATTTATAAATTTGGTTCCATTAATCACATATCTAACATATGTAAATAAAGTTATTTACATTTTTTATTATGTTAGAAATTGTCCACACCTTATATGCGATCTTACTAAAAGCAATCACTATATGAAGTCTATCTCTATGCATATTCAACCTCTGTTGAATATGTTCAACATGTTTTTCTGAACATGTTTTTACTGAATGTTTTTCTGAATCTCAAATTTTGTTTGATTTTTTTTATTTCAATTTTTTTTAGATTTTTCTCAAAATGTTTTTCTGAATCTCAAATTTTACATATAGTTTGGAATTCATATTTCTTTGTGAGGCTTATTTCTTCATAGTTTTTGAACTTTCTTTTTACACCTGAAAATTATCTGCTACTCAGATAAATTAATCTTACCTGCACAACCCTATGTAGAAATAATTTCAAACATCATGGAACTTGTTTTAATTCGGGGGATATATTCTCTAATTGTTGGATTAGAAACTATACTAGTTAGGTTCGCTTATTTGAAGTTGAACAGACAAGAATACGTCATATTGTAAGAAGGAAAAAGGTGGCTAAAGTTTAGTATAAAAATGATTTTCTAAAACCAAGGAGAAATCAAAGAAATAATGTTTTCCATAAAGAACAAAGACAAGTCACCGAAAACTGAAGATTGGGAATAACTGACTTTCCTTTGTAGTTGGCCAAAGAATCAACAAATATAAATTGAAAATTTACTTTGAGCAAGAGAGTATTTGCTGTAAATGTAAAATAGTAGTGCAGTGCTTTCCAGGGATTTATGCATTCAGATTTTCTCCTCTTTACCTTCTTCCTTCCTCACACCACCCAATATTTAATAACTGGGGCCTCAGGTGCATTATAACTCCTACACTTTTGTTTTATAAGCATTTCCTTCTTATAAAACTATATCAAAGCATAATTGATGTAAACAGTATATATTTAATGTGCAAAATTTGTCAAGTCTTAGCACACCTATGAACTATCACCACAATCAAGATAATGAACATGTCCATCACTAGCTAAAGTTTCCTTTTCCTCCTGACCTGGTGTAATCTATCCTTCTCTCTGACTCCCCCACCTCATCCCCAGGCAATCACTGATCTGCTTTCTGTCACAATAGATTAATTTGTATTGTTAGGAAAGAAAAGCTTTCCTCTATTCTTCAGACTTTTCTCGCTGATCTAAGAATTAAATGGACATAAGACATGCTAACAGGAGAAAAATCAAATTTAATTACTTAAGTATGGAGAATTCACATAAACATGAGAGATTCCCAACAGGCAAATGGGGTATATATGGGGTTGGGTTCTAGGACTTTAAAGGGAAGGAAAGCAATTCAGAGGAAGATGAAAAGGAGTAAATGGTAAACAAATGTTTAGCATACCTAGTTCATATTATAATAAACTTATCTATGATAATAGTCCTTTCTTAGAGCGGGTCCTGTATCTATTCTTTCAGGGAGTTAGTGGGAAAGTGAAAGTTTCTTCCTGAGTCTTTTGGGTCTTGATTGTTTTCAGCTTGAAACAGTCCACATACCAAACGGGCAGGTCTTGGGTCAGTTTATTCTGAGCCCCTACAATATTTTTAAACATTTTTTATAAAAGGAGTTATCAAATTTGTGTTTCATTTTGTGTGTGTCTAGCTTACTTCAATTACCACAACTGTTTGAGTTTCATCCATGTTATTGTATATAGCAATGACAGGTCCTTTTAATTGCTGAGTAGATTTCATATTATATGGTATGATAAACCACATGTTTAGCTAGTCCCTGTAGTTGGAAGTTGGCTTGAAAAGAAAATTATAATTAACAGTTGCATATAAGCTTTTTGTGGATATGCTTTCATTTCTCTTGTAAGCTTGTTGAATAGCTAGGTCATTATATGGGCATTATCTCCAACTTTGTAAGAAAATTTTAATGTGTCTTCCAAAATAATTGTTCTATTTTACATTCTCACCAGCTGTATATGAGAGTTCCAAGCTCTACATTTTTGCAAACACTTGGATGAGCCTTTTTAATTTTAGGCACTCTAATTAGTGGGTGGTGGTATCTGATTGTGGTTTGATTTGGATTTTCCTAATGATACATGATCCTGTTTACATGTGCTCATTTGCTCTCCATACATCTTCTTTAGGGAAATATGTAAATCATTTGCCTATGAGGGTAGGTTATTTGTCTTTCCATTATTGTATTGTAAAAATCCCCTATATATTATAGATGCAGGTCTTCTGTAGGATTTTTTTTTTCTTTTTTAGCAGACATTTTCTTTCATTCTGTAGTTCCTCTTTTCATTTTTTTTCTCTTTTCATTTTTTTAAAACAGCATCATTTGAAGAGAAAACATTTTGTTTGACTTCCAATATATCTAATAGAAAAAAATTCTTTCATGGTTTGTTTTTTTGTCTTAGGTGACATTTCTAAATCCTCTATTTAATTCTGCATAAGCGAGGCCTTTTGGGTTGGTGAGAATACAAATTTTCCCAATCCCTGTGTAAACACTGACGATTGTTTGACCTGCCCTCTCTGTCTGTGGTTCTCTGCCCAGCTTTTTGTAGTTTTCTTATGCACATATTCTGACCAGTGTTCAGCTGAACAGCTGAAGGATTCTTCCATATGTACTCTGTCTCCTTAACTTAGGGAGATCACTGGGTCCAGTTTGGCTTCTCCCTCCGTGCTCTTTGGCCTAAGTATTTTCTTCAGTCCATGAACAGGGACAGTTATAGTGCCTATCCTGTTCATTTTCTTTCTTTCAGAGTCACTCTGCTAAGCAGCCTATTATCGAGTCATTGAAAACCATTTCGTAAATTTTGTCCAATTTTTTAATTCTTTGAGGCCAGAGAATAAGTGTACTCTGTTAGTCCATCATGTCCAGGAGCAGAGTTTATAATTGTGTTTTTATAGGTCTTTGTCCCTCAATAAAATTTGAACTCCCTACAGGCATAATGCATATTTAGTATTCAACTAATCTTTGTTGAATAAAAGAAATGCATTTTCCCTCAATCTATGTATTTATTTGGAAATGAGAAGGCCTGCTTTTATTTTATTCTTCCATTCTAACCCCAATCTTATTCTAGTGCTAAGATGTGTAAAGAAGCTTAGGATGAAAACTAGAATACAGGAGTGCCTGAGTGGCTCAGTCAGTTAAGTATCTGCCTTGAGTTCAGGTCATGATCTTGGGCTCCTGGGATCAAGTCCCTTACAGAGTTCCCTGCTTAGCCAGGAGCCTGCTTCTCTCTGTGCCTGATTCTCCCTCTGCCTGCTGCTCCCCCTGCTTGTGTTCTCTCTCTGTCAAATAAGTAAATAAAAATCTTAAACAAAAAAAAAAAAAAAGGGAAAGAAAACTAGAATACAAGTCCTTTGCTCACAATTTCTTTCTTTTGTTTGTTGTAGCTTTTAACTTGCTCAGCCTTGGAAATAGAGCAAGGCAAACATGCTATCTAACTTCAAGGAGCTTGAGTGACTGAATATACAAATGGACAAGAGCTAGACCATATATTAAGATACAACTCTGACTTATCAATCAGCTCAGGAAGACAAACCACAACTTCTATAGCTTTTGGCCTAAAACAGTCAGGACTTGATCAATAACTAATAGCTTCCCTAATTTTTGCCTCTGCTTACAATTTAGGACTAAGCAGAGAAAGCCAAATATAGTTCCCTAACCAATCACATATGATGTTCCATTTCTCTTTAGCTTGTCTCTAGCTTCCCTATGCCAACATCTCCAATCAAGGCATACCTGTAGCTTTCCCTTTTGTTGTTGTTGTTGTAATTTTTTGCTATAAAGCTTTTCCATTCCTCTGCCTGCCTTTGAGTCTCTGCCAAATGCAAGTGATGTTGGCTGACTCCCTTGCTTTAGCAAGCTCTGAATAAATAGCCTGTGCTTGTTCTCATTTGGGTGGTCTTCGTTTATTTTCACAATCTTACAGTTCAGTAGGGAATGCAGTCCTAAACAGATCAGTACATGTGTGATAAACCATGAGGAAGAGAACTGTGCCTATAGAAGGAAATATAACCCAAGATTTTGGTGGTGAGAAAAGCCATTGAAGAGTATACGTATTAATACAATTAAAATGTTCTTTTCTACTCATTGATATTTTAGATAAGAAAACCTTCCTTCTTTCATTTATTTTCATGCCTGTTTATTTATTTTCAAATATTTAATTTGTTTACTTGAGACAGAGTGTATGAGCACTGGCAGGGTGAGGAAGGGCTTAGGGACCAATGGACTCCTTGCTGAGCAGTGAGCCTGATGTGGGGCTGCATCCCAGGACTCTGAGATCATGACCTGGGCTGAAGTCAAACACTTAACTAATTGATGGGCATTTATTTCTGTTATTGATTTATTTAGGTAAGAATTTTTGGCATGCTTATGTATTATGAATATTATGACATTTTTTCAAACTCTTCGACCTTGCCGTATAGAGTAGAAGAAAAAAAATAAATGTATATTTTATTCATTATATGCTATTACTTTATTTTACTCTATGCCCAATGCCTTGCATTCTGGAAGGAAAGAAAAAATAATAACTCTTGCATACCAAACTATTCTCAGACACAGTGGCTGGGAATTTTTACAACATGTGAAACTTCATTTAATACTTAGAATTCTTAATTTTATACAAATATTGTTATCCTCATTTTTTAAGTGAAGAAACTGAGGCACAAAGAACTGAAATAACTTGGCTAAGGTCACACAGCTAGCAAAGTGCCAAACTCTGGTAAACACAGGTCTCTCTAACTTTAGATCAAGGTGTCTCAACCTCTGTGCTATTGAGAGTTGTGTTGGGTAATTCTTTGTTGTGCTGTCCCATACATTGCAGAATTTTTAGTAGTATTCCTGGCCTCTACCCACTAGATGTCAGTTTTACTCCCCACTCATGATAATCAAAATGTCTCTAGGTATTGTCACATGTTCCACTGTTGGGGGGACATGCAAAAATTGTGCCCAGTGAGAACTATGGCTATAAATCAACTGTTCTACTTATTAGCTTCTCATCAGCTAACCTAATCTCTCCATAATTGATCATTTCCATAATATGTTCATTCAAATCCTTGAAACACACACACACACACATTGCCCTCCCTTACCTTCCACATTCCTATAAGTTCCCTAATGAAGTTAGAATTGATTGATTTTCAGCAGGGAATTCTCTTTCAGTTTTGCAATTGTCTTGGGAGTTGATGTATTTAACAAGAAGGTTTCGATGGAAATTCTTGCAAAAGAACTGATTGTCACAGTCTTCACTTGCTTGGGAAAAAGCCTAAATTTATGATCACCTTCCTACTGATCATTCCTTTGTTTTTAGAATCTTTTAAATTATTCAAGCCACCTTGCTCTCTGTCACTTTTCCAGTGTCCTCTCCCCACTCTCCTTACCTTCCTGTCTTTACTTCTCCTCCCCATCCTCTCTCTTCTCTTTTCTTCTCCCTTTACTCCCAGTCCCCTTTCTTCATCTACCCACCTACTTTCCTCTCCTTTCTCCCCTCCGAGAATGCTGCATGGCACTAAAATACATAGATTTAGGATCCCTTTCACCCTCTCTCTGTCTCTCTCAATCTCTCCTCCTCTCTCTGCTTCTCTCTTCTGCCTTTGTAGCTCCCTGCCAGTGCAGCTGTCCCATCCAGCCTTTGATGCCACTCTGTTATCTTTGGCACCCGCTCACAGGCGCCACTGGGCTGAAATTGGAACTCTTCCATCTCTATCTCTTTTCTTTTGTCCTGCAATATGGTTGTCCTGGAGGCCACTCAGCTGCCTCCCAATATTAGAGTAGGTGACAAGAACAGGGAATAGACTCTCTGAAGCCACAGTGAGGAGGCTGAACATCTTACAGTGGTGAACACCTTTGTTGTTGCTAATACTTTTTTTTTTCTCTTAAACACTTGCAGGGGGTATTTTGAAATGCATTTCGGCATCTCTCACTTTTCCCTCAGCAAGCCCTGGTATCTGGCAGTGTTTTTCAAGAAAGTACTTATCTTTGAAAATCAGACTGAGCTGAAATTATCCTGACTTCATTGTAAAACCTCAGACTTGAAGTAATGTGTTTCCCAAATTCTATGGGGTGTGCCAAATATTTTTCCACTGCACAGCAAAATTGAGCTGAATAAAAGGATATGGGAAACCTGAAATAAAGCATTTCTTGTGACTAATTCAACACTACTTTAAGCCTACCTCCTCCTTTAAAAAAAAAAAAACTCATTTCCTATTTAGAGTTAAATAAAAAGTATATATCAACCCTGAACCTTGGACAAACTCTTTGACAAGAAAGAATTGACTCTGATATTAGGGTTGATGACACAGCATCAAAGAATATGGATTTATTTTGGCCTATAACATCTTAACACTGACTCAGAATTGGCTTAGATGATTTGGAGGAATAGAAAGTTAAAATTATATACTGCTCCAGTTCCACATTAGAGTGAGAAGTTCCTGTGGAGAAAAATCTAATTTTAAGTATACCATGATTTTCCTGCATAAACATGAGGAGTTAGGAACCTGAAGCTTCTCTTTAGAACACTGCTTGTACAAAAGATCTTTATCTCGTTCATTCTTGTTTGGTGTTATTCTGTGCGGGAAAACCATGTGCTACACTTAGTTCCATTTGCTTATCCCTCGATGCAGCCACCTGCAGACTGATTATTTCCTTTTAAAGCAGGAGTAAAATCTCCACTTCCCTCCCTCCTCCAGGCAGCCTCAGCAAAAAGGCAGCTCATACAATGATGTTTTGTGAGAATAGATCCCATTAACAACAACAGCAACTTAGATTTATATAGTGCCTTATCACACATACAGCAAAGCAATCCAGGCATTTTCTAAAATGGAAAGCATTTCCTTTTAGGCTTCCAAAAATTCCTTATCAAACAACAATGACAACAACAAAAACTAACTTGAATATGTGAACCAAAGAGGCAGAAAAAAATGTGTTCTCCTTACTCTAAATTAAGGCAAGACCAACTTAAAATCAAATTGTCCATTTCATTATTTTGTAAGCAGATAACCCTGGCTTGATGAGAAAGACAACTTATTAAAAGAGATTTTGTTCAAATTTAAAATACTGCTTTCCCTAATCTAAGCACTTAGTTAAGTGTAGCATTTCTTTTAGCAGGATTTTTTTTTTAAGATTTTTTATTTATTTATTTGACAGAGAGAGAGAGAGAGAGAGAGAGAAAGAGAGAAAGAACAGGAACACAAGCAGGGGGAGTGGCAGAGGGAGAAGTAGGCTTCCCGTGGAGCAGGGAGTCCAATGTGGGGCTCCATCCCAGGACCCTGGGATTGTTACCTGAGCCGAAGGCAGGTGCTTAATGACTGAGTCACTCAGGCGCCCCTCTTTAGCAGGATTTTTAAAAAATTTGATGTATTGCTATGACGTGTTATGACAATTTAAGGTGCCATGTTGATTTTTATTTTTCGATGTGTCTAAGAATTTCAGTAGTTGATGTTTAGTCTTTAGAGAATAATTTTCAAATTTTTTACTTTTTGATGGCATCTAGCTGCCGTGGTTCTGGGTAATAAAATCAATTAATAAATGTTGAAGAATTTTAGTTGCAGAAAAGTAACCTGTATTAACACATGCCTAACTGATAATGATTAAAAATTATAAATGCTTTTACAGAAGACATATCACAAAATTTTCATATGTATACCCTTTCAAATATTTTGTCTGTAGTTTGGTAAATATTGTACCACAGGTTCACATAGGATCGCACCCCTAATATTCAAAGTTAACTTTCTTTTTATGATCAGAAAATTTCTATAACAGGTTTATTTATGGTAAGGAGCATGGTATTTGGAGTCAGACATATATTTAGTCTGACTATCTAACTTAGCTATTTATAATTTGTTCGACCTTGAAAAATAACAGATTCTTTTCTAAGTCTTAGGTTCTCATTCTCTAAAATAATAAAATCACAAGAAATAATTTGGATGTTATATATGAAGAATTTGGTATGATGTCCAGAACTGATTGAGACTGAAAGTAAAATGATGATGCAAGATTAAGGGAGAAAAAAAGGGACTGTTATCTTGAAATGTAACCATTAGAAAATTAAATACTCAACTTTAGGAGTCCAGAGATTATTCATTTTAAGTTGAACAATCACTGAAGATCCAACCTAAAATATATGCAAGGAAAAAAATAGAGCTACAAAGGGTGAAATCAGGAGGTAGACTTGATTTAATTCAGAGATTCAGAAGAAGTGGGGCTGGATGAAAAAATATACAAAAATTGCCATATCTTTCAGAAGTGGCCTATACTTGAGAGAAACAGAAGCGAGACATTCAATGGTAATAGTTAAATAGAATACAAACTACATGGAAAGATGTAAAATCTGAAGGAATTTACCTACCCAACTCTCAGTTATCCAAAACCTCTGAAGTTTGGCCCTGGTCTCCACCTTCAGCAATAGGTAGACCAATAGAAACTCCCTTTATTCAGATGATGGGATTTGGGAATATAGGTGAGGTTTGATGGGATGAGGTCCAGAGCCAATGACCAAGAAAGAATTCTTGAGATATCTTTGGTCCAAAATGGTGGTTTTATTAAAGCATGGGGACAGGACCTGTGGGCAGAAAAAGCTGCTGCCCTGGATTTGTGAGTTGTGGCTGATTATATACTTGGGAGTTGGGGGAGGTAAGGAAAAGGGGGGTTTCAAAAGGATTTTTGTATGTTGAAGAAGACTCACAGGGGACACCTGGGTGGCTCAGTTGGTTAAGTGCCTGCCTTTGGCTCAGGTCATGATCCCAGGGCTCTGGGATGGAGTCCCATATCGGTTCCTTGCTCAGCATGAGCCTATTTCTCCCTCTTTCTGTCTCTCCCACTGATTGTGCTCTCTTTCTCTGTCTCTGACAAATAAAAAAATCTTAAAAAAAAAAAGAAGTCTCACAGGATACCAGAGGCCTTGCCATTGTCAAGGTAGGATTGTTTTTCCTTCTAGTAAGGCGTTAACAGTAAGATAGTTAGGAGCTTCCTGGAAGAACATTACACTTCGCCAGCTTCAAGTATCTGTCAATGGGCTGCAGATTATAAGGACATTTAATAGTATCTCCATTCCCTTCTGAAAGCAAGGCCATTGATAGAAATGCTTTGTTTTCAAAAATTGCTTAGACTTCTAAACTGAAGGAGAGTCTTGCAGGATTGTAATCTCTATAAATTAACTATTTGTTTTTCCTTTAGGGCAACCAGGGTGCCTGAGGAATGTCACATGGGGAGGGTTGTGGAGTGTCAGACTCTGGCTGTCCTCAGCTAGCCTTCTATTCCTTCATCACAAAGATGATTAATTGAAAAGTATTCAGCTCTAGATCTATATCATAAACCAAAATGAATGGTTGTGGAAAACAAAACAAATAAACAACAACAAAAAAATCAAACAACAAATGAGAAAGCAGAAAATTGTTGCCATACTAATATAATTGTGACTGAGCGGTTTGCCAAGAATGAGGAAAAACTGATTACACTAAATTTCCTTATTAGTAGAAGCACAAGGCAGAGATACAATAAGGCAAGAGATGAAAATGAAGCAAGAGTAAGAAAGCATAAAGAAATGGGGGGGGGGCACCTGGGTGGCTCAGTGGGTTAAGCCTCTGCCTTCGGCTCGGGTCGTGACCTCAGAGTCCTGGGATCAAGCCCCGCATCGGGCTCTCTGCTCAGCGGGGAGCCTGCTTCCCCCTCTCTCCCTCTGCCTGCCTCTCTGCCTACTTGTGATCTCTCTCTCTCTCTCTGTCAAATAAATAAAATCTTTAAAAAAAAAGGGGGGGAATCACTCCCCTCTATCGAGTTGATATTTACCAAAATCAGAGAAGCAACATGGGAGAAGGAAGCAAAACAAAAGGACTGAAAGTAAGGAAAAAATTAAAAGATTATGCAGTAAAATACCATATGCACAATTCTTTGTAGCATCTGTCACATTACTTTAGGATTGGAAATAGCCTAAATATCCATTCATATGGATTAAATACATTATTATTAATCAGTCCAAGAAATATTATGAAGCAGAAAAAAAAAGAAAAATTTAAAAAGCCAGCTATACACTAATAAAGAACACTTTCTTGGATATAATGTTAAATGAGATAGCAAGATATTTAATATTTATATGCTGTTGGGGAGGAAGAAATTTTCTTCTGTCCAGGGTTGTTTTAAGTGGGATAAAAATGAAATTTACAAGAGATAGATTAATGGGTGAAAATAAAATTTAGTTTTGTACTTAAGCTGAATCCAACCAAACATGAAGTTCCAAAGACAGGCAAAATTCAGTTTGTATGGCATCCTGCACTTAGGAAAGAGGTAGGAGTCCAGGGATCCAAAGGGGAGGGAGGCCATTAGCACGAAGGTGAGAGGAGATGTTTGCAAATAAAGTTTGCCTTGTTATGCAGATAAATTTCTTATGGAAAAAGGAATCTCCGCTAATAGCTCTTTTCCTGGTACTGGTCCTCTGTCTAGGTTCTTTTTAGGCTATTGGGGGAGGGGTGTATTTAAAGTTTCTTTCTGAGTCTTTTGAGCCTTGAAAGTTTTCAGCTCAAAATAACCTACATGCCACTGTGGCCTGTCTTGGGGTGGCATGCTTTTGGCTTCTACTATATACTACTACCATCTGTCTAGTATGTTTGTGTGTGTGTGTGCATATTTGTAAGCATTCTTCTTTTGTGAACATGTACAACTAGTACAAATAGGACTGATAGCACTGATTGGCTCAGAGAAGAGGAATGGGTGGATAAACAACATGGTTGGGAGACACATGTGTTTTCCCCTTTTTAAATATTATGGCATATACACATATTTATTTAAAAATCAACCTAAGGAAAATAACATAGAAAAGTATTTTTGTGTGCACAATTTCAAAAACTTTTAAAGTTATTTGAGCTATAAGTAAAATACATTAAATATTAGTCCCGTACTAACAGGATTGTTTTTGCATGCTTTTCTTTGTTCATTGGCTATCCAATGAATAAAAAATGCCCGGTGACTTGTCAATGACTAAATGGCAATTTGCCTCAAATAACTACATTTATAGGAGGTCTGACTGTTTATATTATGGTACTATAACTGAGGCACTGTCTTTTATTGTATAGTCAATTGTAAGTCTACTTCTAATGCCCGTGATAATACTTACCACCCTACAGATTACAAATCACTCCTAAATATAGGCATGCAGACTTGGAAATATGGAACCATTTCATGAACCTGAACATAGAAACATCTATTTCTTTTTACCAATTTCTTTCTTAAATTATGTTCCTTTACTGTGTTTGGAAGATCATCTCCTTCATCAACATTTTTGCCTCAAATAAAAAAACTTAATAAAACTACTCATATTCTAAAACTGACTCTTTTTATCTAATCACTCCCTCTTAACATTAAACTTAAAAATTTAAGGAGATCTACACTTATGACCTATACATTTTCCCTTTTAGTATAAAATCACTCCAATCTCACTTCAAGACTAACATTGTTGAGGAAACTGCTGGTTCTAAAGGTGAACTTGTCTATCCTAACTTTCTTGCCCCTTTTTAACATCATTCACCTCTCTCAAATTTATATTCTTTTGTCAGTTCTGCACACTACTCCTCATTCTCTTTCTGATTCTACCTGTATTATCTCAACACTTCGGTTATTCCTTCTTTCCTTCTCCTTAAATATTTATAGTCTCAATTCACATATTTTCCCCTTCTCTTTTCTGCCTCTGTACATTTTCTGGGTGAATTTTTCTGTTCCCAGTGTTTGCTACTATATGTCTGAAAGTCACCCTTGGCACCTGTAAGACCTATAAGTTATGAACCACTAGAGCTTTCTACCTCAAATTCTCATGTAAAACCATTTGTCTTCAATTTTGTTCTCCTTATTCCACCACCAGTCAAACTGGTTAATCAAGTTTTGAATTTTCTACCTTCTAAATGTTTCTAGAATCTGTCTTTTCTTCTCAAAACTCTGCAGTCATTGTCCAAATTCAGAATCTTTCATCTTTTACCTGAACAGTGCACATATGAATTAGAGTTTCACCTTCAGTCAACTATGAATTGACTTCTGACTTTGCCATTTCTAGTGTTTCCATTTTGTCTTTCATTTTGTCAGCAAATACAACTTTCACATACCCAAGTTTATTCTGTTACTTTTTTTCATTAACAATTTTATTATCTCATTATGTTTGTAGGCTTCTGGTTAAAGGCCTTAAATGTGTGTATACAAGCCTCCATAATTTGAGTCCAGATTGTCTTACTTGCATTACTCTTTGATAATTCTTCTTAAGAGCCCTAGTTTGACGTTTTGGAACTTCCCCAAATATACCATTTCTTCTCTAGATTGAAAAAAAACTTCTCAAAGCACTCTACTTCTTTTCTTACAAGCTGAATATTTCTAAAATTTTCAAAGTAGGTTTAGTTATCATACCCTTCATGATGCTATCTCTAACATCTTCAAGTTGTTACATTCATTATTTAACAATTATAATATTTATATTTTTCCAAAATTAGATAATTTATTACATTTTATAGTGATTTTTGATCCATGCGTTTGCTTCCCACACTGTAATGCAAGCTCTTCTAACAGCATGAGGTATGCCTTAGCCATTTTACAGTCTCAATGCATAGCTTACAGCCAAGTACATGCAAAATCCTCTAGAAATATTTTTTTGAATTAATAAATAATGTTCTATTAATATTTGAAAAACTCTTCACATTTTGTAATATAATTTTACAAATATTATTTCAGTTGATTTCATTACTTTTGAAACTTTAAATATTATCAGTTTTAAATGTAATAAAAACAGTTTTTAAGGTGGTAGCACTACTGAAGAAAAATAAAACAAAAGTTCTATGAATTAGAAAAAAAAAATCCAATGACTGAAGTTAAAACTTGATGGATTGGAAAACTTCTACTATCATCCATGAAGTAATGCCTCGTTCTGGACTTACCTTCCTGTGGAAGGAAGGAAGGAAGGGAGGAAGGGAGGAAGGGTGGGTGAGAGGGAGGAGGAGGGAAAGAGGAAAAAAGGAAAGAGGGAAGTGAGAGGGAAGAAAGAAAAGATATTTGACACAACCATATTGTCAGAGATCACAGTTCATAGATACTGAATAAATGTGAATTTGAATGTCAGAGTAAAGGAGAAGATAGATCTAAGCAGCGAAGTGAGTCCATAAATTAGCATCTTCAACTCAGCAGCTTAATTGAATCCCTTTGGCTCAGGATCTTGTATAAGGCTATAATCAAGGTGTTAGATGAGGCTACAGTAACCTTAAATTTCTTATAGAGAGAGTATGCTTCCAGGATCATTCATATGTCTTAGAAGGCTTTAGGTCCCTACTAGATGTTGCCTGGAGACCTAAGTTCTATACCATGTGTTCTTCTCTTTAGGAAAGCCCTCAAAATGACATTATGCTTTCCCCAGAGTGAGGGTTCCAAGACAGAGTAAGAGAGAATCAGAATGAGAGCAAAAGTGAGAGAAAAATGGAAGCTAGTCTTTTTGCTATCTAATTCAGGGATATTTTTTCTTACTAGGCTTACACTTATTTTTCAGAAACTTTCAAGTAACTGAAAACTTCCATGTCATATTTATTGTTTTAGCATAATTTAAGAATAAATTTCTTGGTGGATTTTTATGAGATTTTATTTCAAATCCATTATCACTGATAATAAATCTGTTATCTTCTAAATTTGACTCTATGTTAGACTGTATGTGTTGCAAGATTTTCTCTACTTTTAGTACTTAAAGTTATTGGTCATGCTGCTTTGGAATGAAGAAGTAGACCAGGTGAAGAGTGGTGGGCAGCAAAGCAAAGTTTATTGAACAATTGTATAAATCTTCTAGAGAAGGAAGGGGGCTGCCCAAGAGGGTTGCTCCTGGAGTTTCTAAATTTAGGGGTTTATATGAGTTCTTTTGCAGAACTATCAGAACTACCTTAAGCAATCACGGTGTGCTGAGTAGTGCCAATCAGGGCTTTGGTCGCATATCTGTTTACCGGTTCATGTCAACATGCTTTTTTACTGACATAGTCAGTAAAACAACTATGACAACATAGTCTTTTTTACTGACATCTGGGGCTTATGTCTTAACTGCCCCTTGCCCGCGATACTGACAAATGCTTTGTGGTTAATTGCCTTATTTTGGGACATTTTGCAGAAGTCATTTCTGCAAAGACTGCAAAGCAAAATTCTAGTGGGATCCTGTCTAAGCCGCAAAACAGGATGTTAACACTGTTTTGTCTTAGGTGGCTTGACTCCATATTTTCTTGCTGGGAATCCTGGTCCTAACTACCTCACTGTCATTGGTATACGACTAAGTGTTTTCTTAGACTTTTTGAAACTCTCATACTGCATGATATAATTCAGCACTTGAAAAGAGCCTTTGTTGTATTGTCATTGTTTCCTTTATATATCTTATCTCCTGCCAAATTGCATGTTTTTGATAATAGAGTACACATTTTGCTATATTTGTTTATGTGTATACCCACCCCTTCCCAATCCTAGCCAAGCTCCATATAACTCAGTATTGACAAAATATTAGGCATTCAACAAGTATTTCTGTATTATGGCTTGACGGTGTTTATAAAAAAAAAAAAATTAATGCAATTAAAATGGCCCAGAAGGGAAAAACAAGTAGAAATCCCTGGCAAGGTCAAAGCTCTGAGTGAAAAAAAAGGGAGCTTATCCCAGAGCATGATGAAAAGAGGAGGAAAGAAAGAGAGTGGGGGTGGTGGCTGTCTCTGAGCCAAGCCTCAGCAGCCAGCGCTCTTGGAAAGCCTGAATCACCGGCCTCATGGACCTAAATTAAACGTTTTGCTAATATATAATTCTCTTCATTTTATCTAATTTTATTCGGGTATTAAGTAAATCAGATGTGGGGAAACCTTTTGCCAAATTAGTAAGTAGCTTTCAAATAACAAGAAAAATGATCATTTGCAATAGTCATTGAATCTTGTTAACACGAATTATAGAGAATGAAGGTTTGCAGCAAGGTTTATTAAAATTTTAAGTTTTTTGACAATTGCACCAAGGATTTGGCTATGGACATGTTGGAGAGAAGTAAGACAAAAAGGCAAGTCGCAACTTTGTAAATTAACTTGGTTAATCATGTGCATGAGGGAAAAAAATAGGGATCCAAATGTTTTCTTACATTTAATAAAAGATTTGCAAAATGATGGAGCCAGTACCTTGGAGCATTTTTGGGCATATGGCATTTCCATCTTAAAACCAAGTGATTAGAAATGCTTACAATTTGAAAAATATTTATTGTTTTAGAAATTGGTGAGTGTGCCAAAATGATCATTGTAGTTCTGAAAGTTTGATTAAGTATGAAACAAAGGTATATTTATACTTATGATTTTATATTTATATTTATTTTTTGCAGGTACATGGCCATCATAGACTATTGAATTTTTTTGTTGTGTTCAATTAGATTTCCAACTTCCCAGTCTAGTAAACAACTAATTCTCCCAACACTGCTTACAGTGAGTTGAAGTCACTACTCTTGCCTATTCAGCATCTCTTTTAATTTGCAAGCAGTCCCATAAATCTTTCCTGGCTTCTAGGGACATAAAGACTTCTATGATGAAGTGGCCAGCATGGTGGCTTAACAAGCTGAAGGCTAGCTTTTTCTCTCCATGCATCCTAGGGACCACTGTCTTAGTCCTGGCAAAAGATCAGATTTTGGATTCCAGCCAGGGTAATTAGCACACTTTAGGATCTCAATACACAAAGCAGAATGGTCAGCATTAGCAAAGATGTCTTGTGAATGTTTTCTGAGTGGTAGAAAAGAAAAAGGAAGGGCCAGCTGCAGCAGGTCTTTGGGATTCTAATGAAAGTGACCCATTAAATACAATTCCACCTTGGGGAGGGTTGTATTTATCAACATTCTAAGCTTTGAGGCAATGTCTTTATTATGTTTTTCAAATGCATTCTGAAAAATAGGACTAGAGAGAGAGAGAGAGAGAGAGAGAGAGAGCGCGCAGGGATGTCCCTAAAAGTCCCTAGAAAGCAAATTCCCCCTGGGAAAGTTACATTCCCTAGAATATAAGTATCACAAAAATGTTTTTTTCTAGTTCTAGGAAGAGCAACCATCCCAGCAGTCATTTAGCTTACCACACAATGAAAATGCAAAATATGTCCTAAAATAGGGCTGGAACTAAAATGACTGGATGTCTGACACATTTATTAACAACTTTTCAGAAAAATTGCAGGGGAACCTGTGTGGCTCAGTGGGTTAAAGCCACTGCCTTCAGCTCAAGTCATGACCTCAGGGTCCTGGGATCGAGCCCCACATAGAGCGCTCTGCTTGGCAGGGAGCCTGCTTCTCTCTCTCTCTGCCTGCCTCTCTGTCTACTTGTGATCTCTCTCCTCTCTGTCAAATAAATAAAATCTTTAAAAAAAAAGAAAAATTGCATTGTCTAGATTTTGAACCAGTGTTTTGGAAAGTTGGCAAATACGGTGAATAATTTGGAATTCTTTAGGGAAACCTGAGATCTATGATAATAGTCAACATTCTGGGCCTTAGGCCTCAAGCTACTTCATTGGTTTTCTACCACCATGTTCTCTAAGACAGATAAATCAAAGTTGTATGTGTCACTTTTTTAATGCTTTGTGTTTTTTTGAGCAGTTTTAGGTTCATAGCAGAATTAAGTAGAAGGTAGAGAGAGTTCCCATGTACCCCCTGCCCCCACATATGCATGGCCTCCCCCACTATCAGGTTTTGACAATTAGGAACAAAGCTGCAATAAACATTTATGTGCAGGTTTTCTTGTGGACATGAGTTTTCAACATTTTGGGGTAAATAACCAAGAAGTGCAATTTCTGGATTATCATGTAAAGTGAGACTTAGCTTTGCAAGAAACTGCTGAACTGTCTTCCAAAGTGACTGTACTATTTTGCATTTCTCAGCAATGAACAAGAGAGTTCCTGTTGCTACCGTTTGGTCTTGTCAATGTTTTGGATTTGGGCTGTGTGTCATATATTTTGAAACTGAGGTCCTTTGATCAGCTCAGGTCAGAATAACACTTTTGTATAGGTTCTAATATACATTAATATGTAACAATATGATATAACATATATGTTTAAATATGCATACATATGCATGTGTATATTATGTATTTACTGTGCCTTTAAATTACATTTTCATTTAAGTATTTAGACATATAAAAAAGACAAAAGGTTATATGGTCATTTCTATAAAGAGCAAGTGACTGATAGAATGCACATTTACGATAGAGAAACTGATAACTCTCAGGTATGGGACCATTTGTATTTGTATTTGGCAATAGGTAACAAACGGTAGACATAGCTAACAAAGCCATCTCAGAACAGGTGTTGGATATGGAACTCTAAATCATGCTCTTTACTAACCCTTTTGCATTGCTTATTTTCTTTCAAAAAAGTACTTGATGGATGCTCCAAATTATTAGTTTGAATGAGGAGAGGCAGGACAAATCCTCTTGGTATGTTTTTGGTTATTACTATCTATTTCTAATTAACCTCTTGGCCAAGTAGTGGGAGTTACTGATCCGTGTAGTAAAGATGAGAAAAATGTCAGTCAGTCTATCAAATTAAAAAATACGCATCAAAAACTAATTTCCAATGAAAGCCACAGCAGGTCACACATTTTTTTTTCAAACTTCTGGTAATGGTTATTTCTACCATTTTGCTCTTTTATAAACAGATATAAAAAAATCCCACATGTTAAGGTTAGGGCAAGATAATTAGTTGTCTGGGTCATTCTTTTATGATTCTAAATGAAAATTAAACCCCAATTATAGAGACATATAAAGAATTTGCTGAAGAATAAAGGTAATAAACTCAAGGACGAGGTTCCTATTTTTAGCTCAAATTACATTGTTTTCATTGAAGTGGTCAGTGAGAGAGGGTGTGTTTCTGTGAGTCTGTGTGTGCTCATGCACACTGCACCCAGCAAGAATAGTCCAACATACACAATCATTTTTGGAAAGGTCATCAAAGCCATGGGTGCAATTACTTTGAATCTGAAATGTTTTACACAAAAGTTCAATGAATTTCCCCATAATTGTGAATTGTGAATGATGTTCTATAGTAATAAAAGTCTGACCTGCATTATCCTAAACATGAAAAAGAGCAAATGAAGACATGCTTAGATTTAAACTCAGATAAATATTCAAAATTCAAATAAACATTTCCTTTACCATGCCTGGGGCTAACAAAGAGATTATTTTGTTAATGATAAATAATTTCAAATATAATATGGGTGTATGTATACATCAACCTTATGTTTCTTTTTATATATTGCACACATACACACCTAAAAATATCTCTATCTTACATCTGATCAATCAGCATATTATTTACATACAGTAATATTATTGATCTTTTGATTCTTTTCTTTTCTTTTTTTTTTAAGTAAGCTCTGCGCCCAAAGTGGGGCTTGAACTCATCATCCCAAGATCAAGGGCCACATGCTCCATCAAGCATCTAGCCTTTGGTTATTTTCTTATTGATCACCAGCATATGTTTTTGTTGCCTTTTAGTGTTTATTCCTCAGAAGTAAAATATGTGTGCTAAAGAAAATTAGATAGTACTAATAAGCAAAACAAAGATAATAAACATCAAAAAAACTTCCAAAGATACTCACTATTAAAATGTTATTAATTTATAGGAGAGATGTAGATTTTTGTTTGGAGTCAGAAATCTGGATCTAAAACCTGCTCAGCTTTTTGTCTTACTAAACTAAAACTCATTTTGTCTTACTAAACTAAAACTCACTTTTATCATCTGCACAATGGAAATGATAATCAGCATTTTTTTGTAAAGACAAAAATGAGAAAATGTAACTCTTGGATATATACCTATACACTTCCTTTATGTAAAATATCATATTTTTAATATACTTTTTGGTAATTTTTCATTTTCATTTAATTGTATATTTTGAAAATTTTCCATGCCAGAAGAAATGTATAGTTACACTTTTTTAAGTGACTCTAGTAAATGCTTCGTAGACTAAATGTTCTATCATTTAGTTAGCAAATGCTTATTTTGAACAGTCATTCCCTAACATTCCCTTTATTAAATTATACTCTAATAAACATTGTCCTAGCCAAATCTTTGAGTAAAATCTTAATTATCTATAAGAATTGTGATTATATTTTGACAAACATATTTTTTATAACTGATATTTCAAAATATCTTCTAGAAATATCATACCAATTTGCATCACACACTCCAGCTGTATAAGAATACCCAGTGCATTTATTATAACCATAAGAATGGGATATTTGGAGGATGATCTAGCCACTTCATAATATGGTTAAATCTAAAGAGTTTCTACAGTTTCTTAAAGTGTCATTGTCTTTGGAATCTAGAATTTAAGAATCTGGATATAAGATAAACTTTTTTCTACAGATCTTATTTATTTATTCATGAGAGACAGAGACAAAGAGAGGGAGAGAGAAAGAGAGAGAGGGAGAAACAGGCTCCCTACTGAGCAGGGAGCCCAATGAGGGACTAAATCCCAGGACCCTGGGATCATGACATGAGCTGAAGGCAGACACTTAACCAACTGAGCCACCCAGGCATCCCTAAGATAAACTTTAAAAAGTTTTTTCTCCCTTTATGCTAGATAAAGGGGGAGATCAGTAAGATTTTAATTTTTTTGTTCCAATTTTTCCAGCATTCTAGTTACTGTCCTCTGTGATTTGTTTGGTTTTGTTGTTTCTTATAGCTTTGTTATTATTTCAATGCTTTGAACATTGGTGATGCTATTTAAATATTAAACCATTATTTCATGCTTCTTACCAGAAACATTGCCTCATATTGCTTGATCAGAAACAGAAAATTAGTGATGTCATAAACATATGCTCATACCTCCTTATGAGTAGATTTGTTTCTTAGCATGATTTTTTATTAGAAGCCTATCTTAGATAATATTCTGTCAAATCCATGGTGGAGACATAGCCAATAAGCTATTGGCTGATGTCTGGCAGACATATCATGTCACATTTGTTCTTGGGGCACATCAGAGTTCAGAAAATGTATATGAATCTTTGCATTTGAGGGAGAAAATTAATTCAAGTACCGCATAAGTGATATATTCATAAAACAACATATTTGTGGGGAAAGGAAATGAGGTGGTAATTTTATCACTATTGGTTTTCAACTGCTGAAAAGTTACAGATATAATAAAAGGACAGAAGAATTAGTGATTAGGGATAAAAATAGAAAATCTGTAAGCTTTTAGAGAACCAGTTGAATTATTGGACAGTGTTACTATTCAACCAACCTTATTTTTTTAAATAAAATCTCTCATTTAGTCAACATATTCCTGGATGTTTTGTATCATCTCTTTTTCAGACATTATCTTATCTGTGCTCTCAATTATATCCCTTCCTGATTTCTCATAGATTTTATAATGGAATATATAATATTTCTCCTTAATCTTTATTTTCCTTTGGTCTACTATTCTTGCTACAATCATGCAAACATGTGTAAATCTCTGTCATCTAAAAAAAAAGATGAAACGAATATCTCTAAAAGTTTCACAATGTTTCTTATTATCAATATTATCATTATCATTTTATCTAAGATTCAGAGATAATGAGGGCCTTGTCCAGGTCATAATAAACATCACTGATATTGAAACTCTGAGCTGTAAGATTGCAAAGACAATGTTTTTCAGTAGCTTACATGCACATTTCTTTTCTCAAATGTCTATGATTCTGATCATAGAGAATATAGTGTATTAAGATACCAAGGAGCTAATTTTCCCAAGATAATCCTGAAATTCGCCAAATGTTATATCATGTTCTTAAAGGAACCATCCCAGCATGGCACTACCTGGTTCAATAAATCATATATTTCTGTAATTCAAGTACATTTCTTAAATAATTCTCCTTATGAAAGATTGGTGAAGAATTGTACCAGCTGCAAATACATTGTGCCTGATTTTTGTGAATTAGCATGAAGTCTAAAATTCCTATAAAATTGATGGTTGGTGGAATTTACATAATTTTGGTCATATTAAGAACTTCTAGTTATTTAAATATAATTTATCCCTTTCTGCTGTAATATCATGCTTTTTTTTGTGAAATGAAGATAACAGCTGAGGCCTAATTCATTTAAATTCTATTATACAGTCAGTGAGCAATATGATAAGTATCTCTTCCATAAAAAAAGATCCTTTAAGACTGAGCCATCTAGGCTAATGTAACTCATTAATGTAGTCACCTTTTGTAGACCACTAGAAACTCCCGTACACATATGTTCTTCATAGTAAATTAACTGTAAGTTTCTAAATCATCCAGATACATGGATTGTTTTGTTTTAGGTTCTAGTACATTTCTGTACATATAAAATGAAGAAAGACATTTCCAATTATGCACTTGTTCCTTTATGAATTTAATCAAAATGTGCTTTTGTACCTTTGATGTTATCAATATCCAGGGGCTATAAATCATCTAGATATGTCCCATTCTTACTAATTTTTTATTTCAACTTTGGTGGAAGAGTTGTTTTTCCCTTCCAAAGCAAATGCTCCAGCAGATTCTGCATCTCTTCCTCTTCTCCATCTCAGGGACACTGATCCATCACTTATTCCCTCAAACAGCTGAATCTTCAACCTCTTTTTTTTTTTAAAGATTTTATTTATTTATTTGACAGAGAGAGAGAGATCACAAGTAAGCAGAGAGGCAGGCAGAGTGAGAGAGAGGGAGAAACAGGCTCTCTGCTCAGCAGGGCTGAGCAGATGTGGGGCTCAAACCCAGACCTTGAGATCATGACCTGAGCCGAAGGAAGAGGCTTTAACCCAATGAGTCACCCAGGTGCCCCTGAATCTTCAAACTCTACCTGAGTATTCCTTCTTGCCCTTCAACATATAGCCCAAATCTCCTCACATGAGGTAACAAAGACTCAAAATCTCTGTCAGTCTCCTGTCTCTTTCCAGATATTTCCTTATTTCTACTTTTTTCCATGAGAGTTTCCATGTTCATTTCTATACATTACCCATTACTTTTTTTCTTTACATAGTGATCTAACTTCTTAAAATTCCATGTACAATGTACTGTGGAGCAGACAGACAGTCTAAATATAAGAAGATGAATGTCCTGGGTAGGTCACTGGCAAGAGGTCTATAGAAACGGTTAGCTGTGAAATATATTTTAGCAATAAAATCAACAGAACTTGGTCACAGCTCTTATGAGGGATCGGTTTGTTAATGTGAAAGATAGATATCAGGAAGGATTTCCAGTGTACTGGGTAGAGGAAACTGACCTTTACTGAGAAAGGTAAGCCTCCGGAGAACATGTTTGTGGTAGAATACCAAGAGTTCATTTTTGGTCGTTAAATTTTTGAGATACCTAAAACAATTCCAAACAGAATTAGATTGTGAAGCTTAGAAGAAAAATCAGTTATTAACATATATTTGGGAGATGTTAGGATTAATGTAGTCTTTAAAACCTTGGAAATAGAATGACTTTCTGAGGCAGACCATCCTGAAATAGAATTTGGCTGGCAACTGTCTAATGAGAACTGCCCCATGTACACTTCACATTCTAGATGTAATATTCACTTATGCCAGTTTTAGTTAATTAATTTGAGACAAATAACACCCTCCTTTGAAAATGTCAACTTTTTGTTTGGGCAATTAATGTTAGACTAAGAAACTTCAGGTCATTATCTGGCTTTTCCATTTCTATCACACAGCACATCTAATCTATCATTCATTTCTGCCAACATGCATTTCAAACATGTTTCAAAGAATTCATTGTTGTAACCCTTTTCCAGACTACTATTACCTATTTTCCATGTAGAAGCCAGAGGAGCCTCATAACACAGAAGTAAATCAAGTTACTCCCCTATGTAAAGCTCTCAAATTACCCTCTCGCAATTAGATGAAAATCCAGATTCCTCACAAAAGTCTGAAAGGTCTTTCCTGCTGCCATTCCTATTTCCAACCTCAAATCTTATGCTTCTCTTCTGTATCACTCACTGCATTTCAGCCATTCTGGACTTCTTAATATTCCTCCAAACCTGTTTCTGCTTCTGGGCATCCATACTTTCAGTTTCTTCTGCTTATAAAGCTTATCCTTAACACACACCCAAAGGTTCCTCTTTATTCCAGTATCTATTCAAATATCAAACCTCTTAGGAGGTTTTCCCTATCCATTCTATGATAGCCTTTCTCATTCCCCCTTACTACATATACCCTAACTAGGTTTTTGTGTTTTCAAAAATAATTTTTATTACCACTTTATTTTTAGAATGGCTTTAGCACAAATTGAGCACAAAGTATAGAAATATTCCCATTTACTCTCTGCCCCCTATATGCACAGCCTCCCCCATTATAAATTCTCCCCATCAGATTGGTACATTTGTTACAATTAATGAATCTACATTGACACATTAGAATCACCCAGAGTCCATAAATTACATGAAGTTCCGCTCCTGGTGTTATAAATTCAATAGGTTTTGCCAAACATATAGTGCAGAGTATTTTCACTACCCTCAAAATCCTGGATGTTGTGCCCATTCATCCTTCCCCTCCCCCAAACACTTGACAAGCACAGAGCTTTCTCTATCTCTATAATTTTGCCTTTTCTGAGACTGTCATATAATTGGAATCATACAGTATGTGTAGCCTTTTCAGATTTGCTTCTTTCACTTTGTATTATACATTATACACACTTAAGTTTCCTCCATGTCTTGTCATGGCTTGATGGTTCTCTCTCTCTCTCTTTTAAGTATTGAATACTATTTCCATTGCATGGATACGATAGTTTATCCATTCATCTACTCAACAACATTGTTTTTGCTTCCAAGTTTTAATAATTATGAATAAAGCTACTATAAGTATCTCTGTGCAAGTTTATGTGGACATAAGTTTTACTATTTTGAGTATATACCAAGAAGTGCAGTTGCTGGAATGTGTAGTAAGTTTAGTTTTGAAAAAACTGCCAAACTGTCTTCCAAGTGACCGTATAATTCTGAATCCCCACTATCAATGAATGAATCCTGTTGTTCTATGTTCTCACCAACATTTGGGTGGTCAGTCTTTCTTTCTGTAACTCTTTATTAATTAATTCAATACAATTGAATTGATTCAATACAATTTTCAATACATCAATTGATTAATTGATTCAATACATGTTTATTTATTACCTTTTTTTTTAAAGATTTTATTTATTTGACAGAGAGAGAGATCACAAGCAGGCAGACAGGCAGGCAGAGAGAGGGGGGAAAGCAGGCTCCCTGCTGAGCAGAGAGCCCAATGTGGGGCTCCATCCCAGGTCCCTGAGATCATGACCTGAGCTGAAGGCAGAGGCTTAACCCACTGAGCCACCCAGGCGCCCTTGTCTATTACCTTTTTTCCTCTCTCAGGAATGTGAGCTTCATGAGATTAGGATTCTGTCCATTTTGTTTGCTCTTGCATTAGTACTAATACAATATCTGACACACAGTAGGCGTTCAAATATTTGTGGAAAATAAAAAGGGATATATATGATAGCATTTATGGATTTAAATATTAATGTCATTTATTTACTTTGTCAGTATATATTTATTCATCATCTACCTATATCATTTTTTAAATAAGATACAAAATAAAAGACTTTCAACTTCCTTAAATTCAGAATGAAAAAAGCAATTCAAAATTTCCTTGTTGGAGCGCCTGGGTGGCTCAGTGGGTTAAAGCTTCTGCCTTCGGCTCAGGTCGTGATCTCAGGGTCCTGGGATCGAGTCCCGCATTGGGCTCTCTGCTCAGCGGGGAGCCTGCTTCCCCCTCTCTCTCTGCCTGCCTCTCTGCCTCCTTGTGATCTCATTCCCCTCTGTCAAATAAATAGATAAAAATCTTAAAAAAAAAAACAACTTCCTTGTTGATAAATAATCTTGTGATTCTACAATACTTCTCCCTAGTACTTTGGATTCTTATTAAATCACCCTTGGCAGATTTATTTTCAAATGTTAAGAAATGAATTTCTGGGGATTTTTTTTTTCTTTTTATCATAGATGTGTCTATAATATAGCTACACTTAACAATATTTGCTATCTTTATTGGCCTGCACTTTCTTTTGCATTAACAAAGATTTTCCATGACATGGTTATGCTTCATTGGATAATTCAGATGCTCATTAAAATACAGTGAGATTTTGCTGAATCCATTGAATACTACTTATGTTTTAATGACCATTAATGAGCTTTGTGATTGTCCTGTGGAGCAAAACTCATATCTCATTAGGTGGATTCCCAAAATGCCTAAAGGTGAGCAGACACAGCTTTAGATATATAACGTAATTTCATACTTAATTAGTTCCTTACTTGACACCACACATACATATCCAGAACTATGGCTTGACACGGCAAACTTGTTTGCTGTGACAAGTCATTGAAATGGTAGAATTCACAAAGAGCTTCTGTGACTAGTTTAAGGCCATTCTCTATTATGTTAATAAATTGGTATATTATGACCCAATTCATAGGAAATAGAGTATAAGATAGGAGTTAAATGATTCCTAACTTGAACTGACATTGTTTTATAATTTGGACAGAACATGGCATTGGAAGTACTTATGTGCACATAATTCAGATGCACACATCAATGGTATGGCTTATTTTCATTAACCAAGTGCTTACCACATGACAGGAAATGTACATAAAGTATTTTTTCACCTAACAAAAACTCTGAAAGCTGGAATTGTTATTTGTACTTTATGGAAGAAAAAGCTGATGGATGAAGTATTTAAATAATTTGTTATGCTAGTACACTGGTGCTTCAGTAACAAAATACCACAGACTTGGTGGCTTAAACAATAGAAGTTCATTTTCTCACATTTTAGAGACTAGATGTCCACAATCAAGATGTTAACAGTTTGTTTACTTCGGAAGCCTCACTCCTTGACTTACAGATGGCTGCCTTTCATCCTGTCCTTCCAAGACCTTCCATTCCACTATATGCAAACATCTTTGTTGTCTCTTACTCTTCTGAAACAGAAACAAGTCAAATTAACGCCCCACCCTTAAGTCTTTGTTTAACCTCAATTACCTCTTCAAAGGCCCTATCTTCAAATGCAGTCCTGTTCTATGGTACTGGGTAAGGCTTCAACAGGACTTTTAAGGAACAAATGTAGTCAAAAATATTTGACAAACATCACACTGGTAATATAAGCACATATCAGTGATTTGAATTTAGTTGTTTCTAACTTCAAAGTCCAGGTTCCCATTCTATGTACTCCATAATATAAATTTCATAGGATTCAGAGTAATCTATATTAAGCTAAAATATATTTATATATTTTAAGTGTCAAAACATAGTTCATCGTCATTGCAACAAATGAAAGAAATTTCTGTTTTTTTAATTTACATATAATGTATTATTTGCCCCAGGATACATGTCTGTGAATCATCAGGCTTACACATTTCACAGCACTTACCATAGCACATACCCTCACCAATGTCCATAACCCAGCCACCCTATTCCTAACACCCCTACCCCCAGCCACCCTCAGTTTGTTTCATGAGTTTAGGAGTCTCTTATGGTTTGTCTCCTTCCTGATCCCATCTTGTTTAATTTCCCTCCCCTACCCTCCCCCACGACCCCCTGCCCTGTCTCTCAAATTTTTCATATCAGAGAGATCATATGATAATTGTCTTTCTCTGACTGGCTTATTTTGCTTAGCATAATACCCTCTAGTTCCATCCACGTCGTTGCAAATGGCAAGATTTCATTTCTCTTGATGGCTGCATAGTATTCCATTGTATATATATACCACTTCTTTATCCATTCATCTGTTGATGGACATCTAGGTTCTTTCCATAGTGTGGCTATTGTGGACATTGCTGCTATAAACATTCGGGTGCATGTGCCCCTTTGGATCACTACATTTGTATCTTTAGGGTAAATACCCAGTAGTGGGATTGCTGGGTCATAGGGTAACTCTGTTTTCAACTTTCTGAGGAAACCTCCATACTGTTTTCCAGAGTGGTTGTACCAGTTTGCTATCAGCGTAGCAACCAGTACTAACAGCTTAGGAGGGTTCCCCTTTCTCTGCGTCCTCACCAACATCTGTCATTTCCTGACTTGCTAATTTTAGCCATTCTGATTGGTGTGAGGTGGTATCTCACTGTGGTTTTGATTTGTATTTCTCTGATGGTGAGTGAGCACTTTTTCATGTGTCTCTTGGCCATTTAGATGGCCTCTATGCAGAAATGTCTGTTCATATCTTCTGCCCATTTCTTGATTGGATTACAAATAAAAGAAATTTTAAATTAATCTAATGGTTTTTAAGTTCTCAGTTACTTTCAAAAATATTTTCTTGTGTGTAATATAGAAAAGAAACTCAAATATAAATAAGCTGATCAATCCTAGTTATTAATTATATCTGCATGTAGAACATTAATCTTTAGTAAATTTTGAAGCTTATTATTTCAGATTGGTTTATACAATATTGTTCCCAAGTACAATTTCAATGATGACATTCTAGCTGCTATTATCACTGGGTATAACTAAGAAGTAGAAAGTTGGGAGTAAAATTTTTTTTATTATTAATGGTTAATGTACTACAGCTCATAAAAATATAGGAAACAGATTTCATTAAAATTGTGCTACTCTCTTGGGGCAGGCTAATAGTGAAAGTGGTCTGATTAAAGTAGAAAGATAGTCTCTGGGAATTCTGATTGGTGAACCCTGGCTGCACTAAGCCTGGCTATCATGTTGTTACAAACACATATGCTCACCCACCAAATTAATAGTGAATGAACATCTGTGTAATATTTGACAGTATTCTGAGGGTTTTGAGTTTCTATCACAACTCTCTGAATATGATGTCATTCCTGTAAAGTGTCTCTGAACACTGAAAAATCCTTATACTTTTTAGTATAGCATTGTGATGCAGATGGGCTCTTGGACTCAAGAGCTCAAATAGCCACATTGTTTCCAGCAAGTTACCTGGCCTCTCTAGGCTCTAGTGAAGTCATATGAATAACGGAAAAAATATCTATCTATATAATAGGATATGAAAATTAAATAATTTAGTGTTTATATCACCTAGCTTGGTTTCTGGAGCATAGTAAATGCCTGGCTTAGTCAGTGGTAAATCGACATAGTCATTATGACAATTTATAATTTTCAATTTAATTGTATAGCGATTTATTTAAAATCTGGCTCTCTGTCTTGAGGCAAATTCCATGGAATTGCAGACTGTTTTTCTTCTTTAAGTTTTTGCATAGCTAACTCTTGGCATAGTACTTGGCATAAGAAGCCTCAGTAAATGGCTATTAAATAAATAAGTTAATTAATGAGTTGAATTTTATGATCTGCATGCTATGTTTATAATGGTAAAATGCCAAATCAAGTGCTTTAGAGAAGAGGATGAAAAATTGGGATGTATCTCACTGTCAGTAATAGTTTCTACTGCTCATCAACAGATTAAAACACTTTTGAATGAATGAATAGATGATAGTCATCTGTAAAAACAGCCATGTTGATTTGTTGCTTTTAATATGTTCCTTGTGGCTAGTTTCAGCTCAGGGAGAGGGAAACTGCAGTTGAAAGATTCTTGTTCTTTCTTATGAAATCTACTGTGCATATTTTTTTAAAAATAACTTATCCAGGGGGCACCTGGTTGGCGTAGTTGTCTGAGCATCCAACTCTTGGTTTTAGCTCAGGTCATGATCTCAGGGTCATGAGATTGAGCCCTGTATCAGACTTCATGCTCAGCATGGAGTCTGCTTGAGATTCTCTCTCCCTCTCCCTCTTCCCCCAACCCGTCCCCACCTCAAATAAAGAAATAAATAAAATCCTTTAAAAAGAAATCTTACCCAGCATCTTCAATAGTTTGTCATTGAAGAATTTTCAGGTTGACATAGTCTGCTATTTTACTAAAAGCACAACTTCAAAGAAAAACAGTCATTCTATTCCTAGACAGTTTTTACTTCATCCAATAATTATGTGACAGGCTCTTGGAAAACACCTCTGAACAATGAAAACAAATTCCTGCCCTTGTAGGGCAGCAAAAGTAGATTTAAAGGTACATAAATAGGGCACCTGGGTGGCTCAGTGGGTTAAAGCCTCTGCTTTTGGCTGAGGTCATGACCCCAGGGTTCTGGGATGGAGTCCCACATGGGGCCCTCTGCTCAGCAGGGAGCCTGCTTCCCTCTTTCTCTGCCTGCCTCCCTGCCTACTTGTGATCTCTCTCTCTCTCTGTCGAATAAATAATTAAAATAAAAAAAAATTAAAGGTACATAAATAAATAAATAGCATATTCACAGATGTTAATTACTATGGGGAGAAAATGAGTAGTAGAGGTCAAAAAAGCCTGAGGTGAATAAACATGAGACAGGGTAGCCCTTTTTGAGAAACTTGAGATTTGAGTGAAATTTTGCGGGAGGTGAGAGCATAAATCAAAGAATATTTAAAAGGAAAGCCACTCTAGTCAGAATAGCTGCACAAAGTCTCAGGTAGAGACAGCAAAGAGGACATTGGGGATGGAGCAGAGTAGGAGAAAGAGTTAAAGCAGAAGATATGAGGTCATGCAATCAGAAAGATCAAATTTTATGAGAGATTAGCTTTGGCTTTTTGAAAACATTGAATAATGTAATTGAATTCTGTGAGCTAATAAGTGTTGGCTTCCAATTATGTTATGATCTCTTTAGGGCATTTCTATTCCTCTCTGTATATTCCCAGTGCATGTCACTGTGTCTGCCACAGTGTAGGTGACTGATAAAACCTTGTCGAAGAAAGGACCCCTCACTTGGATACTGGATATGCAGTTTTTGTGCCAACAACAAAAATCTGATTTCTAAATCTAATAATCTAAAATATCAAACATTGTATTCAGTTAATAAGCTCTTTTCATACACTTTGATGGTTGTGTCTTTGTTATTTTTATAGAAAATATCTCAGGGAGAGTGAGAACAGAACAATAGAGGAAAAAAAAATTCTGTGCAGCTCCACACCGGAAGAGACAGAAAGTAAAAGAGGTGAAGGGAGAGAGCCAAAGAATATAAGAGCAAGGCAGGAGAAGGGGAAGGAATTCTGTTAAACTGTAACTACATATTTGGTATATCTTTGTGTGATTTATTTATTTATTTTTAAAGATTTTATCTATTTGGGAGAGAGAGAGTACGAGGTGGGGGAGGGGGAGGAGGAGGAGGAGGGACAAGCAGACTCTCTGCTCAGCGGGAAGCCCAATACAAGGTTCCATTCCAGGACACTGAGATCATGGCCTGATGCGAGGCTTATCCTACTGAGCCACCCAGGCACCCCTTCTTTGCGTGATTTAAAAATCAGTTCATTTTTGTTCATCTTCAGTTGGGCTTGTGAAAATGATGTAACTAAAATCCAATACAATTTATTTGGAAGCTTTGGTTATCACCCTCAATTTTATCCTCAGAAAGAAAAGGGAAACATCCTTGCCTAACACTGTAAGTATATCCAATGCCCATCAAGAGTCAGGGATGCAGGGGTGCCTGGGTGGCTCAGTCATTAAGCTTCTGCCTTTGGCTCAGGTCATGATCCTGGGGTCCTGGGATAGAGCCCTGCATTGGGCTCCCTGCTCTGTGGGAAGCCTGCTTCTCCCTCTCCCTCTGCCTTGCTTGTGTTCCCCATCTCTCTCTCTCTCTCTCTCTTAAAAAAAGAAAAAAAGAAAGACTCAGAGAGGCAGGGGTAAGGTTGGTCAACCATATATGTATATGTCCTTGATAAATTGAAACATTACTCTGATATGTACGTAAATACCATTTTTTGTTAAAATATAAAGTATTTCCATAGTGCCAAAATTCCTAGGAGAAATCTGGTCATTTTCCTATGCATAATTACCAATAGAAATTATATATTTATAAGAAGAGGATAAACTGTTGAAAAAGTTTAACTCAACTTCATGAGATATTATAGCATAATCGAAAGAGTGTTTTCTGTGAAATTAGGTAGTGTTAAGATGACTTGGGAATTTTATAGTCTTTTCAGAGTTTCTTTACCTGATAGATTCCCTCAGATATGAAAATGATTTTTTATTGCCACAAGTTAACCTTTTCCTTTAAAAAAAAGGAAATAAATATGTATTTACTTATTACATGTATATACACATTTATGTGTCATAAAATGTTATTTAATTATTCATGCATCTCTGCATATAATTGTTATAATTAAACATCTATAATTTACTTAAGATTATAATGTTTTCACCTCTGAACTGTGAGTACTATAAGACTAGCAGATTGCTACACTAATTATTCTTGTACTTAAATAGTAAGATAATTACTGCAGCAATATTCTATTCAAAATGAAAATTGGATCCACCCCCTGGCACACTTAAATTAGGAGTCTTTTTCTTTCATTTTTGCAAAATGTTCTCCTTTTATCTTTTTTGAATGCATATTTTTAATGTTAGAAAGAGCAACTCCATTCACCAGACATTCAATGTTAGGTAAGAATGTCATCGCTGTGGTTAAGCTGCTTAGACTCAAATTCTAAGGGTATTCCATGTATGAGCATAGTTCTGTTAGAAACTGATTCTGCTGACTTTGCCCAGCCAGATGTCTACAAATAAAGGCATGGCAATAAGAGCATCAGGTAGCTTAAAGTTATTAACACATCCAAAATTTGGAATGAACCAAACCATGAAGGCCATCACTATATTAATGGAAAATCATTTATTTTCTGTAACAAAGTGCTACCCACCAACCTCAGGTAGAAATGAATGCTCCCTACCTAGAACCCTACTGTATGATGAACGTTTGTTTTGCTATAAAACACCTTTAACATTTTGCTGCTGTTTGTTTTCCTTGTGTTGTCCATTTGTCCTTGAGAGTGGGAACTACATTTTTTTCTCTTCCCGAAAGATCCCTGGCACACAGAATTATACCTCAACTAAGTTTATCCATTAATGAATTAATCTGTGTTTTAAAAACAAGTAACATAATCAATACTATCATCCAAAAAGACAAACCCAAGAGCTTAGTGGTATAACGCACATGCACATATAAGTTCATACAGACTCGCGCACATACATTACCTGCTCAGGTCAGTGTCTGGCTGGCTGAGTGTAGCTCTTCCACTGACAATGCCCTATAGAACATTTGGCCTGAAGGTTTCTGTGGTAGAAAAACAGGGAGGTGGATGAGCCCCAGGGGCTCCTAACTGCCTTTAATTACTTCTGCTCCCAGGTCTTCAAGAAGCACCAATCACAAAATTCCAACCTGACTTCAGAGAGATGGGGAACTATAAAAAAACTGGATTTATATTTAGTGAGCACATAGTCTCTGGCACAGTTTTTCTGTTTTGTTTTGTTTTTTTTTCCTCCAATCACTTGAGAAGTGTCTTTCCAAAGAGATTCTAAGCATCAAGGACAAAATACATCATCTCATTTTGTACATCCCCTAGAGTAACAGCATAAGAGATGTGGTAGAGTTTCAGGGTGGGTGATATTTGAAACTCATTATTTTGGAATTTTTTTTTTTTTTTGGCAAACTGTAGTGATCACGATATAAATATCTACTTGTGTTAACATTTCCTGTAAAAATTAAGTGGAGATATTAGATGTTTCTAAATGATTGACATTATTAAAACTATGGTATTCCCTTGAGGTGATTTTCCAAGTGTACATCCTAGGGTCCAGCCCTGGAAAACAGTTTATTTTGGGTGTGGCCTTGGGGAATATTATTTAAAAAAAAAAAGTTTGAATTATTGCTCAAATGCCCATTTTCTGAGAATTGGTAAGCATTGTAAATTTTGTAGAATTAAACAATTTTACAGTTTAGAAATTGTTTTGATAGCCCCACCAAAAATTTGGAATTCAGAAAACCATGTAAACAAATATGGCATCCTATTTATGTGAAAAGGCTACACTTGATATTTTTGATGCCTTGCGTTAATCAGGATTTTGCTGTCTCAAAATGGATAGTGAAGAATAAAACTAATGTATTCTTGTGTTTACTCTTTTAGTATAAGTCAATGTGAGTGGCATTGACTTATTTTTCACATAGTATTTGGGATCACATACCAGAAAATGTGAGTGGGGCTGATTCCTGGACATAGTGGTATGTATCATACACCTCAGTCTCTTTTGAGTTATTTGTGAATTATTGTCAATGCATTGAGAGAAGTAATATATGCCATTTTGAGGTCTAGATCATAAACACACACATCCATGCTCCTTTTCCCTGTTTGGTTTCAATGGAGAAAGTATCAAAGTTACGTTAAATATGGGAGTCCCGTTATATAGAAAAAGTCTGCATCCTCAAATCATGGCTTTGGAGAGCTCCTCACAGAGTACTTGCATTGTTCTGGAACCTAAATTAGAGGAAAATTGTTAAGTGCCAAGTCCTTGAGCTTTTGGAGTTTATTTGCTTCAGTAATTTAAGATAGCCCTTATCTTAACCTTAATCAGATTATTTTTACTTATTTTAGGTGCCCACTAATGGCATCTTTTTAGTCTTAGACTTTGCCACTTAAAAAATCTGCATATTCCTTCAAACATCTATCTCAGGGCTTTCTGGCATTAAATTTCATTAGGATGTCATTTCTAAATCTTTCAGGGAATTTCAAGTATCTAGTATATATTATCAAAATGATGTTGCACTTCTAGTCATAAGTTGTGACTCAGTTTTAACTTCCAAGGAATACATATATATTTATCTCCATTCAATACACACACACATACACACACACAAGCTCACACACAACTATTTCTATTTTTACCATATAAGTTATAAAATCAGTTGAAGATCCCACATTAATTGTGCTTGAGTCAACATGTATGCATTTGTATAGAATAGTAATTCTCACCCTTTTTCTCTGGGACACACATGTCAGTCAGGTAGAATTCACAAAAATCCTATGTTCCTAAAGATTGTGGCATAGCTAAGATATACTACTGGTTTTGGACATTTGTATAGCTATAATTCCATTCATTTGCCTTCCTCTCAAGATAGCATAGGAATCAGTGAAATTAAAGCAACAGTCTCTGAAATGTTCTAAGTAAGTAAACCACTTTTAATTTTTAAAATAAATTCTTCTCAAAAGTGAGTTATCTTAACAATGATTAATAACAAATAACTTGAGGTACTTTCTGTTTTGAGTATCATGACATGAGTGATACTGACTCTGGCCAGGTTCCAATTTGGCTCTGCCATCAACTAGCCTTCTAGAACTCTGTTCTCTCATCTATAAAAATGGAAGTAGTAATATTAGTAATTTGAGAGATAATCTATATACATTTCTTTTTGTG
>CM052798.1:53535767-53644276 GCA_028533885.1 Nasua narica
ACCAAGAACAATACTGTGTAAAAGAAAACTAAGAGATTTTTTAATATACTGAAGAAAAATAACTGAATGTAACATTTTATATCCAGTCATTGACATTTAAATAAGACAGCAAAACAAAAACCAAATAATATTCTCAGGCTACAATATGATAGAAGTTTAGTCTCGCAAAAACCCACCATAAAACAACTTTTGAAAATGATACTTGAAAAAGAAAGAAAAAAAATGATGCTTAGGAGATATGAGTTAATGATAAAATGACTTGTAAAATTTGCTATCTACAGTAAAAACAAAGAAGCCCTCCTTGAAAAAACAAAAATATCCACAAAAAAGAAAAAATGGACATAAATACATGACAATCCCATGTCATGGGAAAAAAAGCTAAAGTTCTCTTTTTTTTTAAGATTTTATTTATTTGTTTGACAGAGAGAGAGATCACAAGTAGGCGGAGAGGCAGGCAGAGAGAGGGGGAAGCAGGCTCCCTGCTGAGCAGAGAACCCAATGTGAGGCTCCATCCCAGGACCCTGAGATCATGACCTGAGCTGAAGGCTTTAACCCACTGAGCCACCCAGGCACCCCTCAAGCTAAAGTTCTATACAATATCAGTATGATGGAGATTGAGCAGGGGAGAATCTAAGTAGAGGGTGGATATTAAGAGGAAAAGTTAGTAATTGTTAACAAGTATGCCTATATGCATATAAACACATACTTGACTTTTATTTCAGTCCCTCTGATTGAAAATGACAAACTGACTGAAGGAAAAATCTAAAATGAATAATTATTATCAATTCACAAAATAAAATGGTATAAATAATTTTAAATTTTCAAAGTGTATATATTTTATAACATTTTATACTTCTGAATTTATTAAGCTTGAAACTACCTTAAAGCTTTTTTTTACACATTCTGTTTTGTGTGTGCATGTGTGTTTATGCACACATGCAAGATGGTCTGGGTGGCCCTAAAAATGAAATGGATGGAAAAGACAATTGAGGATGAGTGAGCAAAACTGAGATTATAAAAATAAATATAAATAAATATTTTAATATCACACACATATGTCCACATATAAGCACACACAGTTGTGCAAATAAACATTATTTATGATCAGGCATAATGCAAGTTTGAAAGTAAAATCAAAGATTTTGATCTTGGGTGCCTGGGTGGCTCAGTTGGTTAAGCGACTACCTTTGGCTCGGGTCATGATCCCGGAGTCCCGGGATCGAGTCCCATATCGGACTCCCGGCTCTGCGGGAGGTCTGCTTCTCCCTCTGACCTTCTCCCCTCTCATTCTCAGTCTCTCTCTCTCTCTAATAAATAAATAAAATAAAATAAAAAAAGATTTTGATCTTGCCTATCCCTCTGGTGATAGTGAAGTGGAGAAAAAGACAAAGATCTAGCAACTGAAATCAGTTCAGAAATATGAGAGATGAACATCTTCCACAAATTGGTAGATAATATGTTTTGAGGTTGGATAACAGTCTCAGGGTGTGTGTGTGTGTGTGTGTGTGTGTGTGTGTGTGTGTGTGTGCAATGTGTAAACACAGTTTTGCCCTCTGTAAATATTAAGATTCAATGTTCAAACCTCTGCTTTGGAGTTATACATTGCTTTTTGTAATAAACTCATTCATTGAAGGGGGCCTTGGCATGTGTTTAAAACATTTTTAGGAAAAGCTTAAAACAAGTGTTTTGAAAGGAAACATTTTGCACTGTGCTTTTCAACTAGTGCATGGCAGAATAGTTCAACACAGCTTCTCATGACTTTCCCCAGCTTCTAAAAGACAGGGCTGAGCTTTCCCAGAGTTCTCCTTTGTGCTTGAGAAAATAATGAATCAATCAATTAAAAACACCTCAAATACAACCTATGAAATACACTTCTCTATTCTACAGTCAACAACGCTGATCGATAATTGAGCTCTCGTTCTTTCTTTTCTTTTAAGCTTCATCAAAAACAATTTTTTTTTCCGTGAAGAAGAAAGGGAATAAAAAAATATTCAAAATTACACTGGAAATGTATAACCTTTCCGCAGCAGGAGGGAAATTAACAGTGCAAACAGGTTATTTAAAATGACTCACAACTGGCTTACATCTGTGCCCCTTGAATGGAGTGATGATAATTTACAAAGCAGGTTTACCCCTGACATGGACCTCTCAGGATGGCCACTAAGGAAACTCAGGGTTGCCATGACAGGTCCTTTATTAACACTAAAGTGATAATTTCAAACAAGTGGTCAATTCAGGAACAAAGGACAGGAATAGCATTTGCTCATAATGCAATGTTCAGACCTTGGCTAGCATAATAAGGACAAGATCACAGGATGCATTTTATTTGCATATTATTCTATTAACATTTACATTGGCAAAGCAAATAGAGACCACATATGGAGCTTAGAAGAAGTCATCTCCCCTGCATGAAAGGTGTTTGACCTAATCTAGCCAGACTCAGGAATCACTAAGAAGAGGAGCATGAAGACAGGCATGTTGGCTAAATTCCAATGGCGTAATTACCTTCTGCCCATATAAAAAATTCTTCCTGCCATTCTCTTGAGAAGTTATTTTTTCCACCTCCTTTCCTAACTGTTGTTGTGCTGTGGAATGGCTGTCATATTAGACCCTACAGGTGCCTGCATTTCAGCTGTGAGTAAGTGATCCCTGTAGATAAAACCAGTACAGCATTTGGAGATCCTTCTATGTGAAAGGTGTAATATAAATGTACAGCATTGTTCATTTCCCTTGGGAAGCTCACTTAACTTGGCAGACCCACACTTACTGGTAACGCAGCCTGGTAAACCCACTCTATTATCAGGACTTAGTTTCACATTAAAAGGGAGTTTTAAAGTATATCTCGGATTGTGCAAATACCTCATAATACCAATACTGGGGACCTCCATTGCACCTTTACCTGAGAATGTCAAGATGCCACAGGAACTCTGTGCTTTCCTCTACAGTTTCTAGGTGTAGGAGGGAATTGAGGTGATGCCTGCAGTGAGATAAGGAACTATTTTAAACTGCTTCTGCTGAGGTAAAAAATCACTGGTGCTGAGGATCCTTACAGAAAATTAATGAAAACCCCTCTGGTTATTAGCAAATGAAACAACAATAGAACCCATTCAAAGTACAACACCTAGCTTTTTATGCTGGTGTTGAGATTTTGGATCCAGCTGAATCCTGGCAATGTAGCCTAATGTTGCACTGTAATTAAAGGACTACCTCTGTGAGGGATGGTGATTTACCACCTATCTATCCAACCTATGTCTTACCACAGCATGTTGAATCATAATCAACTTCTTAAGGCTTCAGTTTCTTCTTCCATGGGTATTTCAGAGGGTTCATTGCAGTAATTAAGTGAGAGACCTTCATTAAATATATATAGCATAACCAATGCTACAATATGTGGCATATGTAGTAACATTATAATTATTGAAATTAACAATAAATTATAATTTCTATTTTCCTAAAATTAGATGCAAAGATGGCATCCTTATATGCGTAAAATATTTTAAAATATGAGAAGATAGAAATCACAAAAAGAAGAAGAGGAAAATGATGATATCAAAACTCAGAACTGAGAATTAAATTTCATTGAGAGTTTTGTAGCAGCAAAGACGAAGACAGATGAAACATGAAAAAAAATGGTAGCATGGGGGCGCCTGGTGGCACAGTGGGTTAAAGCCTCTGCCTTCAGCTCGGGTCATGATCTCAGGGTCCTGGGATCAAGCCCCACATCAGGCTCTCTGCTCAGTGGGGAGCCTGCTTCCCTTTCTCTCTCTGCCTACCTCTCTGCCTACTTGTGCTCTCTCTGTCAAATAAATAAAATCTTAAAAAAAAAAATAGAAGCATGAAAAGTTTAGTTTTCATTGTTTGATACAATAAACATGTCAGATCACTAATAGAAACAAAAATTTTGTGATATTAAGTGGTAGATTGGGTTTAAGCTAGTAGTTTAATTAAAAAAAATATAGTTAGCATATTTAATGCAACTGTGCTCTGGTAACTAACAAGGGATTTTGACTCTAGGAGTTTGACTCTATCCAATGTTTAGTATCAGTGTTATTCAGCATTTAGTATCAGTACTATTCTAAGAAAGCCACATATATCACTTTAAATTTTCTAGTAGCTACTTCTAGAAAGGTAAAATTAAGTAAGTAAAATTAATTTTATAATATATATTATCTGACCCATTATATTCAAAATACTAGTATTTCCATGTGTAATCAATATAAAAAGCCTTTAATAAGATATTTTGTATTGTTTTCATACTAAGTCTTTAAAATCTGTTGCGTAATTTGTACTTACAGTACCTTGCCATTTGTACTAGTCACATTTTAAGTTCTCAATTATATTGAGACAGCATGGTTCTAGATTAACTTGTGCTTCCATGTTGGATAGCATCATTCAAAATTAATTTTATGTGAATATACACAAAATTCAATGATTTAGAAAAGTAAATATAGAAAATGATAAGTAGATATTATTATGTTATAGAAGTTCATCTACACAGGCTCTTGTGATGGCATGATCATTGATTGCTGTGTCTAAACTTATGTTAATTTTTTATTTATTCTTATATTTAAGATATATTTGAGTACCTGTTATATTTGTGAATATGCGGGAGAAATACTTGACCTTTCCAGATAGGAGTCCAACCATTAGCTTCAAAGAGTACAGGAAGTATTCTAGCCACCAGCAAGCAAAACGAAATTTCTCCTTTTGAAGCTTAAATTCAAGTGAGGTAGACAGTTAATTAAAAGCTAAATGGGGGCAACTGGCTGGTTCAGCTGGTAGCGCATGTGACTCTTGATCTCAGAGTTGTGAGTTTAAGCCCCACATTGGGTGTAGAGATTAATTAAAAAAATAAAATAAGGAAATATGTATTTGGTCAGGTGGTGATAATTGCCATAAAGAAAAAATAAAATAGAATAATGGTGTTTCTTGAGCGCTACTTTAGATGGACTGGTCAGCAAAGGCCCCTCTGATGAGGTAAAATGGCCTCTTGAACCAAGCGTGAATATGAGCCAAAAGGATTCTGGGGAAAGAACATTATGGAAAGAGAAAAAGCCAAGCAGGGAGAGTCTCAGAAGGAAATTTAAGATTAGGAAATTAGCAGATTCAGAAAACAAGAAGGGAACTAGTGTGCCTGGAGAGTAGAACCTGGGGGAAAGCTTATTTGGAGATATCGGAAGAGAACTTTGGAGGTTTCTGAGAGCACTGGGGGGTTGGTAGAGAGATACGAGCAGAGAAATAACATGGGACCATTTAGGTTTTGAAGGTCCATCTCTGGCTGTATTTTTCTACGGAGAAGAGAAGGTAGTAGAAGAAGAATGAAAAAAGGTAACAGCCCGGATAAGAGACTATGTTGTTTTGGCCCAGACTAGTAAAAATAGCAAATTATTTTAATAAAAATCAAAATCATCTACTAAATACATAATGTCAATGGTTTCTTTTTTAACTCACAATTGAAACCATCTTTGGATGAACTGTTCTATCAGCAGGGCAAGTCTATTCATATGTTGCAAATTTAGTTTGCTATGTGGTATTATGTGCAAATTTCAATATTGAATTCAATTCAGATTGTTCTTTTATGCCTTTGACATGCAGTGCACTGTGCCAGGATAAGAGAAAACAATTCAATGGTCTTCATCTCCTTTCTTGATGCCTGTCCAGGGGCTCATGGTCTAGCAAGAAAGATGATCACCAGCACAGATTTATATAAAAAATCTAAGACAGTGTGATGTTTTATCAGAAAGGGTAAATCAAAATAAAAAGAGAAAATAAACAAGAAGAAGATTATATTAAAGTGGGAGACTCGTTTATTCATTTATCTATTCGTACAATGACTGTTATGTCAGAGATGGATATGCATTGGCTATATAAAGATAACTAAGACTGCAGTCTGGAAATCATTCGTGGACAAAGATTCCAGCTGTGAGGGCTTACCTTGGGATAAAAAGTCACAGAATTGGATAGGCTGTTTAGAATATATACCTGGGACAATTGCAAGTAGCATAGTTAGAAAAAGGCTCTAACACATGGCTGCAGAAGGCAGCAAAAGTTCAAATCCAGAAAAGCGGTACCAAGTACCAGTTCCAAAGGAAAAATTGACACTCTCAGTCAGAAACTATGCAAATCAGGGATTAATTTAAAGCAGAATACGAGGGGTGCTTGGGTGGCTCAGTGAGTTAAGCCTCTGCTTTTGGCTTGGGTCATGATATCAGGGTTCTGGGATCGAGCACCGCATCAGGGCTTTTTAAAACTATAAAATGCAAATACTTCATGTTTAATGTTTTTGTCTTTTGGTACTACACATAACTCACCAACTCAATAAATATGTATTTAGTATTTCGTATTTCCAAGCACTATGCTTATCCCTTAAAGAATCCTATCCAGAATCCATTCTTGGGGCCCCTGTGCAAGTCCAAGAATGAGGTACTTAAGTACAGTTACCAGGTAAGGGAATACAAAAGAGCAAAATGATACAAGGAAAAAAAAATAGAAGTAGGGTCAGTGTGAACCAACAAAGGCAGGTCAGTGTAATTGTATAATTTTCACCTGGTCATGCCTTCTAGACTTCCTATATATAAGCTAAGATGAATATATTATGTATGTAACAATTTTAGGCCTTGAGGGAATATGACTTGCCACAGTGGAAAGCATGGCAAACCCATGGAAAAAGAGGCAACCTAAGAATTACAAGTTATGCTGGAAGACAAGTTCCTTTTCTATCCGTTCATCACATCATATGTATTCTTCTACCTTAGCACTGTCTATGTTATATTCATTACTTTGGAAATGTTGGTTGAAAATCTACTGCTGCCAGGCATTCTCTTGGATACTTGACTCCAGCTTTTAACGTTCTGCTTAAACCCTGTTGATGAGCTGGAGTTGAGGACACAATAAATAAGTAAATAAGTAATAAATAAATAAATGCGAACTCAATAAATGCTATGAGAGAAATAAAGTGCTCTGTAAGAAAATAATGCAACCAGATCAGGGCATGTATATTTAATTTAGATAGATTGGGCAGGGAAAATGTACTTTACTATCCTTCTTCTCTTCTTCCCTCCCTACCTTCTAGTCAGGAGAAATCAGAATTGGGAAGTAAAATAGAATAGGAATGAAAATCATGGAGCTGAATCTTTATCATGGGATCTGATAAAATCAGAAAAAAAAATTCTTGTTTTTCCTAGGTCTAGGTTTCTGCATTATCCCTTGTTCTATCCTGCTCACACTTTGTAAATAATCATTTGTTAAAACTTTCACATTACCAGATTAAGCATGACATATATTTCCTTCTGGGATCGGAGAGTGCATTTAGAAAAGAGGGATCAAGCCAGAGTTTTGGAAAATTTGAACAGTTAGCATCCAAAGAGAATAAGATGAGCCAGTCATGGACACTGAGTGATGATTAAGAGGCCATGGTACAAGAAAAGGCATGTGGAGGACATGAAGAACAACAAAGATGTTGGGAGTAGCTGATTTTATCAAAATCTGTTTGGAGTTGAATTAGATAATAATTAATATGTAACCATTGACTGTTAGCATAGCATGCATCAGAATGTAAATCTTTAACATACAACCCTTAATGCACTAAACTACCTCAGTCTCTGTCTGTATCATCACAATCTTTATTTGCCAATTATTTGCAATGATTAAAGATTCCTCATTCTTCTAAAAACTAATCTTACTAGGGTCAAATCCCTTAAGAGAAAGTCTTCATCCTCCTAATATGCTCTTTTTATCTCTCTGTTGGACTTTTCTCCTTAGCAAATGATTATGCTCCTCTGTCTTCTGTTTTTAAAATCAGGTTTGCAGGGGCACCTGGGTAGCTCAGTTGGTTAAACATCTGCCTTTGGCTCAGGTCATGATCCCAGGGTTCTGGGATTGAGCTCCAAGTCAGAATCCCTGCTCAGTCTGCTTTTCCCTCTCCCTCCACCTCTCTCCCTGCTCATACTCTCTGTCTTTCTCTCAAAAAAATAAATAAAAATCTTTTAAAAATCAGGTATGCAAATAAAGCTGTTTCCAGTTTAGGACGGCACCCTATGATTACTTTTATTTTGTGTCCTCCTTGAGAAACCAGTAAAATGGCTTTTGGTTCCTTAATGAAGCATGAAGGTAAGCCATTAGCAGAAAATGAAGATTTGGTGACGTTTTGGACATTTTGAGAACTGAAAGGTAGAAAATAGAATGTGAGAATAAAGGTTTTAGGGGAGACATAGTACAAAGGCTGGTAGTGATGATACTTCAGACAAAGCTTAAATTTTCACTTATTCTAACATTTAGGATATTCATGAAAGAATAAAAAAGAGTGAAGTGGAAATTTTCCTCCTTTTTTCCATCTGTGAAAAGACATCAAAGCCAGTGTGTGTGTGTGTGTGTGTGTGTGTGTGTGTGTAAGCTCTCTGTTTTTCTTAGCAGTCTAAGAAGTTAAGGGCTCTCTGTTTGTTTGTTTTTTTTTCAGATTCTTTTTTCCAAAAAGATAACCAATAAAAAATTATCCATCATATTCAACTAGTAATTAAATTGGGAGTCACATAAAATACACATAAAATATGTTAACTCCATACATTAAAAGGGTGTGGTGAATTAAACTGAAGGCACGATTTTAAGGAAAATTATTAATGCCCCAATGAAATATTTATGTTTGTATACCAGAGGCCTAAAGCATCAGAGACCAAATTTCCTTGTAAGGAGGCATGGTATCAAATTATAACTGAGATCTGCTAGATATACAAATAGGCCAAAAAAGAAAACAAAAGTGACCTTTCTCCTATGTCCAAAAAGGAGAGCAGACATGATTTCCTCAAAGTGAAATAATGATTAATGACCAGGGATTTAGAGTCATACTTTTTTCTTCTAATTTTGCTGTTTGTTATCACTATTTTGCATTATCTTCCATATTTTATTTCCTTTCATTTGGAATTCTGTTCCTATGACATGTAAAATGTAGATAATCTGGTTTCTTCAGTCATACCATGTTGAACTTGATCCCAGTTTGCCTCTGAAAATAGTGATGACATTATGGAGTATTAGAAGATAAGAACAGGAAAGAAGTGTCCCTTTTTGGCTTTCTATTGGAGGAAGAATATATTACACCGCTTCCATATGACCTTATATATTCACTCTCCACCCTTTTCCATCTACTTTCGGCTTAGGAAATTAGCTGCCTCAGTGACCTTCTCTGCTCTCCATCTTCCTCTTGGGTTCAGCCTGTTGAAGTTCTCAGTAGGACATCTGAAAGTGGAAGGAGCCAGAGGCTAGAAGGATGATTTGGTTACATTGGGTTTGGGCACATGCACTCTCTAAGGAGTCTTTCTGCATATAGCTTTTTCTCTCAGGTTTTGTATGTACTCCCACCACTGCCCCTTAAAGGTTTAGAAATGATAGACTACTTCCTGCTTTTACTAGGCCTCGAGTACTTCATTGTCTCTTGTTAAACCCTGCTTGAATTTTGTAAACAATCCTTTATCAAAACCTTCAAATTACCAGATTGAGCATAATACACTGGGACACTCACAAATACAAAAGGCTCTCATAAGACAGAAGATATTGAACTGGGAGGAAACTGGATATGATATAGTAATATTAGAGCTTATAGGAACTTTGAGTCAGGCTTAGAATAGTGCATGCATGATCTGACTCTTAAGATTCATTGAGAGAAAAATTACTTCCCTAGGTCACCTCAGGGTGAGAGGAGACCATAGCTTCTGAAGGGATTGAGCACAGTTCTATCAAATTATTGTAAGAAATTAAAAATTCAATTCAAGTCTAAGGCCATGGCAGTGAGAACATACAATGACCCTGGAGCATTTTGTAGTCCCTGTAGTAAGGAAGTGTTGAGAGTACAAAAGGATGGGGCATGTCACAGGGATACAGGGAGCCAAAATGAAAGAGCTCCCAGAGGCCAAATCTGTAACAATTTGGGTAACAGAATAAATAATAAATAAATAACACAGTATTAGATTGTAACCTGAAGTAAAAAATAAATATACATGAGCCCATGATGATATAAATAAAAGATTGAGCAAATAAATAAATTGAGGAGAGGAAGGGAAGAGAATTCCATATGAGGGTATACCCTTTTTCAGGAAGTAGTGCTTAGTCCCCCTCCCTTCCCTTGAGGGTGGGCAAGACTTCAGTTTCTCTCAGCTGCTCAGCTATAGAGTTTGATTCTTCCCTGAGAACAGTGTGATGGATTTTCTAAAGACTGAAAGAATGTTATTCCAGCTCAAGTCCAATATCCACAATCTCTCCAAGCGCACAGCCTCATATAATTTTGGCGTATACAAATGGCGCTTATTAAATTGGTGGTGGCGAGAAACAAATGATCCAAGTGAGAGTTTTTGGTTTTGTTTTGTTTTGTTTTTGTTTTGTTTTGGTTTGTTTGTTTTTAAAAGCTTCCACTCTACATTTTTTTTCTGAGAAAGGGAGAACAAACAGTAGTTTTGTGTGTTCCATTGATTTCTATAGACAAAGAAAAATGTACTTAATAGTTCATGTGCTAAGATGTATTGACTGTGATTTCATCGTCTGACTTTAGGAAAGAAGGTCCATCTTTCTGGACATGGAAATGAGAAAACTTTCCTTCTGCTACTTACCCTCTGGCTGGTTCAAACCCAAATCATGATCTGACTGGAGACTCTGTTCCTAAGGAACCTACAGAGGCATAATTTCCCTTTTTCTCTCAAAGAAGGGTAGGGAATGGTTATCACAAACATTGTGCAACCGAAAAGAACAATAAATCAACATGAGTTTATTGAATACCTGCTTTTTACAGGTAATTTCCTAAAAACCAGTAAATACTAGGGTGGGGAGAGAGAATATGTTTCTAGTACTACATTATATATTTTAGAGAAAAGTGGCTAGACAAGTTTTAGGAAAAGCAGAGGATAGATAGATAGATAGATAAAGAAGACAGGTTAAGTATGAATATACTGTATGATCATAAACTTCTATTTTTGTGAACAAAACTAAGGGGCTATGAAGAGTCATCTGTATACCCTGGCTGTTAGGGAGAGCACGTATAGACTAGCATTAGAAGGCCTCATTCTTACTAATAGGAACTTTGAGGGACTTATTTCTAAAGAACATTGATTTTGGAAGGAAACATGTCAAGTTCTCTTAGATTGAGGAACATAATACCGTAGCAAGCCTAAGCAGAGCAATGAAGATAAAATGTATTCTGAGAATTCTGATACAACTTCAAAATGACTCAGGTTTGCAGACCATAATTAATGAAAAATGTTTCACATAAAGAAGATAAAATAAATCCCTGCTGAAACAAATCTAAAGCATAAGGTTGAATGCAAGATGGTAAAATGTTGAAAAGATTAAAAATTCACACAAAAAAATCTTTTTTTTTTTAAAGATTTTATTTATTTATTTGACAGATCTCAAGCAAGCAGAGAGGCAGGCAGGGGGGCTGGGAAGCAGGCTCCCCACTGAGCAGAGAGCCCAATGTGGGGCTTGATTCCAGGACCCTGAGATCATGACCTGAGCCGAAGGTAGAGGCTTTAACCCACTGAGCCTCTCAGGCGCCCCAACACTCACAGAAAAATCTTATAGAATTGTTAAATTAGTAGTAATCCTTACCTAAGATTATTTCTTCCTACATTATTTTATTTTACTGAAAACAAATACAAACAAACATAAGTATTTTGGATTCTCCATATATCTAATGTTAAACAAAAATGCTTTGGATAAATACAATTATTCTGAATGCTGGCAACATTTATAAGGAAGCACGATGGCTAAATAAAATAACCTTAGCTAAAAATCTAGTGTTTGAACCCTTATGAATAAAGAGAAATTGTAATTTATCATAGGTCTTCAAAAATGTTGCAACTTTTTATTTTTTTAAACGTTGCAACTTTTACCAGTGTCTTTTGTGTATATACTTGTCTCTGTGCCTCTAATACCTTACAAGTACCCTTTATAGGAAGGGTAGAAACCAGGCAAAATCCTGGTTATCTCTACAGCTCTGCTCATGGGTTTTGACTCCCTAATGGTTTTTTAAAATCTTCTTGCCTCTCCTGGATGTTTTCCACATCCATTTATTTGACATCTTTCTATTTTTCTTCTGAAATGTGTTTGTTATCTGTTATATTTTGTCTGCCCAGATTTGGAATTTCTTTCCCTTCAGGGTGGGAGAGTTACTCCTATCTCCTATAGCAAAAGCCTTGGCTCAGCGATTGAAGATATAATTTAAAAATCAGTAATTTAAAATGGTTGGCTGGCTGTTGCAATGCTAGGAAGTATCTAAAGTTTTTTAGGAAGAAGACAATTTAATAATCTAGTAATGAGTTGGGCTGTACCAGCAGATGTTTGTGTTTGTTCTTGCTGCTTAGCTCACTAACAATCCTTTTTCTTTAAAGAAAGTGCCTTCATTCTCTAGAGGAAACAGAGGAGCTTGGAAGACAAACTGATACAGGAGGCTGGTTAACGGTGTAGACTGGAAGCCAATAGACATCGGATGGAATTCCAGTTCCACTTACTAGTTTTATGAATTTGAGTAATTTCCATATGAAATTGATGGTAAATTTGCCTTTCGTGCCTTACTGGATTCTCTTTAAACCAAATTTAATCAAGTCAATTGATATGAAAACAAAGATCTTATTTTACTCCAAATTATTGAAGAAAAGCATGGGGCTTTCTTATAATATCAGGGAAACATCAGCTGTGTTACATTGCAAGCATCCTAAAAAATCTGTTAGAATAGTTCTGCCCCTTTGACAAAAGTTCTAGCTTTATTGCTGCTTTCACACCTCGCCTGGGTTTCCCTCAATGGAACTCTTTTTCAAATAGCTGCCTCTTTCTTTTCTTGAATCCTCTGAATTCCTTCTTTGTCCACTCATCTGTATCTTTCCAAACTACTATAAAGCAATTCTCCCCTCTCTTGACTTCTCCAGTTCTACTCAGACTTTACTTCAATGCTCAGCTCAGTGGAATAAAGACAAGAGTCAGATATCTTGTGGGGGATTCTGAGGAAGCAAAGGAATCATCCTCTTTAGGAAGCAGAATAGGGCAATGTAAATGCTTACATATTTTTGTATTCTGGTACATTTACTCTTTTTTAGTTTTAGATACCTCATATACAATGATAATAGAAGAATACACACCTTCTAAGAGTGTTATTAGGATTTAAAATGTGATAATGTATGTATAACACTTTAAAATTATCACAGAAAAAAAGGGATCAATAAATGTTAATTTTGTAATGTCTTGGTCAGCAGCTTCCATGGATTTAGTGGACACTTCCGGTTATTAAATCATGTTTCTACTTGGCCTACTAAGATTGTCCCACTGACAAATCCTACTAATTTGAAGAAAGCCATTTTCATTCATTATCTAGAGCTTACTTCCACATTTCTAGATTCTTGGTTTTTAACTAAAGGACACCTAGAGATTTAACTCACATGGTTTTCTAAGCCAAGTTGATGACCATGATTGCTCAAATTAAAAAAATCAAATTCTTTGAACAATGCAGCATGCTTGTGCCTTCCTCCTATAATCTGAATTTTCTTATAATTAGTTGTTTTAATATGAAGTAAAAACCTCAAACACAAATCCCATCTTTTGGAAGGTACATGAGTTTTGATGTTCATTAGCTATGAGATCCTAGGGAGTTATTTAATCTTTTGTAGTTAATACACTGACTCATGATTTTCTGTCTTGGATTGCCCTCAAACCTTATGCTTATCTAAGTTGGATACCTGAAGAAATGTCCCCAATTATAGTTTGCTAGCATGCATCATTTTAATATGCATCCTGATGTATTAACCTAGATTGTGCATAGAAGGTGACCTAATTTTTAGGCATTTCTGTCAGTTGATTCACAATGGTTAATTCAGTAAATTTCTGACTTAGTGACCATAGCTTCAGATCTTTTGATAAGGCAGGCAAAGATTAAGTACACTGAAATATGTAGAAACCCCCAGAATTAACAATACCTTCTTGATATTACATATGTGCCAATATGAATAGGTAATATGTAAGGAAAGTTCTATATTTCTTTTTTCTATTTCAGAAGACAGATTTACTCCAATTTCATGGCTTGTATAGCTTGACAATTGTACTTGATAGATGATATATTTGATCATATTGCAAATATAGTTTCTCTATACTGATAACCTGAAATGAAATATCATTTCCTTCTAAATGAAAAGAACTAAGTATATCTTCCATTCTAATTGCTAAAGTACTTTATTAAGGCATGAAATCTATTATCCAGGTGCTCTAAGAGTGTGACTCAAGGTATAAATTCTCTATAGCCCAATATTTGATTATTTTAAAACACATTGTCTGGGATGGCTGGGAGGCTCAGTAGGTTAAAGGCTCTGCCTTTAGCTCAGGTCATGATCTCAGGGTCCTGGGATCAAGCCTGGTATCAGGCCCTCTGCTCGGCGGGGAGCCTGCTTCCCCTTCTCTCTCTGCCTGCCTCTCTGCCTACTTGTGATCTCTCTGTGTCAAATAAATAAATAAAATCTTTAAAAAAATTATATGATTATAGCTCCAAGAAATATATAATTTGAAATCCTAGGTTTATTTTTTTCCCATTTGTTGAATATGGAATACCCTCGTTTAAATAAAATGTACTCAAAAAGTGAGAACTTACCTTAATGAGAATTAACCAAACAAAAGTTGCTTAAATATCTCTTTAATAGTAAATTAATTTTACCATTTCTCAAGCAATTGTTCTAGGTAATATCAAACTTTTACATATTAAATGGAAACCCATAATGTTTAGATATAGTTGTTTCAAATAAACCAAAAGCACTAAGACCAGTGAAAGGAAGTCTTGTTCCTTTTGGCTTTCATTATTATTGATATACATTAGAAGTTAATTATATTTTAATTGGAAAAGATATATCAAAGAAACATGAACAATGATCTGGGTTCAAGCCTATTTTTATTGCTTAAGTCTTGGTTAAATTACCTAGGCTTATAAACCTTACGTATTTTGTCTTAAAATCTTTCAAAATGAGCTTTAATGGTGTCTGAAAATGGCAAGAAGATAATTTTGTCTGTTTTCAGATGCATGTGAGCATCAAATTATCCATGTGATGATTGACTTGATTAATCTGTTCTCCCACCATTAGTCAATTACTTATCTGCCCTCTGTAAATGATATTCTCTATCTCTAAAGATTTTAACTCTATGAACAGTGACCATACATGATATCACAATGCATTGAACTGTGTGTTGCAGAACAAGCAAAGTGCTGAAAAAGCCCAAATAATAGACTAATAAGTAGCATATAAAAACTCATTAGCAAGTGTTTCCTAACACTGGCTGGATGTTGACTAAAGTATTAGTCTAATCAATCCCAGACTTTCAGATGACAACTTAGGAAAGGGGAAATGTGGCACAGGAAATATGTTATAGTGTCGTTTTTTGTAATGTAAATTATTGCCTCTTATTTTAGATTTGAGATAGTATATGTCAAAGTGGTGAAGGAATTAAATTTTCAGTTGGACTTACTGAGTTTTGACTCTTCATTCTCCCACTCACTTACTACCTATTTTATACTGGAAAAATTGCTTAAACTTTCTAAGGGTAAGTTTCCTCATGGGTAGTGAAATGCACGTGCAAAAGCTCAAAAGTAATGCAAACAGGTACTTAGTAATAGTGTATAAACCATGTAGTATTACCAAATAAAATATTCATATAATGCACATTGCACATGAAAAGTTAAAAACTAAATAGCTATTATTTATGTATTTATGCATTGTGTGTCTATTTACTTAAGTGTGATATGTCTTTTCCCTCTCATCTCTTTCTTCTGGGTATTTGTTGCAAATTGGGCTCCCTGCAGGCGAACGATGAGAAAGATTAGAGTAGGAAGTTTATTAGGGAGTACAGTCAGAATCAGAAGTAGGTAGGAAAGGGACCAAAACAGGACAGGGCTGTGGGAGAAACTGGGCAGCAGGGCAGTCACAACAAGGTTTCAGCTAACCCCATGGAGAGCTCTTCAGCTTGGAAGACCCATCAGAGTTGTCTCTTACTGTGGTGCGAGGCTTGGGTTGATCAGTATGAATGTATGTATGTATGTATGTATTTCTAATTTTATTTTATTTTTTCAGTGTTCCAAGATTCATTGTTCATGCACCACACCCAGTACTCCATGTAATACGTGCCCTCCTCAATACCCACCACCAGGCTCAGCAACTCCCCACCTGCTTCCCCTCCAAAACCCTCAGTTTGTTTCTCAGAGTCCACAGTCTCTCATGGTTCATGTCCCCCTCTGATTTCCCCCAATTCACCCTTCCTTTCCTTCTCCCAATGTCCGCCATGTTTTCCTTATGCTCCACACGTCAGTGAAACCATATGATAACTGACTCTCTCTGCTTGATTTATTTCATTCAGCATAATCTCTTCTAATTCCATTCATGTTGATACAAAAGTTGGGTATTCATCCTTTCTGATGGAGGCATAATATTCCATTGTATATATGGACCATATCTTCTTTATCCATTCGTCTGTTGAAGGGCATCTTGGCTCTTTTCACAGTTTGGCAATTGTAGGCCTGGGTCATTTTTTTTCCTATTGACCAAATCATTGGACATAGGCTTCTGCAGGAAGGAGGCATGACCTTGAACAACACCTTCTCTAGCTAAGTGCAATTCTCTGAAATGACTTAAAGCAGAGAATTGTTTTTTAGTAGCATTCCCAGCAGCTGGAAGTATTAAGTCCTTCTTGGGAGGGATCCAAGCTACAAATCACAACATCCATTACAATAGGCTATGGTCCTGGTGCTTGTTCAAAAACTAAATGTTTGTTTGTTTTTCTGTTTTATTTTTAGTGATTGCTGATGCTGCACTTCTTTTGGAATGAATTAAAGAAAGGTAAGTTTGCTAATAGTATTCCTAGAATTCCTAGAATGATCACAATTTGATCACCTTTGACAATTTCCTTTGCTTCTTGAATGCACTGGGTTTGGATGTGAGCTTAAAATTTTTTGAGGAGAACATTTTGGATCACTATATGCTGAGTTGTTGGTGTTGACAAATAAGAAATACTCAACTGAAATGGACTTTGTAAAGTAAAAAAAAAAAACAAAAACAAAAACAAAAAATAAAACAAAATAAAAACAATCAAAAAACAAACAAAAAACCCACCCAAACCCAGGAAACTAGCAGGTAAATAAAAAAATGAATTTAAGGAAAGGGATTATCATTATTTAGTCTGGAAAAGAAGCTTCACTTAGGATCTCAGACCAGAGATTGGTCTTCCCTGTCATGTGCAGAAATGATAAAAATAACTTTTTTGTTGTTCAAAATAAGTGGAAATTTGCCAACAATAAGGTAGGTTGTGCATTCACAGAGCCAAATAATGGAGCAAACCAGAAGCTAAATTTCATTATTTAAGTTGATTTGGTTGCAAGGTTTTGGCAATATTTGGAGAAAGAAAATTTATCAAGATACTTGTTTAAAAGACTTGACCATACTCCAAGGAGAAGTTGGAAAATCAAGCCAAAGGACATGTTCCATGGACCCTTCAAAGGATTTTGTGATCTTTCTCTCTGAAGGACAGCTACTAATGTGATTAACTTTCATGACTCCTAATATATTATTTCTTACTTTAAAATTTGAGTTCATCGGGGGTGATTGAGATTGTCTCAGATTCAGTGAGGTGCTCATTCCTAGATCACATAGTGGTAGACAATGGGTAGGATCATGTGAGTCTTGTGTGGAAGCTCTCTTGTGGTAAATGGTGTGAAAAGGAAAGATAATTCCTGGAAGATTAAGGCTATATCTCAGCAGTTATATATTTTGTTTGAATTAACTATAATTGGCCAATTATAGTTGTATGTATTTTGCTTATTCTATGCAGGTAAAAATCAAATGTGTGTGTGTTATAATATGGAAGTAAGTAACGGAGAAGGAAAAAATACATGTTCATTAGATATGTGTGTGTGCATATATTCCTCTAAATAATTTTTATCACAGAATATCGTTGCTTTTTACTTACTCATTTTACAACAAACCTTAGTATTTTTCATGTATTTAGTTGCCAATGTGTCTATAGCCTTCATTATTTTACTTCCTCCCATATTGAGCAAGTAGCTGTGCCATGATGGTTGAATACACAAATGGACTTAACTTGGAAAAAGAATACCTAAGAATTTGGTAGCCAGCTAACTGTGCTAATAAGAATCCATATCTAAAGTATAAATATATTTTTACAGCAGCTGTTGAACTTTTTGACCTGAAATAAATGCTTAGTTTGACTATAAACCTTAGTCCGAAAATAAATTCACACATTTTAGTAGTCCCTTCATCTACAGGGAAAAAAAAAAAAGACAGAATATTTGCTTTAATTAGTAAGTCAATTAGAAATTGATTATAACACTGTAGCCCCATTGCAAGTTTATTGTCCCCATTCTGGCTTAGCAAGGTTGTTTGCTTCCTTATATGTTGCAGCAGTTTTTGGTTTAATATTTGAAATTAATTTCTGAAATAGCTTAGACAGGCTAAGCATTCAGCCTGTCATTTTTCTAAATCTGATAGGATGGAATAATAAGTAGCTGAAATATTCTAGAGTTATATTACAGGCTTCAGTGATCACAAGGGCCTGTGATTCATTCCCAAAGCAAACTTTGTTTCCTAATATGTCTGATGTATTGCTTTTTATTGGTAATTTTCATATCTGAGTTGGTGACCCTGCCATTTGTTTTTATTGTTATTGTTCCCTTTTTGTGGTGAAGATAAGAAAACTAGTTCAGGCCCTCTGGTTGTTTATGTCTAAAGCCAGTTACTAGTGTTGGTACCCTCCTTTGCTGGGTTTCTTTCTTGCCAATCTTTTCTTGGATACCTGCTTTCTGAGCAGATGCTCTTTTTAATGTCATTTCATGTTAATTTTAAGTATTTATTCATCAAATATCTCCATTCTCCAGTCAACTAGGAATGGGTGTTTTTATTGCTTTTGTGGCAGTCATTGGATGGTTGGCTTGTGATTTACATGTCTGTCTCTTTCAAAGGAGTATTAGCTCAAAGAGGGCATACTTGTGTTTTTTTTAAAAATATTTTATTTATTTATTTGAGAGGGGAGGGGTAGAAGGAGAGGAAGAGAGAGAATCTCAAGCAGACACCACATTGAACACAGAGTCCCACACAGGGCTCTGCCATGATCATGACTCTGAGATCATGACCTGAGCCGAAATCAAGAGTTGAATACTTAACCAACAGTTCCACCCAGCTGCCCCAAGAGTGTGTTTTTATCATCCCCACAGAACCAGAGTCTGAGAAAAGAACCTTATATATTCTAAACACCAAGTAGTTTTGATTAAAGGAGTAAAGTAATAGAACATGGCCATGGAATTAGAATTTTAGTGGATAGAAATGAAAGAAATTAAGACAGCAGAGAATAGAATGGTATCATATCGTTAGTTTGGGGCGTGTTACATAGGAAAGAGTTATTCTTTTGGGTACATCAGGGTTTGTGATTCTTTCTCTGTTTCTTTGGATGGAGTTGATTAGCCTGGCATTATTATACATGGAAAAATTAGTCACCAGAAGTCAGTATTCTCTGTCCTTTTAATTTCCTCAAGATGACCATCCACGTGCATGTTCGATCTAGTATTTTATTCTCTCTTTTCCAAGACTCTTTTTATTGCCCTGACTCTGAACTTTTAATTCTATATCTTATTTAAGCCTGTCTCCTCTATTTCCAATTTTGATGATGCTTTGATATCTTTTATTCAGCTTACTGAATTTACTTCTCATCCCTTATTCCTACTCTGTTCTAGCTTTTCTTGCTGTTTTTATATTTCATTGTTTTAGTTTTAGCAAATGTACAACTCAAATATTGGTGCTAAGCAGCTACTCTCTTAAGATATGCTTTCAAACTAGGAAGGCCAAGGAGAGGGCTCCAAATATCCTATATAATGGTGTTATTGGTTTCTTTGAATCTTAGGGCCTACATTCCTGTGAAATGAATCCTCTATGTAGATGTTTTTTTCCAGAATGCCAGTATATATAATCCATGTTGATTAATACAGGATATACTTCAGTCCCAAACATTTTGTGCCAAACTAGTAATAGCTAATCCTTCAAAAGTACAGGAAGAATCAGAAAATGAGGACTACAGAATCATGTTTTCTGACAAATCTCTCCAGTTTATGTATACTGTTTTAGCAACTGATAAACAAGATTCTATATGACCTCTTGGATAGAAGTGAATGCTCATCACTATGACTGCTGAAGCCAATACACCTGAGAGCATTTCTCAGCAATGCTCTTTATTTGCTGGAAGAACTTTGGCAAGGTGCTTACTTTCCCTGTATCTCATTTGCTTCATAAGATTATGGAGAAGATCAAATATGCAAATGCATATGTGCGGTGACCAGACTGCACGCTGACAGGGTCCTTGCCGTTGTAGGGCCAGGTCAGGGACCAGCCCTACCCACCACAGTTCAGCCCTAACGTGCTGCCATAACCGAAGCTTGCAGTTTAAGCTATGCACGTAAACCACATAGCAGGAAGTAGGCCTAGAATAATAGATTTGCCCTTAAGCTAGTTGCTATGACGCAATGTAGTGTAACAGAGCAAAATGAGGAAACTGTTATTCACCAGTAGATTATCCTGTTGATTGTTCTATTGAATTATCTGTGCAATGATCAAGGTGACTCCCATGTGATTGTGTTGTGCTTGAATCATATAAAACCTCTGTAAACAAACAAAGGTCATCTCAGCAACAATTGACTGTGACCCTCCAGATCCCATTCTTTGTGTCTCTTTCTTTCTTATTCCCACCCCCCACCCCAATTCAGGTTTTTCTCTGTTCAGTCAAGGCTAGTTCCTTGGCACTTATGAATTTCTTTACTGTTACAGAGGAAATATGCAATTAAATGAGTTTTTACTAGATTATTTTTACTCTTACATAGTGTTCTTGGTCTATTCTCTAGATTTGTTCTTAAGCCAGTTCCCAAACCAACTATAATGGCACTGGCAAAAAATATACTTCAAATTCCAAATACAATTTTCTAAGCTACAGTTTAGCAACTACGCTCTCATATTCTTGGAAAAATTGATATTTCTGAAATCAGATATCTTCAACAAAAACAAATATATTAAGCAATTAATGGAGTTTGTCTTCTTGGCCCAAATTTCTTAATTCAACAAAAGGAACCTGTTTTTCCATTCTTTGGATATAATTGGAAATCTTTAGCAGAGGAATATCCTATTAATTTACCCTACCCTAATCTAGTATAATCCTATGTCATTAAATTAACACCTCCACAGGGGTGGGGCACCTGGGTGGGTAAATTGGTTAAGCATCTGCCTTGGCTCCAGTCATGATTCCAGAGTCCTAGGATTGAGCCCTACATCTGGCTCCCTGCTCAGCTGGGAATCTACTTCTCCCTCCCCCTCTGCCACTGCCCCTGCTTGTGTTCTCTCTCCTCTGTCAAATAAGGAAATGAATAAATAAATTAATAAACAAACATATACATACACACATACTCCACAACAGTTGTGAAGCCCATTAATTTCAAGAAGGACCCAGATGTTGGTGATCTCTATCCTTGCCTCCACGTGTGAGGATGAAAACTATAGTCTGTTGAGTCAGCTTTCTAGGTATGAATACATTGGATAAAAAGATTCTAGCACTGGTGAGATCTACATTGTCTTCTTAGCATCCACTCTATTCTTTCCCATGCTGTAACAGCTTTGTTTAGGGGAGGATTGATTCTAACGCAATTGATAGGCTTCGAGTTTTTTAACTCAGTCTTTTTTCTTCTCCCCTTTACATAGAGTTTCAGACAACCCAGGTCTAAGCCAATCAGAACATGACACTCCTCTCAACACAAGGATCTATTCAGAAGTCTTTCTATTAATAAGAAAGTTAGATATTTATTCAATGATCTTGAAATAATACTCTCTTCCTGGATGAGTATGTAGCATGCAGCCCAATTGCTTGCATCCACACTAGGACTCAGATGGGAGCCAACTTTAGAATGAATCCAGCTCCATTTACAGCAGAACAAAGACTGAAAAAAAAAACTGGATCCTCTCTGACATTCTTGAGCCACTAGACCTTCAAGTTTTATAAGCCAATGATTCCCCTTTATTGTTTAAGTCACTTGGAAGGAGTATTTCCTTTATAACCCAATCAAACTGATATGCTTTCTTTGAGTGATGTGTGTATAAACTCATCACTCAAGACCATTGCACAGTCAACTGTCCTGTGAGCCAGAAAACTAAATGACCAGAGAATGCCCCCTATCCTAGGAATTCTTGTACCTGAGAATTTAAAAGTATTTTTACTATTGCAACAGCTAACTTGGCAACCGGCCTGTGATTATACAAAGAACTGCTTTAATGAGATCCAGAGACATTTAGAGATAAGTCCAAGGTCCTCAAAGATTAGCAAGACATGCTAAATCAAGACAGCCTGGGGGTATGTCTCAGTCAGGTAAAATTTCCTCCAAATACAGAAGTTTTGCAGCAACACCAAATTCCTAGGATTCAAGTCTATTTTAGAATCCTAAATCTGGTTCACGAGGGCTATTTGTGGCACATAAAATCAGGCATAATAAACTATCTCTGCTCAAGGCCCTCTGCTGGCCTTCTTTTTCACTCAAAAAAAGCAATAGTCTTTTAAATGATCTGTAAAATGCTATCTAATCTAATCCTCATTTAAATCTCTAAATTCATCTCTTTGTACTCTTCCCCTTATATTTACCTCTAATTTTGATGGCTACCCTGTTTTTCTAGCAACATTGCCACAGCTTCTTTGCATTGGCTACTCCTTTACCTAGAAGGTCTTTCCCACCAATGTCTGATTGTCTCTTAACCCTCTGCTAATGTTATTTTCACATTCACTTTCTTTGGTTGAGTTTTAAAAATAGCAAATACTTCTCTTACCACCCCCCCCCACTTTCATTCCTCCCCTTCCATACATATGCCATCCTATCCATGTTTCTGCTTTATATTACCCTTAGTGTTCAGTATCTAACATATATATTTTAAAAGTAATGATCTTATTTATTGTCTATTTCCTTATTAAAATATGATTTCTATGATCAGAAAAGGGAAGATGGTATTAGACTTACCTACACTTCCTTACTTAACTATAAAATTGGACAAGATAACTGAGCAATGGACTTTAAGCATTAGATAACAGGTAGGACAAATTGTGAAAGAGAGAAAACACATGAGGTAAACATAATGTTTTACCTTTTTTTTTTTTTTTTTTGGACACTTCCCTATACGGTATAGGGAGTTGGAGCCTTTGACTTGAAAGGGAGTTTAGGGGATGCTGAGATAACTGAGAATTGCAGGTGGGTTATTAAAAAGCAGAGAGCCTGTGAGAAATGGACTAAGAAGCCAGGAAAATAAAAAGACTTATTATGTACTGGGGCACAACTGTAAGAATTATGGTTGAATTCTCACCAGTAATGGTTGAAACCAGGAGACAAAGAGGCTTCATCATGAAAGTACAAAAGAAGAAGGAATTGTGAAAGAAAGATACAGTGACAACCTATATTTCTGTATCCAATGAAGATATCCTTAGTGAATGAGACCCAATTACGGATATTTTCAAATAAACCCAACAGCCGAAAAATATACATTGTTTACAAGTACATATAGGGAATTGAAACCAAGATAGATTATACATTTGGCCTCAGTATTATATAGGACTCACTAAGTCTCAATATTTCAAAATAAAATTTTATAAAATGTGTTTTGAACACAATTCAATTAGTTAGAAATAAAATAAGATATCTTTTAAAAAAATCCCCAAATATTTTGAAATTAAGCCATGTTTCAAAATAACTCATGGGTCAAAGAATAATTTGCAAGAAAAATTAGAAAATAATTCTAAAATTGGTAACACAACGGATCTCAATTTATGTGAGGTAGCCAAAGCAGTGTAGAAAGAGAAATTCATAAATTTAAATACGTACACTCAAGAAGTAAAGCTGATCTGGAGCCAAAAAATGAAGAGCAAATTAAATCCACATTAAATAGAAGAAAAGATATAGCAATGGTAAGATTAGAAATAAATGAAGTAGAAAATTTAAAAAAAAAATAGAGAAAAGTAACAAAGCCCAAAGTTGATTATACAAAAAGATAAATGCTGAGAGTCCTTATCATCAGCAATATTAATCAAGACAAAAAGAGAGAAAACACAAATCAATAACTGGATTAAAGAGGCTATCGGTAAAGATTCTATAGACACTAAAAATGATAGAGAAATATTATGAACAACTTAATGCATTAACAATTTTACTAAATAGAGTGATTCCTTAGAAAACAACTACAAAAACTGGCAAAAAGCTACACATATAATCTATTAAAAAGGAATTGAATATTTGAAACAGCCATACAAAGAAAATTATAGGTCCTGTTAGTTTCATTGGTGAATTCCACCCAATGTTTAAAGCAATGTCAATGATAAAGAAACTTTCAGGCAATGGGGAAGCAAATACTTCTTATTTTATAAAGTTAACTTTATGCAAGTTTCTTGTTTTTTCTGTACCTTGTTTTTCTCATTCAGAAAATGGAAAATTGATATCTCACAGTATTCTTGGGAAGAGCAAAGAAATAGCATGTACAATATGATTATCATATATTTCTGGGATGTGGTTAGTGCCATTTAGTTTGAATTGTTTTTTGCAAGTTTATTTCAGAAGGGAAGAATGAGACACAGCGAAACAGTACTCATATGTTTTATTTCAAAATTCTGATATAGGCATTTGCCAACAATTGAACATAATTTTTTGTACATCAAGATAGCTCCTTTCCCTCATTTAGAAACACTAAGAAAGTGTTTTATGAAAATTTTGTTTTATGAAAATAGTCTCTATTCTGTGACTATGAAGAGGCATCTTTTTCTAACCTGTCTTTGCTTGCTTCTTTCAATAATATATTTACTGTATTTCTTCTTCCTTTAGATATTGAAATGCTTGGTTTGTGGTAATTCAGGACTCCTACTGATTTTGCTTCCGGTCAGGTTTTCATTCATGTTTTTACTCCTTTTTATGATTAATATAAATAGTCTAAGGTTTTTAGCATATGTGGTTCATGGATTTTCTTACTATTTTTTTTCTTCTCTCATATATGAGTAGAAGGAACAGATCTTTCTTAAGTAAATCACAATGTGCTATTGCTTGCTTGTTTTTTTCTTTAATTGTCACTAATCTGTTTTGAGCTGAGACAAACACACTCATGCACCTGGATGGAGGGAAATAAACTTTTAAGTCTCAGTAATTTTGTATTGATATATGGGAAACACTAGGATTCCAACTTACTTGTAAAATATCTACTATTGATGAGATTCTTTGAAGTATATGTATAGAGGACTGATTCCAGAAAAATAGATTCTATGGCTGACTTCTTGTTTCTACACTAATAAGGAAAAGTTGATAATATATACATACACACACATTAATATATATACATTCAATTTGTTAGTGTCTTACTTAAACTAGATTGTTACAGACACAATGACCTCCTTGGTAATTTTCTCTAAGATTCCTAAAATCTCAAAAGCATTAAAAGGAGATTTTAACATTTGTTTATTTCATGGGGGGGGAACCCACAAACCTCTATAACTTATATTAGACATATATTGTGCCTCTCTAAGACTGCTATTATTGCCTTGATTACTAATGATTTTTTTTCCCCCATGAGGCTCTGTAGAAGGGACAGTGAACCTGAAATTTCTTCGAGGGCAAGAGTATGTAGCCTGAAATGTGTCTTTTGTTATTTGATTTAATCTTCAAAATACAACTTAAAGACAAATGTTACTGGCAATTTTATAGCAAAAGAAAGTGGTACAGAGAAGTCAGTCCACTTACTTCAAATCACACAGTTTTAAGGGCAGGTTCGGGGTTCAAAGTCAGGCCTTTTGACTTTGGAGTTTATAATTCTTTCTTTTAAATCACTACTTGTTTGAAGGATTTTGAAGAAATGATACTGTATTGTAGCAGACCCAGCAATAACACTTTGTTTCATGCTGTGTCAAATGACTATATTTGTGATATATAAAACAACATGACATACTGTCATATAGTCATTTTAAAATATTTTTAAAGCCACCACAAAATTGCTTTTCATAATTTCCATTGTGAATAATGACAACAGAGTTAACTCTTGAAGTGTTAAATTATATGTGTACCCATGCTGTGTATATATTCATATAAAATCTATTTTATGTAAAATAGATAATACACACATCTAGTACTTTTCAGATGCCATTGTTTTTACTAGATTGAACTGTCATCTGCAAAAACTCTTATTCTACTGCAGTATCACAAACAGCTACACCGTTTTTCTGACAAGCTGTATTTTTATTTTACGCTTCATTCTTGAAGCTTCAAAAATTGATACCAATTCCTTTCAAGACAATATGTTCAACACAGTGGGGCAAACATTATTTTTTCTTGTAACATAGAGTAGAAGAATTCCAAGTGATAGAGTTCTAACATAAACTTTATCTCCACTCATAACTCAGAAGCTTGTAGAATATCTTGATGGTTGTGCATGCTTATTAGATTTCAGTAATAAATTATTATATTGCATATCCAAGAACGGACTCATATTTGGAAAGCATATTCTCTCTTTTATAATTCAAATTCTTATATATTCCGTTCCTACTTCAGGTCTCTTGAAGAAATCTCTTTTAATTTTATATATGTATGCATACATACAGGTATACATACAAGTAATTATCAACTTGGGCAAAGTAGGGTTTTATGGAGAGTTTACTGACTTTTTTTAACTATCTACTTTTACTCTATCTACCTAGATTAAAAATCATCTATGCCTTTATTTTTGTTGCTCCGTCTAATCTTATGTAATGCTAATAATCCAAATACAAACTGAAAAGATAGCTCTGAATAATGAATGTAAGTGGAGACTACCTGAAATTAAAAATGGGCACTTAAAAAAAGTGTATTATTTTTTCATTAGCATCTCTATGTACATTAAACAAGTGTATAGTCATCTATATATTTGTAATATATAATATATATTTATATAAATATACATATATATGAACTATGTGGACTAATATTCATCAAGCAGTTACAATATGACTGGTCTAAGTTCAGATTATGTTGAGCCAGAAACTTACATAATTTGGAAAACTTTCAGTAAAAGAAGAAATAAAACAACAAATATAGACTAAAGTATGAAAGTGAATATTTACTTAGAATATGAAAGTAAATCTTTACCAGTTACACAGTTTTAAAAACTGAACTATACAAAAGTTGCCTAATCGAGAAAAAATAATACGTTTAATAAAATATCTCTAAAATTCTATTTTTATCGTTATGTTGAGCATCTCTTCACATAAGAATGATTTTATCATGGGGCCCAGTTGGTTGAGCAACCGACTCTTGATTTTGACGTAGGTCATGGTCTCCAATGGTGGAATTGAGCCTCTGGGTTGGGACTCTCCACTCAGCTCAGTGGGGGTCTGAGTCTTTCCCTCTCTCTCTCCCCTTACCCCTGTATGTGTGCGTACACGCATGCTTTATTTCTGTCTCTCAACTGAATAAATAAATCTTTGAAAAAAAACAATGATTTTATTATTTGTTTTTTAAATAGATAATTCAGTCACTCCACTATGTTGGCGATTTTCTTTTTCTTTATTGACTGATAATTTGGAGAAGATTTAGCCTCACAGTTTTTCTGCGGTAATGCCAGGTAATTTTTTGGACTGTAAAATCTGGGAAAACTTTTTTCAACTTCTTTCATATATTATTGTAAGATTTTAGAGTATTTTAGGTATTCTTTTGCAGTAACTCGTCTTCAATACTTTGAATTGACAGTACTCATTAAACAATTTGTCATCCACATCTCTTCATTCCAGGGGCTTATAATGAATATCTTATCTTTGTCATTGTCAGTATTTTGTGTCAAATCAGTAAAAAAATTAAATCTTCTCCAATGTGAAAAATCTTCATTAATTAGACTACCAAATAATTCAAGACTACATTATTCTATTCAAATGTATCTTCCACTTAATAAATCGCTAGTTTCAGAATGATCTAAAAAAATATTGCAATTCATTTCTCATTGCTTGAATAATTTCTACTGGTTTTATATAACACATGCAGAAATAATTTTATTGTACAGTCCATTTATAATTTCATATCCCGCTTTATCAGGTGTATTTTGGAGAGGAGAAAAAAATCCATTTGACTTAGAATCTAAAATTGAGTTCTTTGCTTATTATTGTCCATTGGAAGAATTATTCACTGATTTGCTTCTGGCTTATACATTTCAATTCTCGTTTTTGCTCCACTTTCCACATGCTTCTTTTGTAGATGCCAGAGGATATTTTCCATGTTGGGACTCAACCTCTGGCCCTCCTTCCTTAGGTGAAAATGCTGGGTTAGATTTCAGAGTGAGCAGAAACAAGTATTTTCCTGGAAGCTGTTTCCACATTTCCATGACTAACATATCTACCATGACTTCTGTGACTAGTAATATCACTATATAGAGAATGACTATATACCACAGTGTATATCCCATGGAAACCAGACCCATTAATTAATAATCTCAACTCCCTTCTATCAAAGTCTCCCAAATAGTAGTTGTCACTGTAATACTTATCATAAAAAGAGGACATATAATGAATGAGAAGACCGAGTGTGAAATATCACTGTCTTTATTAACTATAGGAAAATTTTATTTAAAATTTTTTTCCCCTAAATTATAACCATTGGAGCACATTGCAGGGACTCTTTAAGGGTCTTGATGTATACTTATTTTCATGATAATATTACCACGATGCTAAGTATTTCACATAAATTATTTGATCCATGGATAATACTTTTTTAAACATATAGACCATTTTAGTTTCATTTTACAGAGAACAAAACAAAAAGAAAGAGATTAAGATTATACCTAGAACTCAGGCAATCTGAGTCAGAAATTTGACCTGTTAGCCCTTTCAGGTATTTTTATTTAGAGAGGGGAAAGTGACTTCAGAACATGCCAGTATTTATGATGGGTCTTACATCTGATCAACTCGCCTAGTGATTGCATTAAGCTTTTAGATTTTTATTCTCTCCACTCACACAAAATTGAATGATATGTAAAACCTGACTTGGTCTTATCCTAGACTATCCTTTTATTACTAGCAGGGATAAACACTAGAAAAGTGACAGACACAAAGCTAATTCAGTGAATAACAGAACAAATGTTAAGATGCATTTTGAGATATATATATATATATATATATATATATATATATATAGCAATAAAAATAAAGGAATTACAGGTATATGCATGACCATAGGTAAAGTTGATGAAGATAATATTCATCATGTAAAACAGGTTGCTGAAGTTTGCCCGTTTAATGATTCCATTTATACAAAGTTTAAAATATATGCTGTGTGTGTGAGTGTGTGTGAGTGTGTGCGTGTGAAGAAACTGAAACAATGAAAATGATAATTGCAAAATTCAAGATCGTGAATTACCATAGGTGGTGTCATTGGTGGGGTCAGTGGAAGAGAATCACAGAGGTTGCACAAGGTTTTGGTGATACTATCCAGAAGGTATTGGTGATGTCTATCTTACTGTTCTTTTTTATTTAAAATTTCTTAGCTGTTAAATATTTAATTGAAACAACCAACACATTTCAGTGGGATTTGAAATAATCAGGTACCTAATGGAATAGTTTCAAGCTGGGAATGACCAAGCCAAAGGACTGTAGACAAGAGTAAAAGAATTGGGTGAAATGAGAAGCTTGAAAAAAAGTGTTCAGTCTGGACATTGATATTCAGAGGATGGCTTCATGTACAAGCACATCTAAATGGAGGTCACAATTTGAGACTAGACTCATGGAAAAGGCCAAGCGAGGTAAAAACATCAAAGGCCAGTGTCCGAGTTGAGTCAAATATCCTCAGTACAGAATGAAATAAGAATGGCTCTAAGATTAGTGTGGTTTGAGTGGCAAGTGTTTGAGAGCAATTGGGAGCTCAAAGGCTGATACTGCAATTTTTGGCAGCATGTTAGTCATTTCAGCAGATATACGTCAAACCTTTACTATAGGCCAGAAATTGTGCCGGGTCCCATACTAAGATATCGAAGAAACACTCTTATGGATCGTGTGATTTTCAAGAACATGAATTCTCTCACCTTTCAGGAAACATGTCCCATAGGAGATGGAGAACAAAATAAAAACTTAGTTTCAGAAATATTGGGGCAGATAAATCCAGTTTTGCAAAAGCAAGTTATGGACCAAAGATCCCAGTTACCTAAGAGCTATTATTTAAGAACTCAGCAGTTGAAGACTTGGAGTATAAGTTAGAATTCCAGGTATTAGTGAAGTAGGGTAAGATTAGAGAAAGGAACAATAGCAATATAATAATTGAAGAAGGAAAATGTTAATATTGAGTTTGTAAACAGAAGGCTGATGGATGATTTGGTCTAGGAATAAAACAAAGTAGAATAGGCTATCATAAAAGACATGTAGGGACAAAATGGTTTTCTTTGTGGAGTTTAATTATAAATCATACATGATTATAAATATAATTATTTCTATGTGGAGATGCATATCCATACGTACATATGTGTGTTGTGTGGTCATGAGGAAAGGGGTAACGTAAGTTGTAAGGAGGGTTAAGAGAATGTTAAAAGAGTGGATTGAAACCAACTTGGTTTAAAAAAATGTAAAACTTTGAATTTAAATTTAGAAAATCAGTTTATAGGTATTAGAAGTGAAAAGATTGGTTTAGCAATATTTCATTTTATTTCAAAAAATAAGCCTAATATTTTAAGTGAATTACAAGTTCAAAATAGTGTTTCATTCAAAAACCAGTGAGATCAGATCCACAGTATCAGTGGTCACATCTGCTTCTGTGATTCCATAGACTTTTTCCCTTATGACTGTTAAAATAACCTCTTTTGTTTGTTGACATATTAACTTTTCATCTTTTTCAGTGGTCTGTGAGGTTAATATAGTAATCTAGCATAATTTCTGGTACATAATATGCTCATATTTGTACTTTTTGGGTCTACTTTTCATCTTTTTTATTTTTTAAGGTTTTGTTTCAATTCCATTTAGTTAGCATACAGTGTAATGTTAGTTTCAAGTGTACAATATACTGATTCAACACTTCCACACAAGACCTGGTGCTTTCCATCGTTCTCGGTCTTGGTCTGTGTCCATCAAGGCTGATCTTTATGGCCTGCATCATTGAGCATTCTGCTTCTGGCTTCTGGTTGTATTTGACTAATAAGTGGTTTGAAAAGTAGGGAGATACCATGAGGAGGGCATTTAATTTCTTAACTCCCTCCAGCTGGGCTACTTTGGTCTCTACCAACGGCTACAGCTCCTGCCAAGCAGTCCTCTCCTATAACTATAACTGTGTCCACTGGGTGACAGGAATCAGTCCCACCCCTTGCCCCTTCAGGCCTAGTGGAGGTAAGAGGTCTTCCCTGCTGCAAGACCCAAGTTCTTTGCCTATTCTTCTTGGTTATCCATAACTCTGCCCACACTTTATAATAGTCCCTTAAATAAACTCTCCTCAACTACCTGCTTGAGAATGATACCTATTTCTTTCCAGAACGAGGATAAATCCAGAATAAAGTTATTATTTGAATAAAGTTTGCTTTTCAGATTGAATGAGCTAGTAGTCCTTATTTACTTGCATTTACTTGTTAACCCACACCTAAGAGAATTATTTCATTCTGGAAACAGGAAAGATATGTAGCATGGTGGATAAAAGCATAAACCTCAGAGCTCCTAACTGATACGCTGAAAGTACAGACAGAATTTTACTTATTTTTATTTATATTTACCTCTATAAAAGGAAAAAAAAATAGGGCGTCTGGGTGGCTCAGTTGGTTGAGCGGCTGCCTTCAGCTCAGGTCATGATCCCGGAGTCCCGAGATCGAGTCCCATATCGGACTCCCGGCTCTGCGGGAAGTCTGCTTCTCCCTCTGACCTTCTCCCCTCTCATTCTCACTCTCTCTCTAATAAATAAATAAGAAAAAAAAAATCTTAAAAAAAAAAACTCTTAAAAAAAATAAAAGGAAAAATATTTTTAGTGACTCTAATTATCTAGTGATAAAATAGCAACCTTTTGATGTAATGAATGCACACCTTTTCACTGGAAATATACAAGCAGAGCCCCAGTCTCCATTGTTAGGGATGTCTGAGGAATAGTCCCACTTAGATACAAGGTGAACTTCATGAGTTCTCAGATCTCTTATTACTTTAGGGCTTTTTTTTTTCTTTTTCTTTTTAGGGGACCATTTGTATACGTTCATAGAATAGATTACTGAAATGTAGGAAAATATTCTTAATCCTAGTTATGACATAATATAAATTGAGTCTTTTGAGCATAAAAATCCATTTCCCAGGTTACAAATTTTCAGGGGTAGGGATACTGCAATATCTCATTCTGTGAAAGAATGAATCACATTTTATTAAAAGAATATAAAGACCAAGATACTTAGAGCTTTATAGGTATTGGAGAAGTAAGAAAAGAAACCTGATGTTTTTATATATTTATCAGATTAATAGTGATATTATAAAATTTAATTTTAATTACAGTTTCTTTTCCTTTAAAATACGGACTTGTATCCAATTCTTTTGAATTTCATATACCAAATCCAAGACACATAGAATGTAACATGTTTTGAACAAGTATATTTCTAACCTAATGATTTAGGAAGAAAACCTGCTTTCCCATGCTGTGAAAAGAAGCATTTTTTTTTCTGGTTTTATGAAGTGAACTTATGCAAGAATCCAATATTGCCTAAGTCACTGGGGCATGCTGCCGTCAAGTTGAAAATCATATTTTACCCAATGGTGCTTTCCCTCAAAAAATGAGAAAACCATGAACTTGCCTAACATTATGGGGAGAGTCTTAAGAAATGCTATCAGTGAAAGAAATCAGGGTCTGTCTAGTTGCAGTTATAAGACCTATCGCCTCTTAACCATCCTATGTGTCAAAAACCAAGGGAAAGTAGACAGCTTTACCTTTAGAGATAGGGTGTACTTTCTCTCTGGGTGGTTCTCTTTGCCTTTATGAAACCCATGTCTGAGATATCTGGAATCGTAATCTTTTTAAACTAAAGTATCTCCCTTCATTATTTAACTCACAGGCCCTGAAAAGACAGTCTAGTGTGATATGTTCTCTGTGAGTGCTAATTTATGATTGGCGTTCTGATGGAAAGCTGTCAGGTGGCCTTCTTTCTCCCTACTTTGTCTACATTGATTTATTGGGAGGAGAAAGATGCAATTGCGGTGGCACCTTTTTCCATTTAGACTCCACAGATACAGTGCACACAATTTCCAATGATTAAACAGAATGTACCTGACAGACTGCTGGCCGGCAGGCTTTCATTACTGAATCATGGACAGGAGATGACACAATTTTTAATAGCACTGGCTTTTTCTTTCTTGGATATTTAGGTCACCAAGTTAGTACAATTTTGGCAGCTCCAACCTTATCCCCATTTGAGAATATGAAAATCTTCTAATTTGACACCTCAAATGTCATGCCTTGATTGGCAGCTTCAGTTTCAGAGTGACAGATGATCAAAATGAGAGGTCCATTACAAGGCAAGTGTGCTTGAAGAGATATGCAGGAAAAACTTCAAGTACTTGCCCAGCTCTACCTGATGTGTGCTGGGGATAAATATTAAGCTTAATTATTTTTCACAGAAGAAAAAGGGTCAGACAGATTTTAACACATAGAGAACTAGGGTGGGCTTAACAATAGACCTTCTGTCCATCCCTATCCCTCAATCCATTTGTGTTTCTGCCTAAGTGCTTTTAGTTACTGGCAGAGCCAAAAAGGTCTTGGCCTAAGATGAAGAGAGACAGAATTTAGGGGCACATGTCTATGGCAATTCAATTTGATTTGACTCAAGTTTAGTCAATGTAATATGAACCAAGATCGCAGGAACTGAAATCAAGGAAAGTGATCTCTGAGTTCCTGTAGCTGCCTTGACCTCAACTGCTCAATAAGCCTATACTCCAAATCTTTAGATATATAACTTTAAGGGACTTTGCTTGAAGACTAGAATGAATATTTTTGACTATTTGTAGCTACTAAGGATTTTCGCAGGCAACTAGTTATTCACAGAGTTTCTAGGCAAGTAGGCTATATTCTTCTTTATATCAGGGTAGAATATAAAAGGCAATGTAGAGACATATTAAAATGCATACATTTTAGCAGTTGTAATTCAACAGTATGATGCAACTCAGACTTTCTAGGCATCTGCTATGTATAGATTGTCTGCTAGAATTAGGGAATAAATATAATTTGAACTAGATAAATAGCTGCTTTTTTTCAACGAGAGCATTAATAATTGTAGTACAAAAAGAGAATGCTATTAGTCCTATACTAAGTAAACATCCGACATGCTATGTTATTTCATAGAACAAGAAATTGTTTCCACATATCCACATACCAAGTCTCTCCAAACCATTATTTTCTATGAATATTGAGGAAAACTCCACAGAGGAAATAGAATTTAGCTAAGCCTAGAAAAAAATAAGATCATGTAGGAACACTAAGGTGATTTTAATCTATGGAAAAGTAGCCAGGCCACAATGATTAACGGAAATACTCCAACACTAATATGTACAATAGGCACATACATGCATACAATACAAATATGGACTTATATGAGAAAAATTTCCTCACATCAATCCATCTGAAGAGGTCTATAATTAAACACCATGGATATTTTCCTCAAAGGACTTAGTCATCTAAGAATAAATATATTCTGTAGAAGTAATATAATTTCAACTCTAGTTTTCGGAAAGGTAAGTAGACATCTGGACAAAATAAATGGAATAATATCTTCGGTGCAAAAATGAGATCTGGCTTCATGTTTCTAAGTTACATATAATTAGAACAGGAGAATTAGCTGGATTTGTGACTTTAAAAATCAACCTATTTGTTTCTTATATTGAATTAATAAAGAATAAATTTTCTTGAAATATGCTAGAATTCCATCTGGGAGGAAACAAAATCATATTCAACTGATGGCATGGTTATAGGCCCATCATTAGTTAAGTAGAAGGACAGAAATATTAGAGGTGAAGAAGTTTGACTTACAATCAAACTGATGGTTAGGAAAGTGTCCATTACACAGTACTCCTGAACCTATTTTCAGATAGACTGAGCACTTTTATAGCATAGAGAATAGAACCAACCAGCAGTGCTCAATGCCCAAACTCTACTCCAAAATGAAGGTGAAGGATTGGGATGAGAATATTAAAGAATAGAAAAATGTTACCTGGTATAGGCTTTTAATTAAAAAAATAATAATAATAAAAAAAGAAAGAAAATCTGCACTTAAAGTTAAATGCCCAGTAATTTGTGTGGAAGAATATTAGTTTAGATAGCATTTGTTTTGAACTTGCTGCCAAGACTTCCCATACTGAATAAAACTCTTCAACTCTAGATACATACACAAGTTTTGGAGAACAAATTTTAGACCCAAATATGGGAAGAATAACTTGGAAGCAACCTTCAGAGGTACACATTGAATTTCACTAAGCGAGAGACAGAGAAAGGGAGAGAGAGAGAGAGTGACAGAGAAAAGGACAGAGAAAAGGTCAAGGGACATGCAGGGTCCTTGTCACAATCATACCATAGAGGAGGCTCAGAACATCACACAAAAAAGGACAGTTACCCACCAGTGTAAGGTAACTATTCTCAAGGACCAGATGAGTTATCTCCCTTACCATGAACTTCCTTTGAACCAAATGCCATATCAAGGGGAAAAATATGGACAGGAGAAAAGTCTTAAATAGGAAAATAGGACTTTTTTTTTAAACTGAAATGCCTAATAAATGATATATATGACTGAGTTTTCCCAGAAGTTAGCAGTTAATATGGAAATTGAGATCTATAAAAATAAAGTTTTATTTTTTCCATACATGAACTTGTGCAGATTTTCTATCATTTCTATCTCTTTCCTGGGATTTTCTGACTCATATAGGCTGAGGAAGAAAATGCCATTACCCAGTAGCACTTCTCCCAATTGGAGAAACCCAAGTTACTGTACTTTGATTAAAGATGACTAAGGCTAAGGTGCCTGTATGGCTCAGTTGGCTAAGCATCTGACTCTTAATTGTAGCTCAGGTTTTAATCTCAGGGTTGTGAGTTCAAGCCCTTCGTTGGGCTCCACACCCAGTGTGGAGTCTACTTAAAAAAAAAAGGAAAAGAAAGGAAAAGATGGATGAAGCTATAAACATTCACAGGAAGTATTAAACATTTATTTATATCCACTTGTATGGCTACCAAATGTTAGGTACCGTGTACCTAACCTAGGTACGGTTTTTGTATAATAGGTTGATTCTGATTTTTGTTTGTTTTAGCAATTATTTTCAGGGTACATTTGACTCTTGAAAAACATGGGTTTAAAATGTGTGGGTCCACTTATATGTGGACTTTTTCCAATAAATACAGTACAGTATTGTAAATGTATTTTCTTTTCCTTATGATATTTTTAACATTTTATTTTCTCTAGCTTATTTTATTGTAAGAATACAATATATAATATATACATACAACACAAAAATATATGCTAAGCAACTGTTTATATAATTGATGAGGCTTCTGGTCAACAGTAGGCTATTAGCAATTAAGTTTGGGGAGACTTAAGTTATATGTAGATTTTTAACTGCATGGGTTGGTATACAACCCCCACAGTGTTCAAGGATCAACTGTATTTGTTTTGCATTGATACTGTTTCATTCCTAATTAATTCAACAATATAATTCAACTCAGTCTTTCTAAGCATCTACTATGTGGTAGTTCTCTGATAGCATTTAATATGTGCTAGAAACTATGCCAGGTATAAAGGATACAAGGGTGAACTCTTCCTTCCTTAAGTAAGCTTCCACTTCAAAACATGCTTCTTTTATAATGGAGATGCCATGGATTATAAAATAGTAGGTAGAGAGAGGTGGAAAAAGAGAGATAGGGCCTTCCTATGTTGGGACAGTGGGCAAAGGTCTACTAGGGCTTGCCTTTTATTCTCTGCTGCCACTAATAAGATCTTTGGTCTTCTTTCCTCAATTTATGCCTTTTTGAGTATATTCTCTGCTCTCAAAACAACTCATCTTTAGCTTGGTCTTCTTGATACCACAATAACTTCAAAACAAAACAAAACATGTGAAAGGAATGTACCTATAAGACAGTTGAAGATTAGTTACAGTTTAACTAATTTAGTATAAATTAACAAGTTAATTTTAACCAGTATGGTTTTGAGTTTTAATCAGTATCCTGAATTCTAATTCTGGTTCTACTCCCTGCAGGCCAAGTGCAGTAGGCAGATTTCTAAAGATGGCACCTGTTAGATTCCTATCTTTTGGTTTATCAAACAGAAATCTAAGTACTGCTATGAAAGGATTTTGCAGAAGTAATTATAATCTCAATTCAGTTAATCTTAAATACAAAAATTATCTTTTTAGGCCTAACCCCACCAGGTTCACCCTTTAAAAGCAGAGAGTTTTTCTTGCTGGTGGCAAAAGAGAAAGTCAAACAGATTTGAGGCATGACAAGAATTCATCATGCCCTCGTTGGTTTTGAAAATGATGGAGGCCACATGCCAATGAATGTAGCAATGCTAGCAGCTGACAGCAGCCCCAAGCTCACAGATAGCAAGGGAGCAAGCATATTACTTTACAAAAATGAGGAACTGAATTCTGCCAAACATTTCAATAAACTTGGAAGTGAATTCTCTAACAGAGTCTTCTGGTAAGAGTAACAGGCCAGCTGATATCTTGAGACCAGAAAGAATTCAACCATAGCCTGCCAGGCTTATGACCTACAGATGTTTGGGCTAATAAACAGATGTTGTTTTAAGACACTAAATTTGTGGTAGTTTTCTATATATCAGTAGAAAATGAATAACATCAGGAAAACTTGTTAAACTAAATTAGAAGTTCTGGGAGTCAGCTTGCTATCTATAAAATGGACGCAATTCTAGTATACAGAAGTTTATTGTGATACTTGAATATATATGGAAAATGCTCAATAGAGAGCAAAATCTAATGCAGGGGTACCATCATTATTAAAAAAATATATTAACAGGGCATGGATAGTTGTCTAGTTTTGGATATAGTTGTTGCTAATTTTTACACTGTATAGTTCTATATTGTATTCTGTTCCTGTTCTGGGGTCCTTTTGTGCAGTCCTTTAAAATTCTCCTGTCTGGGGGAGCCTGGGTGGCTCAGTGGGTTAAAGCCTCTGCCTTTGGTCAGGTCATGATCTCAGGGTCCTGGGATCGAGCCCCGCATCAGGCTCTCTGCTCAGCAGGGAGCCTGCTTCCCCCCCCCACACCCCCACCTGCCTCTCTGCCTACTTGTGATCTCTCTCTCTGTGTCTGTCAAATAAATAAAATCTTTAAAGAAAAAAATTCTCCTATCTCCCTTAGCCTGTTAATTTAGAGTTGCTATTTCCTTAAGTGCATAACAAGTATTTATGTTAAAATTTTTAATTACCATTTGCTTTCTTCTTTAAAAAATTAATGTTTTTGTCCATTCCCATTTTTGTGTAGTTACAGACATAGTCTTGTTATCTTCATCTTCAACAGATAGGTTAGGCTTACGTGACTATGGATAAATCAGTTTGCAAATGAGAATTAATAAGGCTATCTGCTCTTATATATTTACATAGAAACCTACCATACTCACAAATGACTCTGTGGGAGCTGACTTTTCTCTACAAGTGGGCATTAAACTCTTTAGGGGCTTCTGGGGTTGGGACAAAAAACAAAAACAAAAAAACCACTATGTGAGAGGGATGACGATTACCTATTATAGGAAGGAATATATATTCAAATTGGTATCTTGACTCCCGGTGAAAAGCACAACATTTGGCCACCTTGGCAATGTTATTTCTGATATTATTTCATAAATATTATATTTTACTTATGTCTCACAAAACAATATACATGCTTTATTGTAAATGTTAAATCAATCTGTTTTAGTATAAAATTGGAAAGTTGTAATACTATGGATAAGGCTGTGTTTGGATTCAGCCAAAAGTGTTGATCCTGCTCCTTGAAATGAAATGAAACGATTCTCAATGTGCATCCCATTCATGATAGCTATGTGACTTTATTTTTGTTCAGCAAGTGATTTTATTCATATCTATTATTTCTAGCAATATGAGACTAATTCCACTAATCCAAAAGTATTTTGAAATTATGTGTGCTGAACTTATATCCCAAATATGAATAATATTCTATTTCCAAATCATGCGCTGGAAATCACCCTTTAGGGAATGAAGAGCAAATGTTGGACCATTTGTATTTTCTCTGCTTAAATTAATCTTATGCCTGTAACTTTAAACTGTCTCCAAATGAGAACAAAATGTCTGATTGTTTTGGGAATGTTAAGTCTTAGCCAAAATATTCGCGTGCATTCCCAAATGTCTCTCTATATTTTCAGTTTTGTCTGAGGAGATAAAGACACACCTTCAAAAACTCTGTGACCTATAGGATGGCTAGACCTTTCAGAGATTGTAAAGTTATACCACAAAGCAGCAGAAACATATTAAGAATGCATAGACAGCTGGTCTGCACTATTTGCCAATTACCGTGTCTGAGATTGCAGTCTGGCCTTCATGTACAGCTTTGCTGTGCCTGATATTATCTTTGATAGTGTGACAGTTTTGAAAAAGTTGGCCTAATAGTCAATTAAATTTCCAACTGTGAGAACTCATTGATTTGAGGAACTTATATCATCAGGCTTTATCTCTGATTTATTTCAGTTTCTCACTGATTGACAATCATTACTTCCATATATTATTAAATTCCCTCTGGAAAAAAAATTCCCTTTTGTTGAAGACTCAGTTTTCCAATTTGGAGAATAATAACTAACCCACAAAACCTGGGACTCAGGATTCTCTTGGTTGACATTAAATGAGAATACATGATTATGATGTGAAAAATATGAAGACAAACTAGAATAGAAACATTCCTCTTTGAACACTTAATGTGGTTTAGTGGAAAAAGGAGTTAGTAATCATTTCCTTAACACTGTGCCACAATATTTCTCTGTGTGGCTGAAACTAAGTGGTGATTAGTATTTTTTACCATTGCTTTAGTAAGTTTGCTTCTATCTGTGTCTTTCTGCCGATGTTTATACAGAAGGAAAGCATTTGCAAATATATTCAAAATATCAATTGCTGATGACCCTGAAATTGTGAAAGGCAATACTACATTCAATTATTCCAGCATTTCAGCTGCACTGACTGCTGTGGACCGATGCAGAAGAAATATCAGTGCTAGAGTTCTCCAATTACTGTCCATGTTTCCTACTATGGGGAATGAAAATGGTGGATTAATTACATCTTTGAGAGAAGGATGCCTTTTATCTCTTTGTGTTGTCCCTTCCTAGCTGTGTGGCTCCTTATATTTTAATTTGAATGAAGGGAGCATCTTCTACACCAGGGAAAATTTCTCATTATACAGGAAAATCAGATATAATAAGAAGCCAAAGAGACTCTTGGGCCATCAATGACACCATGTTGAACATATAAGGCCTGTGTGGTTTCATAAATTGCATGCTCACATCATTTCTTTGTTGAAAGTTCATTGTCTAGAGTAAAATATTAATTTATTAAATGACAATAAAACTCTTTTCATAGGTTCGTACGAACCTACCATATTTCTTTTTCCAGGATCATATCAGCCACTTGCTTCTTTCTCTGATTCATTTGTAATTTGCTATCTCCCAAATGCTTCATTTATTCTGGACTATCTTCCCCAGGCCTTTGTTAACGGTGGTCCTTTGATCTATAGTGTCCTTTCTGCCTATCTTTTGCTTATTTCTTCATATGATGATCTTAAAGTACTATTTCAAGATCAATCTTAAATACTGTAACCTATCTGAAGCCTTCTCTAATCTCTCAAGGCAGGATTTTTCAGGCTGACCATATTTTTCCTATAGACATGCATCATTATGATGATTCTGTATGACATATAGTCGTCCATTTTTCTGGTGCATTCGTTTGACTAGAGAGTTCCTTCAGATCAAGAACTGTTTCATTCATCTCGTGTACTTATCTTTCTTAGTGTACAAACAAACCCATTCTAACAAAAAGACATGAGATCCAAAGGTATAATTGCATAAATAATACAGGGATTTATTTCTCTTGGATAATATGGTCCAGTTGGTTTTAAGAGCTTTAAGTCATTAAGAGACGCAAGATTTTTTTTTCACTGCTTTATTCTGCCCATTCATTGGCTGTGGTTTTCATCCACATGGTTGAGGATGACTCCTATCTTCTTTACATTCTGCGGAAAAGGAAAAGAGGCTTTAGTTTTATAGATGACTTGAAGTTACACACAATATACACATGATAATGCACGCTCACATCTACTGGTTTAAATCCAGTCTTAGGGCCATACTCAGCGTCCAGATAGGGTAGGAAATGGTGGTCAGATCGTTAAGTGCCAAATAAAATCCTGATGTGTGGGATGGATTTTATTGCTAAAAGGAAGGGCAAGATAATGGATACAGGGGAATGATTAGCAGTCCTTCCCAACGTACCTTAATAGAGCATGTGGCATATAATAGGAGGTCAATGATTGTTTATGAATAGGTAAATGAATGAGTAATAGAATTAAATATAGAAAATAGCATAACGTAAACTAACTTTTCTAGATATTTAAGGAATATTAGGAAATGAGATTCTGTAACAGAATTTGCAATATTTTAGCTGAACATAATTATTATGATGATTTATCCCAATCAGACTTCTTTTATCTGCCAAAAGTTTATTGGCACAAAATAAGGTCTCTCAAAACCAAAAGGACTAGTAAAACTAATTTTGTGTTGTGTTAAGTGACCTAGTTTCAATACAGTGACCACTGTATTGAACTTTTCATCTTACTGTAGATGCTTTGTGTTTAGCATTTTGATTGCCATCTTAATTAACTTCAGTGGAAACTGGGAGTTTCTCCATAGACAAAGTGAAGATAAGAGATAAAACAAAAATATAGGGATTTCTAAAATCTAACTAATAACCAATAAATATTTTCTCCTTCTGAGGATAAACAATCTTTTTAAGACCTTAATTATGCATTAATTATATATACTAGTTATAATTACCCAAGCATTTATAAATCCATTCTATTGTATTACAATGGGAATGTCAAGGTTTTGTCGTTTAACGTAATCTTTTAAAATATCTCACCTTTCTGTTTTGTGGGGAAGTAAGTATAGATAAGTAAAGACATTTACTCTTGAAATGATTTGTTATTAAATAAGAATCAAAACAAATCTACCTGTGATTTACAATATCTGTAAACGCTAGATGGAGCTCTATTACTAATGCCAATACTAATACTAATATATATGTATATGAGTATGTGTATGTGTTTGAAAACACACACTTAGGAAGGAACCTATTCTACAGATATTTTGAAAGTCAAAATGTAAATATGGAACCTATGTATGATAGCATTGTCAATTAAGCACTATTTCTTGTTAAAGATTATATGAACAGCAGTCCTATCTATTTTTCCATGCTACCTCTCACCCTCCTCAAATTCACAATTGCTTATATGTGAAACACAAAATTATACAAATAAGAAAGATCAACTTTTCTTTAAATCCCTGGATCATTTTGTTCTTCAAAATGACCTGTGTACTTTCAAGACACTGTAGGTGCATTTAAGATGTTTGTAAAATACAGTAGTATATAGTAGAAAAGACTTTTCATTCATATGCAAAGAAGCTGATTAAATAGGCAAAATACCTATATATTGTTACCCAAGACATAATTTAGAACCAGTCACAGAACTCCAGAAAATTCCAGAATAGAAATTTAATGACTCAAGTTGTTTTGTTTTGTTTGTTTTCATGGCAGAGTAGTTAGCATTTTTTTTTCTCCTAAAAAACGATATTAAATGGTTCTGAATAGTCATCTATCTGATTTTCTTCTTTGAGTTTTTCTATGGTTATGCTTCATCCACATAATCAAATAGAAGAATATAGAGGTAATTTTGGTTGTAGATTGAACTATGGATTATTTATCTAAAAAAAATTTCCTTTGGTTGTCACCCAGTATCTAGTCTTCCTTTATCATGTTGTAAAATATTTTTGCAAAGGACCTGAGTGTCCAGGTACAGATTACATTTTCCAACCTTCTTTTGTTAGTCCGTAAAACTAAATTGTTTCTGTGATGTATGCGTGATGTGTGCAATGTCCATGCTGTGACCTTAAAGGAAAGTAGTGTGCCCTCACCTTTTCCAGTAATCCTGCCCAATGGCTTTGATGCAGATATCCAGGCTTGAGCAGAGTCCCCGAGTGGCAGAAAGTGATATAATAAGATAGAAGAAACTATACTTCTGACACCATGAATCCACTATACTTAGGTTAGATTGCTTTTGACCAGATGATAACCTGAGAGAAAAATAAAATACTGCTTCCTTTAAGTCATTGTTATTTTGAGTTTCTTTGTTGTAACAACTGATCAATGATTATTGTAACGATCAATATTCTAAGTACTATGTGTTCCTTTGTTTTAGAAATGATTTCTAGGTGATTTGGTTCTATTTTGTATTAACACTTAATTTCAAAATAAAACAGAATCCATTTAGTGCTGATTATTTACTTTTCTAAGCCCATAGAACAAATGAAGGAAAGGACCTCAGAGAACATCTAATTTGATGCCATTTATAGAGGAAAAAAGCTAATTTAAAAAATGGACTTTGGTACTTTTTAGTATTTTTTTTTTAACAAGTGAATTAGAAAACAGAATTGGATATCAGAGAGAATGTGGTTCTTTCTCTTCTCTAAGTGGACACTCGAAAACCTTAGTTTTCCCATTTTTACATTGGAAATAGGAACTTTTCCACAAAGTATTTGTAGGGATTAAATAAAATAAGTAAAAAATGTGTTTTAGAGTTTGGCAAATCAGAGGCACTGCAAAATGGAAAGCATTGCAGAGTCATTATGTTCCTCAAAAATTTAAACTATTTCTAAAAAAAAATTATTTCTACCATTATTATTACTTGGAACCTGTCCATGATCATACACAAAAGAAATATCTCTCCAACACCAGATTCTAAACCAGTTGTAGTCTCAGATCTCTTGAACTGCTGCTCTTAGGAATAATAACAAAAGTTTTATTGCCTTGGTTTTTGCATTAAAATTTTGATTAAGGTTATCCTCAAGATCTGGCTAGTTTAAGAGACCCAGTTCTTTTCAAGTGTGGAATCTTAACACAGTTGTAATAATCCTGCATTAGAATTCATGGAAACATCTATGTTCTGTTATCTCTTAGTAACCCTAAGTAGATATATCTTCATAAAAATGAGTAAATAAAAAAAATAAATAAATCAACTCGAAGCCTGTGTGGGAAAAAGTGCTGAGGTACAAGAGTAAAAGATAAAGATTTAGAGACAAATATTTTCATTTGAAATAGATATTTTGCAAGTAACATAACCTTCATATTTTATTAAAAAATTGAAGTGAAGAAAAGTGGACTCTGTGTGTGTGAAACAAGATTAACCCACATTCAGGAAACAGGATGAGAGAAGAATAAACTGCATAGAAAGAAGTTCTTCTAAATAACTACTGAGTCACTAGTTGTGCTAACAAAACAAACAAAACCACCTATGAAATCAAGGACAATGAGAATTACTAGTATAATTTGAGAAAATAGTGCAAACATTTTATAAATAGTAGAAAATAAGAACATCAAATAGTTTACCCTTAGGTAAGAGAGAGGCAAAATTACTTAACTTGTTATCCCTCAAAAGATAAGGAAAACCCAAAATCCAATTGACCTAAAGAAAGCCAAATTGATAGGATAAGGAATGTGAGGGTAGTGATAAATTTGTAATCATAAAAATAAAACCAAGATATTAAGCCCAGTTCTGTATTCTAAAGGTATCTCACTTTCCAGATCTTTAAAATGAACAAAGCCCTACTAATCAGATTAAAGGAAGAAATATAAAAACAAATAAAACAAATGAGTAGAGGTTGTATTAAAGTTAGTGAGGATATTAGTAGTATGAACAATATATATTTAGAGCAAAATCTTAAGTTATCATGGCTGGCAGCTGATTTAACTGTCCCTCTCTGACCTTCTCCTGCCACCTTCTCTCCTTTTCCTTCACCTCAGTCCAACTATGTAGGCATTCTAGCTGTTACTTAAACAAGTCAATCACTTTCAGCCTCAGGGCCTTTGCATTTTGTTTGCTCTGTTTGGATCTTCCTGCCCCTACATGTCAAGCAGACTAACTTTCTTTATCCTGGTGTCTGTTCATGTTTTATCTTATTAGAGAGGCCTCTTTTAGAGGTTTAATATAAAACAAGCACTTATATTCCTGTCACTGTTTTCTTTAAACAACTCTATTTTTCTTCATAATACTTATTGCATACCATGTCATATATTTACCTGTTTTTCTGCCCCCTCCTTAAAATGTAAGAAACTGTTATCAGTTGTTTATTGTTTTACTAAATGTTTCCTAGTATTGACTATATTAATAAATGTGATAATTGTATACTTAGCTAACGTGGCTATTTCACCAAAATAGATAGTTATTTAGAAAATATGAATTACTGTAATAGAGTCTACAAGAAATAGCACACCCAAAGGCATTGAATTTAAAGAAGCAGGACAGAAAGTTCAAGACAGAACTTATAAGGATTAAATGAGCTAAGTAAAGCATTTGCTGTAGAGTTCAACAAGTCATAGGCACTGAAAAAATGCTAAGCATTATGGAATCATCATGATTTTCATCCTTTGGTATTGGGAGCTCCTCATACCCACCTTGCTCCATCCAGGAAGGGATTCATTTACCACCTAGCTTTACAAGATAACTTCTATAAACACCTAGTATTTTAACCCTGCCTACTTGACACCCAAATAGTTTGCTTTAGCAATAGCCTTTATCTCACACTATCCTGGTAAAATGGAAAAAAAAAAAAAAGGTGAGGAAGTCTGTATTATATCCAGCACTGCCTGGCCTCATCGTCCCTCTCTGTGGGATAAGATTGGGAGGCTTTTGGCTTCTGTTCCTGAAATGTGACTTGTATGTTTCCCTTCTAAAACCTATTCCTTAACTTACAATTATGAAATTGTAGACACAGGCTATGTTCCATGACACATGGTAACCTAATGTCATGTGGTCCTTGTCTTCCCCTATCTTAAATGACAATACACTTTTTACCTTAAAAATTGTATTGATTTAAAGTTATGTTACTTTATAACCAATTTTAGAAAATTAACCATGTAGAAAATGAATATACAGAAATTAATGCTATTTCATACTAGAGAAAGTCAGAATAAAAAATGCTTACTAGATTGCCTCTTGAAAAACTGATGACATCTGAGTGTATGGCGGAATAAAAGGAATGTATGTCCTGTCTATTTTTAAATTCTATTAGATTTAATTAGTTTTTAAAAATCATTCTCACAACAGACATTTTATTCTAGACAGTGCTTGAGGCACTTTCCTATAGTCCAGAAATCAATAAAGAGAGCAACTTCTCTACTTCTGCTTGTTTTGTTTACATGTGTGAATGTGTGTGTATGTGTGTGTGTGTGTGTGTAGTGTGTTTTAGCCTGAAGAGAGAGAGGCAGAATTAAATCTTGCTGCCTAATAAGCTGTAGAAAAAAGTGTGGTCTAACCATAGGAATATGCTATTTAAATCTCTCTTGTAAGTTTCCGTAGACCAGTTTTAGCTGTAACATGTCTGTTGGCAGAAACCTTAGCACTAAATGATTTTGAGTTTTAGATAATGCATCCTCAAGATTCACTGAACAAATTATTTGGTACTTTTTATATACTAGATGCCTTACTAAGCTTCATTACATATGTTCTCCTATTTAATGGTATGTGCAATGGACCTTGAGAACTTTGAGGGGAGTCCTAGAAGGGTTTACAAATAACAGGATGTCCTATTGCTAATGAACAGTATCTTTCCCTGGTTCTTTCCTCAACACGTATTTATACAGCGCCTACTGTGTGGCAGACATATAGAATCCAGGGAGCAACTATGGGAAAGGAGAATGTATGCAGACTGATCAGCAGCCTGGTTTAATGGTACCATTGGTTTGCAAAGTGCATTCTTTCTAATTAACTGGTCTTTAAATATTTTTCCATATTATCCTTGCCATTGAGATCATTAGAATTAACTTTGAAGGTCAGTAAGATGACAAATATAGCAAAAGTTTGACTTCGTATATTCCATATTTAAAGTTTTCAGTTTTAGCATATTTAATATATCTTGGAATAGTAAGTCAATTAACCACTGAGGAAACATTTGGTAATGGATTATTATCTATAAACAATACTTGTGGTATTCCAAGAAGAATACTCGTGCTACTAATTCCTTGAAACTGGTACCAGTACAAATGATACTACCCCTACATTGTTTACTAGTGATAAACTAGTCCTCAGGTAACTTCCTGATATATACTTAAAACAAAACCCAAACTCCTAATCATGGCCTCTCAGACTCAATATGACCCAGTCTCTGCTTACTGCTCCTGACTCATCTTTCTTTATACTTCTGGCTGTTTTATTACTCTCAAGCCATAGTCTGCCCATCTCGGGATTTTTGCTCATGCTGTTAAAATACTTTAGAATGCTCTTCTTCCAACTCTTTACACCATTAAGTTTTAAATTAGGTGTCAGCTCCTCAGGGAGACTTCTTTCCAACATCCTAAGTACGATAGTATCTCCCCTTCCCCAAAGTCAGCACTTATTTTATCTTTTTCACTGAACCCAGAAATTACCTCTCTTTGGGTATATTTTTTAATTTGTTTATATGTTTATTATCTATCTCTTTATCATGGAGCTTATATTTCTCTAGGCAAGTGATTTTACGTGTCCCATTCACTGAGAGTACCTAGCATATATTACACCTATGTGGAAATGGACTTGCTAATATTTATTGAACATTTATTATTTGATAGGTAGGTACTGAGATACATAGTTTACATGAACTCTGTTAGGTAATTTTCTAAACAGCCTCATTATTGTGTTAACATTGCTAATATCAACCTCATTTCTCCGATGGAAAAAACTGAGGATTAGAAATGTTAATAAATGCCCAAGGTCACAAAACCAGTACAGTCTGGAGCCAAGATGGTTTGGCTGCTACGTTTCGCCTTTCTCCAGTATTCTATCTGCATGAAACTGCATTCACAAAAGTTTCAACCTGGTTGGGCATGAAAGAGATAAAGAGGGAATATCTGCTAGTATATATTTGTAGGGATTTAAGGAGGTTTTTGCTATAAATTTTATAATATGACAATTTCATTCAATTTAATTCTCTATTTAATATTAAATGCATGTCAATCATATCCTCCTCTCTGCAAAATCAGTTATTAATTTGCAGAATGTTTCAAGTGAGTTGAAGGTAAAGAGAGGTATGAGGTATTGTTATTTTTCTAATATTTATTATTTAGAACATTCTTCATATTTTGAAGATGAATTCCAGTCATTAATTATTCCCTGTCATGTTGCCTTGGTTACAATTACTCATAGTAACTGAAGCTGTCAGATGCCACAGGCAGAGCATGAAGAATACTGGGTCAGATTAACACTGAGTTATACAGAATGAAAGTCTAGTCATCTTCCAATTTAAAGCTCTCAAAATTCTCCTGAAATGGTTTTATTAGAAACATATGGCATAAATACGTGTTTGGGTAATTTCCTTATTAAAAGACATTCACTTCAAGTTGGTGCCCCTTATTCTACACTAGAACATCTTGCCTTTCATAAATAATCTCATACAGCCACACATTCAGATATTTTGTACTTTACATTCATTTACAATAGACCTCAATTAGTGTGTTCCTGCTTAGTAAGTAAATATTTGGAGCACAGAGTGTAAGTGACAAAGATGCTACATAATTCCACCATAAGTAACCTGGATATGCAGTGCCAGCAAATTACTCCTGACTTGGAGAATAAGTGCCTACCCGCCACCCCCGCCCAAAAATGTGGACTGAAAAGCATTTTAAAATCCCCGACATCCATCAAAAAAATATGCTTGTACACCCAGAAGGAAATGAAATTAAAGGAAAACCCATGATAATACTGTTCATTTTTATGTATGCTGAGAAGCTTTAACTTTTATTATTTTTTTTTCCCCTCAAGTCCTATTATACCAAATAAATGCAAGACAGCTGGTTTACAAGTTTTGGGTCAGTCTCCAATCACCAGCATTATAAAGAAACAACATCCCATCTCCATTACTTTTTGTTGGAATTATTGTTACTTTATAGCTAGAATGTGGGTTTTTTTTGTGTGTGTGTGTGCCACTGGTCATCTCTCCTTTAGTAATAATAGTGCCAGCACCACTGACCTAGTAAGGTTATCATAAAAATGACAACTCAGGCTTGAGAACTATATTATACATCATTGGGAATTGATAGTACATACATAATGTGAGAATATTATCTAAAAACATGCTTCAGAAAAAAATGTGCTGAGATGTCAGGATAGACAGATTTTAAGACCATAGAACTCAATCATGGTTCCTGATCAAAAGTGATGGAGAAGATATTTGATATGGCTACCCGACCATACAGCATGTGAAAATAAGGGAGACAAGATGATAACCTCTTCTTTCAGGGACAAAATCCAGGTGTCTGGATAGGAAACAGCCTGGAGATAGAATGCTGATCTGGCTGTGTTTCATTCTGATAGTCTGCTTTGGTTGTTACCACGAACAGTCTTACTCAAAGTTCATGCAACCCGTTTCATGTAAATGTTTTACTGAAAATATGAAGTCATTGATGAAAAATATACATTTCCTTAAAATCAAGAGTCATGATGAAAATATTGAAAATGCCAGCAAAATGAGCAGAGAGAGATTATGGAACAACGTGTTCTAGTGCATCCTTAATCTGAATAGAAGAGTTATTGATTGTCAATAATTCATGTAGAAACTTTGAGGATGAGGACTAGAAATAGAATAAAATTTTGCCAGGGTAAGGTCAAATCTCAGCTCTTTGGATTTAGACATGCTGTTATAGGTGCCACCATCAATCATAGGTACCACATGCTGGGCTTGTAGTCTTCTCATTTCTATCTCCTCTCATATTCTATACTGAAAGCAATTCTAGAATTGGGACCATAAGCGGCTCAACTGCCCATTAGTTAGACAGAGCTTATACTACATGCATTCCTAATCTATATAACCTTCTTCTATTTCTCCAACTTTCACCTTCTCGTACCCTCAAAATATCTTTTCTCCCTTTTTCTGGAAACTCAGCTTCAAATACTCCAGAGTATAATTACTATAGAGGTGGTCATGGGGGCCTCCTTTCCATGCCTTAAAGAAATTTTAGGTGCCCAGGGCAATGGCTTCTCCTTGTTCCTCATCCTATGTTAAAAAAAAAAAAAGAAAAAAAAATTTCCCCAACTTTGCTTTGTATTCTGTACCAAACTATCTCATTTTTTTATGTCATATGAAATAGATACTTCTTATTCCTCATCTCACATAAGTAAAATAAAACTCAGAAAAATGTAATTCTTAGCCCTAATTCCCAAACCTGGACTTGACTACAGATCCTATAATGTCAAATCAGTGAGAATTTCTATGGTACATGAGCATTTTTTTATTTCAAGAATAATAATTCTATTTTTAAATCATTCTGAAAGGCAAATCATTCCCAAGGATGATAGAGAGGATTCTTAATTTATTGCACTTTCTTAAATTATTCCAAATTTTGTTTTAACTGTATTTAGCACTCATACTGAATATTTTAGATTTGACAAAGTACTTTATACTATTTTATTATTTATTTTTTATACTATTTCCTTTGGGTGAAACCATTATAGTATTGTCCCCTTTCCAACAGTGTACATGATTTAACAAATCCTTTTTTACGTCCATTCTTAGGAGATGCTATAAAACAGTTTGTCTCCTTCCTTTCCCCTTCCAACATTTAAAGAAGGTTAATTTGCATTACATTACTTCAGAGGACAATGTTTCTTTTTGCTAAGATCTTATTAATTTTTAATGAAATATCTAGCTATATCTAAGTGGGTAGCCACAGACAAGGATAAAATAAGATATAAGACAAAGAATTCCTAAAAATTCTATCTAGAAGAGAGCATATTCTCTGTAGTCATAGGTTTTTTTTTTTCTTTTTCTCTTTTTTTTTTTTTTTTCAAATTCTGGAAATGGATTTGTATAACAATTGTAAATCAAGAGCATTTTTTTTTAAAGATTTTATTTATTTGACAGAGAGAGAGACAGCAAGAAAGGGAACATAAGCAAAAGGAGTGGGAGAGGGAGAAGTAGGCTTCTTCCCACTGAGCAGGGAGCCCATTGTGCAGCTCAATCTAGGACCCTGGGATCATGACCTGAGCTGAAGGCAGTCGCTTAACTGACTGAGCCACCCAGGCACCCTGAGAGCATTTCATTTCAATATTAATAAATACATAAAAAAGATAACTAAATGTTCCTTAAAGTGCCATTCTAAAAGGGGCTGCTTTGATCAATTCAAGAAAGAAAGAAAGTGGAAATAAAAGTTTTTATCAAACAAATAAGAATGTTCGATCACTTTCAACCTAAGCCAACATAAATGACTTTTTTTCATATAGAACAGATTATGTTAGAGATGTTAGAAAGAAGAAACAAGCAGGACTTCTGGTCATGGCCAAATGAGGAGGTTGGCAAATCTCACAGAAAGCAACTATAATGCTGGGTAAAAGTGAGAAAAACAGATATTCCCATGCTCTGTAAGTTGATCATAGGCAATTTCTAAGAAGCATTTATGTTTGAAAAACTGCTGAATTGGGGGTATTAATAGTGAAATTCTGTGGTGTTTTATCTATGGCTTTTCCTCACAGTTGAATCAATGTAAAGATTTTACCAGGACAGGGCAAACTGAGAGGACAGACTGTTTTGTTACTGTTGTTAAAAAGGTCTCAATCTACTGGGAGAGATGGGCAATGTCTATAACCATGACACTGTTGATGAAATAGATAATCTTTGTGGTGTGTGAGTAGGGATGGCTAATGGTTCTGTTTGCTTGAAGTTGTGGTCATTCTTGGTTGAGGCTACGTGCATGCACAGTGGAGACCACAGAGAGCCCAGGATGTCTACATGCTCCTGGTTAACTCCAAGTCTGTGTTCGTGCACAGAGAATACTAGAAAATGATCAATAGAAAGAAAAAAGTAATAGGTTAATTATCTAGAATTTAAATAAAAACTTGAAATGAAAAACAACAAAAAAAGAAAAGGTGGCATCAGATTGAAAAAAAAAAAAAAACAACTGCCAAGTTTGGATGTGCATCCTAAACCATAAACAGATATATTGAAGCTTGTTAGCTCATTGTTATTGAGCACAATTTTTTCTCCATTTATTAGTAATCACTATATTATTCAGAAATAGAGATGACTCCTAGGAGGCCTGGTTTAAAAATGAAGCAAAGCTTAAGAACTAAACTAAACTAAACATAGTTCTTAGAGACTATAAATTGTGGAGCAGACTGATTTCACAGATTTAGTACAGGCAAGTTCCTAATCCCCGCCCCCCCCTGCCAAATGAAACAAGCAAACAAAAACCTACACAATTTTAAAAAAATAGTAACACATGGATGGAGGTAGAGAGTATAATGCTAATTGAAATAAGTGAGTCAAAGAAAGACAAATACCGTATGATTTCACTCATACGTGGAATTTAAGAAACAAATGAGTAAGGGGGAAAAATAGAGATAAGAGCAAGAAAGACACAAGCCAAGAAAGAGACTCTTAAATGTAGAGAACAAACTGAGTGTTAGCAAAGGGGAAATCAGTTGGGTGGTGAAATAGGTGATGGGAATTAAGGAGTGCGCTTGCCATGATGAGCACTGGGTGATGGAAGGAAATGTTGAATCACTATATTGTACACCGGAAACTAATATAACACCATATGTTAATTATGCTGGAATAAATTAAACAAAAAAATAATAAATACATAAATTTACTGGGATAAAAAAGACTCCAGTTTTGCTGCCATATATTATTTATAAAAAAAATTAAGAGACATGCAAAAAAAACAGGAAAAATAACTGGGAGGAAGTTTCAATAGATGTGGAGTTTAGCAGAAAAATATGTCAGAATAGCTACTGAAATAAGGTCAAAGAATAAAAGAAATCATATTTAAAAAAAAGAACCAAATGAAAATGTGGTGTTAAAGAAATGCAACAATTGAGGGATGCCCGGGCAGCTTAGTCAGTTAAGTGTTTGCGTTCGGGTCAGGTCATGATCATAGGGTCCTGGAATTGAGCCCCATGTAGGGTTCCCTGCTCAGCGGGGAGTCTGCTTCTCCCTTTTCCTTTCCCTCTACCCCTCTGGAATAAAGGAAGAAAACTACATGATCATCTCAATGACCGAAAAAGCACTTATCCAAATCCAATACATTGCTGTGATAAAAACTGGCAACCAGTTAGGAATAGGAGACTTTGTTAACTTGATAAAAGGCCTTCCTGAAAAACCACAGTTAACATCCTGCTAAATGATAAAAGACTGAATACCTTCTCCTTAAAATCAAGAACATGGTAACAATACCCAATCTTTCCACTTTTATTCAGCAAAGCACTGTTAGTTCTAGTCAATAAAGTAATCCCTCCCTCTCCTTTTCAAAAACAAAGTGATCCATATTGAAAAGTAAAACTATTTTTATTCATTTATAACATATTTGCTTGGGGAGAAAACACCAAATAATTATTTTTAAAGACATTTAGCAAAGTCACAGGGCAGAAAGCAAAATATAAAAATTAAAACCACCTATATCACATAATGGAAAAATAAGACTAGAACTAGGTACCCAAATAGTACTAGGTTCTTGATCACTCTCCTCCTTGTTAATTCAAAAAGCAATGACGTCTGACAATGAGGTACAAACACCAGAGCTCAGTTAGAAAGCAGTATGGCGGGGCACCTGGGTGGCTCAGTAGGTTAAAGCCTATATCTTCAGCTCAGGTCATGATCTCAAGGTCCTGGGATCAAGCTCCACATCAGGCTCTCTGCTCGGCAGGGAGCCTGTTTCCCCTTCTCTCTCTGCCTGCCTCTCTGGCTACTTGTGATCTCTCTCCTTTCTGTCAAATAAATAAATAAAATCTTAAAAAAAAAGGCAGTACTGCTGTAGTTGCTGAGACAAGGGGATTTCAAAGCTGAAATAAATGGTATTAGCAATGGGTACCTATCCGATAAAGCTATGGGTATTTTGAAAACATTGGAAGTTGATTTGGTTGAGGATCCAGCTAGCAGTCCAAATTGAAAGTTGATACAAAATCTTGCTCATTGGTGTGGAATAATCTCTTCCTCTGTGTCCCGTAATTCCTTTCTTCCCTCTAATCCCAATTTAGCTGCTTTAAGAAAAAGGTAATTAAGAGTGAAGCGAAAATCCTTCTTCCCCCAAAAGGGACCACAGCCATACACATTCATCTGAGTAAGCTGAGGAATTTGGGGGAGGCGAGAGACTCTGTTTGATGTAGGCAAACAGGTCACCATCCTGTGTGGCAAGAATGCCTGAATTCAACTGATAAAGTTTGGACAAATTGTGTGTAGGGGAAAGGAAACAAATATGATTTTGTGGGCAGAGCCTTTTGGGCCAACTTAATGTACTGTTGTTATGGTTTCCAATGCTGAAAATTTATTTTGTTTTGGTTTAACTTTACTGAGAAGTCAATAGGAAGGGTTGGGGGATGGCCCCAGGTCTTGTACCTCCTTGTAAAACACCTTTAGATATCTTCTTCACCCAGTCCTATACCCATCACTCAGTCATTTCATGGAGCAAAGGAATGCCCTTTGACTTGTGGTATGAATGAAACAGGGCAGATTGAACGACTGCACTCAGTCCCTTCAAATAAGAAATTTAATTCAATTATTTTAACTGTCAACTGTAAGGACTAACAGCTAGCCAAGAGTATACATGGAAGTAATGTCAACCTGTGCCTACAGACTGATGAAGGTTACACTAGGAGGGCTTCAACAATTGGAAACAACACTTTTTTGTCAGAGACACGTGTGCCCCTTGAATTCTACTTTTTGTGTGGATGTCAGGCATCAACTTGGAGTCCTCTCCAAAACACAATAACTTTCACCTTAGAGATGGTCATAAGTTACCTTGAAGTATTTAAGGAAACAATAGTTGTAGATCATGCATTCTTCAGATAACTGTAAAGATCTCCCAGAGGCAAAACAGATTCACTATTTAACCTTGTGGTCATTACTTCTACAAAGAGATCCATTCATTTAGAAAAAGTTGTCCAAATTTGTTTCTGACTTTAGCTTAAGAGAACAGTATTACCATCTCAGCTCTAAAAAGCATTCGGATCAGACTCAGTCCACTGAATAGGGCCCTTATGAATGAGAATTACCCTACATTTCCTCCCTTCAGGCTAAAGCAGAATCTGCACATTTACTACTAATACCTGTTTACCTGGATTAATTTTTGGACCAAGGGCAGTATCAACATAAAAGCTTAAGGAAAAGTCACCTGGCTTTTGAAGGTAGGCTATGATGATTTAAGGAAGCTTTTAAGCTGGCTTATTTTGGGTCCGTAGGCCAAGGATGAGGTCAATACTGCAGGTTAACCTCATCTTGCTGATCACTGTCCTGTTTGATTGTCAACTTAATTGCTATATGAGAAAAATTGAACAGATATAGTCCCAAGCCTCTGTTGTCCAGATTAATCAGAGTGGCCAGCAGAATGGTATAATTGTGGAAAATTTCATCAGAAGCCAAGAGCGTGTAGGAACAAAGGATGGATATTATTAAGAGACAATTCTCCATGGTTTCCTATTTTCTGTGCATCTTGCAAGTCAGGTCCTAACTGCTCTTTGTTCTGAATGTGTTTTCAACAATGTTTATAACGTTAACAGCCCTGGAAGACAGAGATAGTGTTTCCCACTGAAGCAAAAAAAAAAAAAAAAAGAAGAAGAAGAAGAAGAAAAAGAAAAGACATGATTGCTGACCACTTTAAAAGAACTGGTTCCCAAAGCACAGGGCTCCTCTCCTGAGAGCATATGCAAGCATCCTTCTGTGTCCATCTATGTCATTCCTCCAGAGCAAGGGGAAACGGAACAAATAAGCTGTTTATGCTCCTTTTTGTGCCATGAGTACTAAAGAGTTTTATCTCTTTCCCAAGATTCTTGTGTCTTCTACCAGCAGCTATGAATATGTGACTGGCTGATTTGTTAGCTTATAAATAGGATAAAATATCACAGTAACACCTTTCAGAATAAGAATAATTTTGCTTGGGCTTCTCCAAAATATACTTACCTCAGCTATCATCAAAAACAAATAAACAACCAAAAAACAACAACCAAAAAGCATGCTTTAATACCTCCTGAGAAGCTATTTTGTTAAATTTGAAGGAACATAGGCTTTGGAATCAGAACCACCTAAAATGAAAACCCAGGGTTGCTGCTTGTAAAAGCACAATAGCATCCATAACAAGGGGTATTGTGATGATGAAATGTTATGGTGTTAATAATCAAGCTCTTATTCAGCACCTGGCTTGCTGAAATCAATCAATGCTGCTTTTTTTTTTTTTCTCCTCTAAGAGTTCTTAAAGATTTGGACACTAAATTGAGACCATATAAATAAAAGGAGTGCAAATAAAAATATTTTATAGTATCCATATAAAGATCATATACTTTAATAAAGAAACTGAAAATACCTAGAAATAAAAATAGAGGAAAATCAACTATATAATTCCTTATATAGAACAAATACTTAATAATTTAATATATCTTTTATTTAGTTCCAAAGAGCCGATTTTAGAATATAAATATATTATTTATTTTATATATATCTAAATATGAATATCATATATTTAGAAAATAAATATATATGTTATAGAAAAATAAAATATACAATTTTGTATTCTAAAAAAGAACATTTTAACAGTGGTTTTGGTGAGTTTATTTTTAAGAAAGAAAATATATTAATGTCCCAAGTTAGAAAGTTTGGCTGTTTAATTTTGTTAAATCCACAAGTTAGAAATACAAATGAGACTTTCATAGGCTTTTCTTTAGCCCAGCCATCTGGACACTTGCTGTATTTTGATTAAAAGCAAAAAACCCATTTGACAAAAACCTATAATACAGTTAAATTTCAAGCCTCTAAAAAGAGAACACCAGAGATAAAATAATACATAAAAAGTCTGAAAAAAAAAATCATTGTTGCATCAAAAAAATTCCGTTAATTATAGTAATTATCTATGATTGGAACTTTTAGAACATCTACAGTGAAACAAGTGGCTATGCTTAAACATGCTCATTTCATTTTTCAATCACTTAAATGTAACTATTGTTAAGGAATTAGTTGGAAGTCATTAAGACAGTAACTTGCAAAAAACCAATTCTGGCATATGACAGAAACAAAATTGAAGGAAAATGTGCTCAAACATTATGATCTCAATCATTACATATAAATTAGTATAAAAATGAAGAAAATCCAATTGACAATTGACTTCAATTATATGTCTTTATTTAGGTATTAAGGTCGTTAATTCTACTAGCTAATTAAAATATGTAATGATATATGCAATTGCAATGAATGCTGATTCAATGAAGAGAGAGACCTTTTGTTGATTTAACAAGCATTTTGTCAGGTATCTATAATATGCATGGTATGTGGTTGTCATCATAGGTACAGAGAAAATGTGGTGGTGCTTCCAATTCTAATGACCCATTTGAATCAGGATGTGTCTAGAATTAGAAATCCTGGGGTGCCTGAGTGGTTCAATCAGTTAAGTGTCTGACTCTTGATGTTGGCTCTGGTCATGATCTCAGGGCTGTGAGACTGACTCCTGCATCTGGCTCCTCGCTGGGAGGAAAGCCTACTTAAGATTCACTCTCTCCCACTCCCTCTGCCTCTCCCCCACCTCTCTCTCTTTCTCTCTCCCATTTTCTGAAAAGAAAAAAAAAAAAGGAAAAGAAATCCCTTCAAAACTGGAAGTATATATTATTGAAAACACCTTGTTTTTGGATTGAAAACATCTTAAGAAATTGGTATTACATAAAATGACCTCTTTGTGAAAGTATCAAATTATAACTAAAAACTTGAAAAAAATTCAAATATAGAAGTAAATTAAAAGAATGAACAAAACAGTATATATAATCTCAATTTGTAAAATAAAGAATATTAAATTATATATAGGTGAAAGGGCTGCAGATAATCTTTGTGCTTTTTCGGATTTCCAAAATTTCAGCAATGGACAAATGTTTATTTTGTCATCTAAAGCAGTTATATCTAACAGGAAAAAGTTGGGGGCACCTGGCTGGCTCATTTGGAAGAGTGTATGACTCTTGATCTCAGGGTCGTAAGTTTGAGCCCCATGAGGGGTGTAGAGATTACTTAAATAAATAAAACTGTATAAATAAATAAAGGAAAAAGTCATGTATATATTATATCCCAGTCCCCCAGATACTTATCATGTTGAATACATAATTAACACTAATATATGAGTACAATTAAGGCAGCAAGATTCAAATGAGATGACCTGCATTTTGGTCTGAGTCCATTCATCAGCTCTTTGATCCTGAGCATAAGGTTTGGGGCCTATGTTCCTTTAATTATTTTTGATGGATTTGGACTAGGTGAGCTCTATAATCTTTTTCATGTCTGAGAAAATAATTATTATTCTTAAAGTAGCTAGAAGTCATATAGTGCTAGGTTCTTTTTAAAGTGTGTATGTATACTTTTTACACACTTACTTAATGATATCTATATACCAGAGTCACCACTATTTTCTCCATTTCATTTATTTATTGATCACAAGTAGGCACAGAGGCAGGCAGAGGGAGAGGGGGAAGCAGGCTCCCTGCTGAGCAGAGAGCCCAATGCCAGGCTTGATTCCAGGACCCTGAGATCATGACCTGAGCCAAAGGCAGAGGCTTAACCCACTGAGCCACCCAGGCACCACTGTTTTCTCCATTTTAGAGATAATGGAAATTCAAGCTTAAACATAATGAAGATAAACTTCAGAATCAGGTAGTCAGGCTTTAGGATCTATAATCTTAACTCCTATCTCATAATGCTTAAATTTTTAATATCTCTTCTTCACTAGTATATTGATTAAAATACTTATATTTCCAATAATAATTGTGTTAGGGTTCTCCAGAGAAACAGTATATATATGTGTCTATGTATCTATCTACCTATCTATCTAGAGAGAGATTGCATGATTGATTTTAAGGAATTGATTCACAGTTATAGAGGCTTGCAAGTCCAGAATCTGTAGTTCCAGTCTGAAGGATGTCAAGCTGGAGATCCAGGAAAGAAGTGTAGCAATTGGAAGTCTGAAGGCTGTCTGCTGTTACAATTTCCTCTTACTTAGGGAAGTCAGCCTTTTGTTTTCTTCAGGCCTTCAATTAATTTGGTGAGGCCCAAGTGCACTGTGGAGAACAATTTGTTTTATTCAAAGTCCACCGATTTAAATATTACTTTCATCCAAAAACACTCTCACAGAATCATCCAGAATAATGTTTTACCACATACCTGGGGTCCGTGGCCAAGCCAAAATGAGATAAGAAATTAACCATCACAATGACTAAGCACCAGTTACTTAAGATCATGGTGGTCCCTGATATTTAGATATCACAGTAGAGATATACTGGTCCCCTTAAACAGGTGTTACATGTCACTTTTCAACCTCTAGGACTTATACGTACTATAGTAACTTCATATCCTCTCTTGCTTATATAAACATACAAAATGGGTTTAGGTCCAGGTATACATCAGTTTACTAATAGACTTATTCCTAAAGATCTGTGCATACATTGAATTCTATCACATAATTCCCCATGTAAAGTCAGACATGTTTCTCTGTATTTCACACTGATTTCCAATTGGATGTGGCTCTCAGATTTTCAATCTTAAATTTTTATATTTCCATTTATTTTCATTTATTTATCTTATATAATGAATAAATCTGGGTTTCTGGGTGGCTCAGTGGGTTAAACACACAACTCTTGGTTTCAGCCCAGGTCATGATCTCAGGTTGTGAGACTGAACCCTGTATCAGGTTCCACATTTGTTGTGAATCCTGCTTGATTCTCTCCTCCATGCTCCTACCTTTCTCCCACTTGTATGCTCTCTCTCTCTTAAAAAACAAACAAACAAACAACAACAACATCAAAAAACTAAAACCCTTCACCAATTTCACTGAGATCTGTAATAGTGATTTGCTTTGGTAAATGGAAAGATATGAGTAAAATATTCAACCCAGTAGTTATTTGTTTAATGGCTGACATGAAATGAAGTTTACTTTCATAGATGAAATCAAAGTGAGAATTTTTATTTTTTAACCTACGCTTTCATAAGATACTTAGTGTTTTAAATTATTAGTGCTCTGGTGTATGTTTGTCTTGATCAAGTGATTCCTTACTCTGAGAAAACTACCTATTGGGCGGGTACAATGTATCAAGAACTGTTTTGGTTGCTGAGATTACCAATAGTAGGAAAAAAAAGATACTCCCTCCTCCCACAAAAATCAGTGCCTCGATAAAGCTTATATATAAGTTAGTTATAAAGAATAAATACATATGTGAAATGTATAGAATATTTTTAACAATTGCTATAGAAAAATAAAACAGAAAAGAGACAAGAAAAACACAAAGTAAAAGTACAGGTATGAGTAGAATGGGCTCAAGGAAGGACTTATGGAGAAAGTGGCCTTTCACAGTGGTGGAAGGTGCAAATAAAAAGGTCCTAATGCAGAAGTGTCCCCTGCAGTTTCTTAGGAAGGTCCAGTTGGCCTATGAGGCTGTTGAGCTGCATAAGTAAGAAGGAAGGGTAGTAGGAGATGAGGTCAGAAGGTCCCTGGAACATTGGGTTTGAGTTTGAGGGGCAAACAGCACCTTGTTCGAGACATTGGTTTTTACTTGGAGCAATAAGAGATACTACTGGCAAGTTTTGAACAGAGGATTGATGTTCAGTGACTACAATTTTACTAATCTCACTTGGGCCAGAGGGAAATGTGTTAGGAGAATAAAGCAGTAACTCAGGACCAGGCAAAACATGATGGTGCCTCAGACCAGGGTGGGCAAAGTGGGTGAAGAGAATAAGCTCATTTGGGACTAGACTTTGGAGATGAAGACTTTTGTGTTCGCTAAGAGAGAGTGAGAAATCAAGAACTGCTACAATCTGTAGAAGTGGAAGCAAAGGGAGAATGTGAGCAGAATAAGTTCCAGATTTTTTTCTTTTAACCAACACTTTTAAACACAATGGTAAAGTGAATGAAAATATGTAACTTCTCCTGCCATGCTTCACGCAGCTTGTAGGGACAAGCAGTCAAAGTTCCTGAATCAATAATTGTTTTGATTATACCGTTCCAGAGAAACAATGTATAAAAACATATTCCCGTGCAATTTCTCTGTAGTCTGTTCCTCCTGTCCCATCAAGTGTGACAGTGTATTATTATATATCGACATAAAACATCAATATGGATGATGTTATACAGGGGAGGAAAGCATTTTGGTGTGCTGATTTTGTCTTCATAATAACAGCATTGATCTGTGTTACCACTTGTCCGTTGTCTGCCGCTCACAGTTAATTTGCCCGTTATCTACATTGGTATGAGCGGTAATATGGTGAATGTCACATGGGATCTGCGATTCATAGGAACAGCTCCGCAGCCTAATGATTTTTGTCAATTGTGAATTAATTATTAATCTGATTTGTCTTGTTTGTTCAGATTTCTGCAAATGTTAGTGAATCAGGGTCTGCTCAAACTTTTAGTAGAATCGGCGTTTGATAATCGCAACCTTTTTTTTTTTTTTTTTTTGCTTTCCTCTTGCCTGATTAAATAAATTATTCTGGTACTTTTATGGCCTTGGGACTGCTATTTTCTCAATTTTATAATTATTTGTTCAAAATGAATTATCTGCTTAGTGGTTCTTATATTTTACACTCCTGTTTGTTTGGAACTTCTAACATTCTTCTTTCAATAGTATGAAGCCTTTCATCCTATTTTTAGGTCACCAAATCATAGTACCAACTGAGGAAGGGGCTTTGGAAGTTGAATTTACTCAGTTAATAGTTAAAAACTTAGGCAAGTCCCTATAGAGAGTACAAGGTCTTTATCTTATGCATATTTAATTAAATATACTTCACAGTCTTATCATAAGGATTTAACAGGAATATGTATTTCTTACTTTCTGCCTTATTTCCTTAGTTTCTGCCAATTGCTTCATCATTGTGCCTATTATGCTTGGAATGGGAAGCAGATCGTATTCCCTTTAAATCAAGTTATTTTCCTTCAGAGATGACTAAGGGCATGCCTGTCCATTTACACACAGCCTGTTATCAAATTATTAACTGAATTGGTGGAAAATCACAATTCATTAATTGGCATACAAATGACTATGTTAGAAATCATTATTACACTATTCACCTCATGCATGCATCTTCGATAGAGAGAACCTATAAGGAAAGCTGTACATTAACATGATCTACATTCTCTGGTTAAAAGCTAAGGATCCTTATACCCTGCTGGCTTTGGGGTGCTTTGGATTTTCATAGTATATTAGCTGAATTTGAAAGCACCTAGAAGTCTAGAAGGCTGAGAGGCCATGTTAAATTCCAGTTTAACTGAAGAACAAACTGGGCTTGCAGAGGTTATTCACACAGCCTGGCTTTCTAGTTCATTCGCATGGATGTGACAAGCAGAAAATTAGACACCTGGCAGCTACAAGGGTTTTGGTATTTGTTTTTAGATACATGGCCAAGATTACTTTGTGAGTGCCAAATTGCTACCTTAATTTAAAGGCAGAAAAACACATTAGATTTTTACCACCTAGAAAATCATCTTATATCCTTGCTTAAAAATATCTTCATCAGCAAAGAGATCGGATAATTTATTATTATTATTTTCAAAATTACCTTCCATCCATTTTGTATGGAAAATGGACCTTGTAAGGATTTGAACCTTGAGAAATGTCCGACAATACTAGTAACCTCCGGTAATAGGTTCTGGGTTTTGAAATGTTAATTTTATTGCTGGAATCCTATTAGGACAAAGAGTATAACTGAATGCCCTAGGGACTGATGGTGATAAGCAAAAGTCAAAGATCTGTTTTCGTTTTGTTTTGTTTTTCATTTTGCTTTCAGTGTGGTTTTATGTGGCTTTTCCATTGGACGCAATTCTCAGACTTAACACAAGGTGGAAAAGAAAGCAGTTATTAGATAGATCAAAACTATAGAAGTTAGACCTAACTCTAACATCCACTTGAAAGAAAACATAAAACACAGTGCGTTTGAGTTAAACAAAATCCAAGAGGAAAACATGACATTTATTTTTGCCTCAAGGTGATCGGTCAGAATTTAATGATAAAACATCTGATTATAAAGAAAAAGAAAACTGGTGACAAAATACTCTGAGAAATGCATCTTATTGCTTTATAACAAAGACATCTCTAAAAAAACGAGCTTTGAGTCCAGTTTCTGAAAGAAGATTTTTTTTTTCTGTCCTTTTGGTTATATTTTCAAGTTTGTTTAAGCTGAACAATTGTAACATGAATTTGCTTAAACAAGGGCAAATATGCTTGGCAAAAGCATTTGGGGCTTTTGAGTGCTTCCTAATTTGTACTATTGTTCCCTGTCCATCTATTTGCCTATGTAATGTTATGCAAAATTTGTCCTCGCAGCTCCCTTTTCAGGCCACACTCCTGTTCCTATTCAACATTCCCATTCCATTATATCTATTGCCTCAGAGTTGTTAACTCTGCCACTTTCACTGGCTCTGTGCTTAAACCAATTGTATCGATTTAGGGAGTATGTAACAGCTTTGGCTTCTACACAAGTCATTTCCCCAAACTTCCATTTCCTCTTTAAATTTCTTCCAGTGCAAATAAAATACAGGATTTGGTACTCTTGTACAAGTGATAGCTCTCCCTTAAAGCCGCTGTTGGCATCCTTTACATAAAGATTTCTCTTTTGATTTCTTTTCTAAGACTACTTGTTATCATGCTAATTATCTCAGGCACCTTTCAAAACTGGAGATCTTTCAGGAATCTGAAAGACTGGGAAAGAACCTATTACTTACTTTTTTCCTATTGCCTACATAAAAGCAAATGACCATAGCATGTTATTCAGGATCCTTCCTGCTCTGTCCCAAATCTCACTTTCAAATCTTATTGCCTTCTCCTTCCCTGGGCATTGCAAAGCTATTCCCTTCCATATTACTGTATGCTATTGCAAAACTTTGTTTTTTTCCTTAAGCTCTTTCCTCTAGTGGATATTCCTTTTCTGCTGTTTCTTACCCAGCACACTTCTACTTATCTTTTGAAAGTTCAACCTTAGTGTTATCTCTTCCATGAGGCCTTTTCTTCCTCTATGAAGTCTTATACTTACTTTTAAAAATAATTATTACTCTCCCCCAAAAAATAATTATTACTCTCCAAAAATCATAGCATTTTGAACGGCTCTTGGAGAGGCCTTAGGATCCAGAAGATGGTTAAATCACTCTGAATGAGGTTATTCCAGAATACATTGGCAATGAAACATGGAGAAATTCGAACTTACTACCACTCCCAGCAATGCAAGACATAGCCCGAGAGAATAGAACAGAACATGCCCTACCAAAAATTCATAAGTGACTTTACATCTCAAAAAAAGAAATTGAGGTTCAGAGATGAATTTCCAATGCAAAGACAGTCTCCTTTGCATGGGTAGTGAAGGAAAATGAATTTTATTGTACTCTAGGAACAGTCTTATAACATTATGGCTTCTTATCAGGAATTGAAGAAAATGACTTTGGCAAGAAGATGTATAGATTGTTGACAAGGAAGTTTCCTTGAGTCATTTCAAGATATGAAACAAAGGGAATATACTTAAGGAAGAAATGTCTACCTGCATAAGTATATTGTTTATGACTATGTTTTATTCAGTTATGAAAATCTTGTTTCAAATTAACTAGATAATAAAGGTCAAAGAAGAATCAGCATTATATGGGAGATCTACTCCTTAATGCAAAGATTGAGTGCAACTTTAATTTAATCAGGGGTGGGAGTGATGCTCTCTTGTCATTTCTCCTATTCTTAAGAACAGACTTAAGTATTAAATGACTGAGAGAAAAAAAATCTGGAACTAGGCAAAAGGGACAAAATATAGTCTCACACAATTTGTTATACAAGGAAGAAGGGCTGACTTCAGAAATGGGTGGGTAAGTACTATTGTAATAGGAGTCATAGGGAAGAAGGAAGTGGCATTCAGTAACTTTTAATATCTGTTGCTCAATATTGGCCATATCTTGGTTGAATTAGCAGTGAGAAAGATTACGGAAGATGGGGCCAAAAAGTCAGCCATGGGCCACTGCACCCAAAGACAAATTTTCTTAGAAAGCCTACTCAGAAATTAGACTTTATCAGGCAATGCTTAAGTTCTTCATAATTAGTCATAATCAGTCTCTCTTGTGGTATAGAACTGAGCATGCAAATGGGACAAGCTTTTGGAAAATGAGGAAGATGGAGATACGATAATTGGGATGGAGGCTGAGAGTCACTCCTTTTGTCAACACATACAGAAGAACTGTACAGGACTAATGAACAAGTGGACTAAGATTTAGTGGACAGATTTAGATTCAACACATAATTTTAGGAAAAACTGGCAGGGTAATTTCACCACCAGTATACCTGTCCAAAACATAACAAGAAAAAAGAAAACTATTAGTATCTAATTCCATAAGATAACTACCACCTCTACACCGATATCTTTTTGTTGTTGTTGTTTTGTCGCAAAAGAATTGAACAAAGGGGAAGAATTCCTTTCCCATGAAAAATGCCTTTCTTCTGGAAAAATCGATATAGGACCAATAAGTGAACTGTCTATGATGATATTGGGTGACTTCTGACACCTGAGAAAAGTCTCTGCTATCTTAAATTCCAAGTTAGTTTTTCTTTTTTCTAAAGGACTCAAAAATTCCCTCACTTGTTTATGACCTCAAATGTATGTGGAAGTTTGTTTTTGAAAATCTTATTTATAGTTCATATAAATAAACCTCACCAATGAGCTTTTTAAATTATAGGATTAGTTTTCCTTAGTTTTTTCTGCTTTCATGTTATTTTCTTTTTCTGCCCAGCTAATCTCTGCAAACTTCTGATATGGCCAAAGTTACACTATCTACTTATTTTATTAATTTCCCTTTCTACTATACTGGATTGTGACCTCTAGAGAACAGAATTTATATCTTTTTTTTAATTTGCATGATCCTAGCATCTATTATAAAGCTTTATATTTATCATTTGATAAATGACTCCTTTAACTCATTTTATATAAAATTCTGAGAAGTAGGATAGCCCTATACAAAATTTTGGGAAGTAGGCTTTTCTACTTATCTGTGTCTGTGTAATAAGTTATATAACACTTAGAGGTTTAAGGCAACACCATAATTTTGTGGGTCAGGAATTCATACAGGCACATCACTAAATCATCATCTGGGTGATTGTTATGTTCCCATTGCTAGTATTCATCTGGTGACTGGGATGGGCTCACCTGGACTCCCTCCACCTCCTTGCAAGCTCAAGATCTTTCCAGCAAGTCAGACCTTTTATATGATGGCTGGGGGTTCCCAAGAAATAAGGTAAAGGCTAACTTGACAGTCTCTTTGAAGTACAGGTTCAAATCGGCCATATTCCATTAGTTGGAGTACTCACAAATAAGCCCAGACTCAAGAGAAGGAAAATAGATGGCATAACAATGAGAGGAGTATAAAACACTTATGATGGTTTTCAATCTGCCATATGTGAGAAGAGAAAGAAACATGGTATATACTTTCTTCTATGCCTGGATTAGATCTTTGTGAAAGCCTGAATAGGAAACTCTTTTTTTTTTTTTTTAGAAAGGCAAGATATTTGTTCATTTTATTTTATTGTTTAAGCAAATTTGGCATATATTTCTCTGGCCTCAATTACTTTAATTGTTTAAGGTCCTACAGTATGTAGGTTAATCTGAATTTATTATATTTAAAAAAATTTTAAAAGATTTTATTTATCAGAGAGAGAGAGAGATCACAAGTAGGCAGAGAGGCAGGCAGAGAGAGAGGGGGAAGCAGGGTCCCTGCTGATCAGAGAGCCTGATGTAGGGCTCAATCCCAGGATCCTGAGATCATGACCTGAGCCGAAGACAGAGGCTTTAACCATCTGACACACTCAGGCACCCCCACTTCCAGATGTTCTTTATCTCAATTCTATATTATTCTTTCATGTCCTTGCTCATAAGCTTATCAAGTGAAATGCTAGTATTTACCTTTACATTTCTGTTAATTTATTTTTATTTTTGTTTAAACATTTTAATAAGTAAAATCAAATATATTTCAACATGGGGCAGAGTAGTAACAATAAACTAAATATAAAGCAAATTTAAACTTTGTAACTTGGCACACAAGAACTCTGCAAATTTGTTTCCAAATTATTTCACACTCTTTCCCCAGGTAAACACATCTTAGTCAGTCCCTGCGATATGCCTCAAATACCCTTTGCCTTCTCCCAGATCTCTGCCTAAGCTGATGCCATTTCTTTGACTCCATTGATGGGACCCCAGTTATCTTTTGACATCCTGCTCAAATGTCACTATTTTTATGAAATTCTGAATCTCAAAATTATTCCTTCCTTCCCCTCCCCCCCCAGGCATTACTAAACAGCTTTCTCTGTACTTCTTAATGTGGTTCTTATGTTATAACGTTGTCATACTGATATTTATAAAGCAGTTTTCTTTACAAAAATAAAATGCTACAGATGAACAGAAATTGTGTGATTTGTGCAGGGTAAAAGCTCTGCAGAGGTTGGACTTAATAAATAGATGGATGAATCAAGAACTCAATAGTAGGGTACTTTTAATAGTTGTCTCTTAGTTGAAAATACATGAACTATATTGGTAAAGCAATTTTTGGAAAAAAAATCTAGGAGAAGGTGCAGCAGAGAATTCAGACATTTTATTAGGTAGAATCTCTGCCTATGTTCTCCAAAGGAGAGAAGAGTCTTTTATCAAACACTAATAAAATACTTTTCCTTGTACATTGAAAGTTCAAACATAAAAAAAAAAGGATGTCAAATCATATTTGGTATATTTAAGTATATTAGTGCATTCTTATTGTATATGTAAAAATGTCCTTGTACATAATTATCAGTATTTAAAAGCATTTAATCATTAATTTGAATCATCAAACTTAATAAATTTAAGAAAATTAATAGTTTTATTTTGTCTTATAAATTTAAATATCTTCAGCATTAACCATGTTTTTATAATTTGCAAATATAATCAACAATGCATAGATTTTATTAGAGATTTGGTATAAAATCTTTGTTTGGATTTTTAAATATTTGTTGTCCCTAAATTAAGATATGGCTGAGATTAGTAAAGCAATGATATTTTGTACACTTTGGGAAACACAGACCTTTAACTTAATAAGAATGTTCTTTCTTCATTGTATTTTGAAGAAGTGATACTAAATGCAACTAGAGAATAAGCCCCAAATATCTGTATGAATTATGTTGAAATTTCACGAAAAATTTAGTTTGCATTGATTTTCCCATGACAGTAGCTACTAATTTATGTATGACTAACTAAAACATATTACTGACTGTCCTAAGAAAGTACAAAATTTAAAGTTTTTGCATGGCCAGAATAGATATGAATAACTTTAAGATATTATTAAAAGTCTTTTACAAGTCTTTAACATTTACAGAAATGTCTCACTTTGCGCCAATATAACCCATTTTCACTCTGTCAATGGTTCAAATGGTTTTAGTCCCACACTGAATGTCTCTTTAGGAAGGCCCCTGGTCTCTCAAAGGCAGTTTACATAATGAAAAGGAAATTTAAATGACTTTTTTCCAGAAGTGCGGAACAATTTAGTAGTCTCTAGGAAATGAGTATCAATGGACAGCTTGGTAGTCATATGAAACTTGTTCAAATCCCATCAACTTATAACTCCCTGCAGTTTCCTTTGTAAAAGGTGCTCATATTTGTTTCTAGAACTTCTTTTCTTTTTTCCTTTGAAACAGTAATCTTTATATTGACTAGTTTGTAAATGTTACTAATTCCTTGTTGTATCTAGACTATTGTTGAAGAATCAAGTCTGGGGAATGTTTGAGGAATAAAAATAAGAATATTCATGATTCCACAGATAGTAATACCAAACAACTGACTAGGTTAATGCCTAATTAGTTAATACCTAATAACCTCCAAATATGGAACACTGACTCTCCGTCAAGTGCTATAGTGATCATTTCACATACATTATCTCATTCTATATTGGTGATCATATGGGAAGATAGTTTTATTTTCCCTTCTCAGTAGATGAAGAAACAGAGGCTTAAGGAAACTGAGCATCTGGACAAATTAAATGCCAATTAAATGATGGAAATGGGATTCAAACTCAGGCCTCACAGACTAAGTCACGTGCACATGTGCAGCACATATATAACTCCATTCATTCATTCATTCATTCACTTAGTCATTAGAAGTCTGAATTTCTAACATATAGCAGGCTGAAGGGAAAACAATAAAAAGACAAGGTTCATGCTTAAGTTCAATTTAGGTCAACAAAATCTTATCAGTATTTACTGGGCTAGGTATTGTATGAGACACTAGTGATAATTATTTAACTAATTAGAAAATGTGTTAAATTCAGTAGAGTAATATACATAGGGCACTTTAAAGGAACAGAGGAGAGACAGGAGATAGAAAGACAATGAAAGTGTGGTTATTGAATTGGATTTTAAAGGATATTGGAAAAGCCACAGGTGTGAGAGGCTTCTAAATGGAGTGAGGGTATATACAAAGATACAGAGATGAAAATGCATGTGTATAAACACTGCGTATGACTTAATGCAGGATTTGAGATGAGGCTGGAAAGAACCTTTGTTCAGGTTTTCCCATTTTATACGACAGTCTTTCAAATCCTGTTTTGTCCAACTGCAAATTTTTACCTATTAGATGCTGAAGATAAGGCTTATGATTTTATACTCTAGAGTCACACTAAGTGGGTTCAAATACCACTGTCATCATTAATGAGTTGAGTGATCTAGGGCCAGGTTTGTTGTTGTTATTGTTCATCTGATGGATGAACAGTATGTTCATTCATATGTTCATATGATGTCAATTTTGCATTAAAGTAATTAATAAATCTTATATTTTTTATTTTTTAAAGATTTTATTTATTTATTTGACAGAGAGAGAGAGATCACAAGCGGGCAGAGAGGCAGGCAGAGAGAGGGGGAAGCAGGCTCCCTGCTGAGCAGAGCCCGATGTGGGGCTTGATCCCAGGACCATGAGACCATGACCTGAGCCTAAGCCAGAGGCTTTAACCCACTGAGCCACCCAGGCACCCCATTTATATTTTTTTAGAACTGTAGCTCCTGCATTAAGTCTAACTATCCCTATAGAATTAATTGTTCATTTCTTTATGTGTCACTTCCACATACATATGGTAGATACAAAATAGAAGAATGAAAGAACGGAGGTATTATTTATCAGTGCGTAAGCACTGAATATTTCAAAGTTCATAATTTTCCCAAACAATTGAAATCAACATGTGTGATCTGGTTATCCCTTTAATATTTTAGAAATTGTACAACATATCTCATATAATTTATAATTTCACACACACGCATTCACATAAATAGACTTAAACAGTTAATGAAGTTATCTTTTGAACTTCTACAAAGCAGGTAGGGAATTGTAACCCAGGTAGTTCTTTTAGTTCATTTGGCAAAACTGATTATAAGTCTCATAAAATGATTTTCATAAAAAATAGGAAATACCAGACTTATTGCATGAAATACTTTCCTGTGGAAATGTTTTTTACAGTCAAAAGTAAAAAAGTATTATCGTTCAACTAACAGATGCAAAATTATACAGAGGAAACAATTCCAAACTGGTCAAAATCTCATTATAATTGTATGAGGAGAATTATGTATGCCCCATTTACAATTTTTCTTTATAGCAGAATATCAAGTAATCCGTGATTTGAGAGCAAACTTTAGTTTTATTCTAGACCTACTTGACCTTGTAAGTGTTTCTTGATTTTAAAGGATGACATTTAATTAAAGCTTGCCTTGCTGAAGTACGGTAATTATTGGTGCAGATAAAAAAGATTTACAGAAACCCAAGCCAGTGGATTGGTAAGAGCAACACAGATTTTTCTTAACATCATGATGTATCATTTGCAAATTGTGATATACTATCTAGCTTTGTATCATTTAAAAGCATATCAAGTTTGCTGGTTGAATTAGCACACAAGATTGTGGAAGAGGCATTTCAATTAAACCAAAGTCAAACATACTTCAAGAATTTTCTACCTTTATTTGTAATGCTGTGCATAAAATTATTCGAGCATCACAATGAAGAATGAGAACTCATGGAGTATAAAATCGGACCAAAGTCTTTCCCCTTAATAGATGATATCTTTCCTTCTTCATAGTTTGCTGCTCTTCAATGAATGACATTTAGTAATATGTATGAGTAATTGCTAAGTTTACTGCTCATTACCTCTTTAAAAATCCAAGGAAGTAGTAAGCACGCTTTGATCTTTTTATGAGAAAACTATTTTCATTATAAAGATCAAAACAAAATAAGTGATTTTTATTTGTAGTTTAATAACTTAGCTACTGATTCTTTATGATACCAAAATACTATGATTACTCTTTCAATTACATTTGTGCAGACTCTCAAAAAAAAAAGTACTCAAAAGGCAATCTTTTCCTTTTATACAAAAAATGATTTTAAAATCCTTCAAAATTATAATACTATAGTAAAGAGAGATGTCCTAATAAAATTGTGTTTGACTTATTTTCCCAGAAATGTATGATAAATATTCTTCATACCTATATTCATAACTAAAGATATCATGGGAAAATAATGTAAAGATATCAACTCTGTAAGATTAGTGTGTGAAATCTTAGTGTGGAAAATGGAAAGAATATTTCCATTTTCCAGCTTGATATTCTCTTCACATTACATACAAAATTATTTAAAACATTTTTGATTTGTGTATAAACTATAATTTTGATGGGTAATATCATTAAAGAGAAAAATTTTAACATTTTTTTAAACAATTTTACCCTCATTGACATTGTTTAATCACTATTCATATTGGTATCTCTTAACAGATTCTACATGTTAACACAGTACTTCATAATCATTTATTGTTGAGCCCAAGATAACAGGTGTTTAGCATATTGTATTTTGAATTGATACCACTGTATAAGGAATTCTTGGTTCTCAGGGTATTTTATAGATGTTTTCAGAACTACCGTAATGACTAAAATAACAAATGGGTGTAAAATAAGTTTAGTTAATTATACCTTTTCTAATTTCAGAACAGTGACATCTATCAGTTTGCCTACATAGGTCCTAGGTTATAATTATCATTCAGTTTGATTTCTCTAATCTCTAAATCAGATAGAAGAAAAGCATATATTATTAGATGAGACTGAGGTTCAAGCCATCATCACATTACGGTGTTAATCTCCTACAGGATCAGCTATTGATTTTATTTCATGATTCTGGAAGGCATAACTTATCTTCCAGGAAAGGTGAGAGTGAATATTAAAGTAGCCTTTATTTTATGAGTATAGCATGATGATGATGAAGATCATATCATAAGGCAATAATGAACAATAATAAAACTAGCTACTTTGAGGTCCAAATTAAAATTAACAAAGGAAGACAAGATCCACAATTTAGGGAAAAATCTACCTCTTTTCTTATACATTTGTAGTGAAGGACAGTTAAAAATAGAAAGTTGCCCAGTAAGGACTGCATAGTATTCAAGTTGATCCTTACCACTTTTTTGTGGTAAAATATAAGACACAATATGAAATGCTTCTGCTAGAAAATTCCTTTACAAACATTGATTTAATGACTACCGAGTGCCAAGGAACGAGGATCATTCCAATACTATTCTTCAAATTTTTTAACCACATTTACATTCCAAACTTTTGGCAACAGAATTGCCCCTCTTTGATTCTGCCTAGAAGAAAAAGAAGTAATGCATAGGAGGCAAACCTTAATTACCCTTACATTTTTAAAATCATGTTTATCTTTCTTGTTTTTGTTTTGAATTAATATTTTATTATAATCTTTCAACTAAAAAAAATTCCTGGAAGAGGAAATTAAGATTCAAAAAGATTACAAGATGTAATTAATATCATAAGGAAAGATTTTCATATCCCATCTTTTTTTATAAAGGATTTCTCACAGTGCAAGTTTAAATGAAGATAAGAGAAAGGTGATGGAACATTTGGTTAAGGGGGAATCAGAGGAGGAGCAAGATGTTAGAAGAGAAGAGTTGTGCAAACACTTTAGTAAACTAAGAACAAAAAATCATTGAGAAGGAAAAGAAGAAAGATACAGTAGAAAGAGGTGTTAGAGCTTGGTCATGAAGGGAGAAGAAGACAAGTTGAAAGAAACTCCTTTGAGTGAAGATGTCTTCCTTAAAAATACCAATAAAGATGAGAAAAGGATAAGGAAAGTCATACATATTCAACAAGAAAAAGGAATATTGAGAACACAGGCAATGAAAAGATGATCATATTACATAAGATTAAAAAGGTGAACTCTTGGTACTTACCTCCTAAGAGATGTACAGATTAACCTTCCAAGAACTTCAGCTACTTAGCGCATAAAGACAATTCATTTGGGGAGTTCCTGGGTTGCTCAGTCAGTTAAGCTTCTGCCTTTGGCTCAGGTCATGATCTTTAGGGCCCTGGAATTTAACCCTGCATTGGGCTTCTCTGCTCAATAGGAAATCTACTTCTCCCTGTGCCCCTTGTGCTCTCTTTCTCAAACAAATAAACAAAAAATCTTTAAAAAATGATAATTTATTTGGCTGTTTCTCTTATACTGTGTTAGTCTAAATTAGAAGGTACAAATTCTATTTCAGTTTCCAGATCCCACAAAGATAGCAGATTCCATTTTACCATTGACGAAGGCCTGGGAAAGAAAGTGAATTAGAGAATTACATGGGTCCATCATTGATATACACTGTTGATGGATTTAGTGTTTCTATCAAATGAGAAGACTTCTAGAATTGAGGATACTAAATTTACTTCCTTTAATTAAATGGAGACAATAAGAATAGAATTTTTCTTTTATCAGACACACCTGAGTAAGTCGACAATGAATCAGAAAGAACGAACGCAGGTTACAAAACATTAGTAAATTGTGAAAAAGCTTCTTCCTGGCCATTTCTCAAATTCTTAAAACTGTTCTAAAGGGCTTAACCTCTGAAAACCCCAAGAAGCAGTACCTCAAAGACTCTATGACAAGGAACACATGTAAATACAGACATGATAGACATGAAAGATGATAGTTACTAAAAAAAAATGAGTATTGGTTAAAAAATAAAAAAGGGTTAAAATAAAAATAAAAAAGAAATGAGTTCTGAACTTTTTTTGTTCAGGTAAGAAAGCCTCTGAGGAACAGGCGGGCCGAAGGTGGGGAAGAGAGAACCTAGCATACAGAGTTAAGTTTTATCTTTTTGTTCCAATGAATGACTTTTCAAGCTATAGGATCTCAAAAATGGTGCCTCTCCTCTGATGCTCCTAGTAGACTGTAAGATGAAGGCGAGATATACCATGATTTAAACTACGGTAGGGTATGTTTGATAAAGCAGAGACCTGGGAGCACTGATTGCTCTAGCATCAACCTTAGAGCACGTAACAGGTGAAGGAGAAGCAGTAATGCCAGGCTTTCAAGGAAGGAGGAGATGAGTCTTTTATATAGGCAGGCATCAGAACGAGGACCTAAGCAATAGGAGTCAAAAGCTAGACAAGTAAACTTATCACAGGCATTGGAACCCTGACTCAAGCTGAACCCCCACTGTTTCTGAACAAGTGAAGTTCACCTAACAAAGACATTGTATCTTCTTATAACATGCAGCACAGCTGGTTGGAATTGTTTGATTCCAAACAATTGGAAGGTGAAAAAGCCAGAGTACTAGAGTTTTATAATCATAACTTAAAATACTATGTAGATGACAATGATTTCCAAAAGTAGGTCCTGATCTGACACATTGTGTCTATATCCGGGAGTACAGATATTTGAATTGCAATTCCTTTTTAGATCCATTCCAAGCACAGCAAATCTTCAGAAACATTTTCAAATGGAAATATAGAAGCAACTCAGATTAATTTTTACTCAGGTCACTTCCTTCTGCAGAAGGCAATCCAGGTATGGTGGGAAAAAAAAAAAAAACAAATCTTTTAAAATAGTCCTCTGAGATGAGTTCTGGTTCTCACAAGAAAGTTTTGTGATCTTCAGCTAGTTACCTCTCTGACCTATGGAAAATTTTCGAATGCATAAAATGGGACTAAAATGCAATTTTGGTGTTTAACTGCTGACAGATTTAAAGTGCCATCTCTTCTACTTTACCTTTGCCTCACATATGAGCAAGCTAGGGAAGAAAAAAAAAGTCTTTGGTCAGGGCAGGAAATTCAAGCCATGCAGCATCTATAAGCCCAGCCCCAAATCTAAGTACTATCAAAACCCAAAATTCTTTCTCCTTCCTTGCTTCTTGGGCCATTTTCAGACCTGCTTGGGCCCACAGTTCTGTTCCCAAAAAAGTCCCAGCTAGTAAATGATGAATATTTTCACATCCCCTGGGTGTGCATATGTGTATAGTATCATCAATTTCAACATCTGAACCAAATTTTGGGTTGGGAGACCCCAATAGGGTGTGACCCCGACAGGGTAAGTCAATAAAACCCTACCACAATGTAATAACTGCGGTCCAAAAATTCTACCAAGTAAATTGCAGGCTTTTATTAATGCCAGATTAATGACAAGCGATACTTTTTTCATTCAATCTTCACTATAGTGATAAAACAAAGATAGTGAAATTTCCATGCATGTACTTGATGATACACTGAGAAAGCTCCAAGTGATCATGAAACCATCAATTCTAAATCAATCTTTCCCTTTCCAACAGAAGACAAGAACATTAGCCCTCTCCTTTTTGAAAACATGGGCTGAGCTGAGGTAGGGAGCCAATTGAGTATATTTGCATTGTCTCAGGGAATATATCTTTGGAAGTTTCCTTACTACTTATCTTTTAAGAATGCTTTGAAGATTAAAGAACAGTGTCTAATCAAAATAGTATGTCCATATGTCAGTAAGGTGTACTTCTTCATGTATCCTCCTGCTTCAATGCTCATAATATGTAGGTAATCCTGAGATCACAAACTCATAAATCTTACTATAGTAACTAAGTGAGGGAGTGGATAGCCAGATGCTTTCTATTACTTTCAGGAATAATTTCTAAATAATATATATTACATAGACTTTCACTTTCAGTAGCTGTAACTCTATGATACTATTCCATAGAGGGAATAAAGAATTTAGATTTTACCAACTCTTTTAGGCTTGAGAGAATAGAGCTAATAAAAGTTCTACAGCATCTCCGTGGGGAAGGAAATAGAAATTCATAAAAATCTACCCTTTGACTTTCTGAATGGCATTTGTCTTAGCACTCCTCTTATAATTTGAAATCATGAGAGTTGTCATAACAGAGGAAAAAGCTGGTTTAAAAACTCCAGTACCATTTGTTGAGGAGCAAAATAGCTGCTGATATTTCATTTTTGTAAAACCCATATGAATTATAAATATATGGTATATAGCAAACACTAGGAACAGTGATACTTAATGATTCAACACATGGATGGTGGGGGATAGAAATATAGTTGAACTAATTTATGAATACTAACTCATTTCATAAATATATATTAAGTACTTCCTGTATGCTGTCTACTGTGATGAGATCTGGTTGATAAGATAAAAATGGAAGTACATGTGGATTTTAGACTCAATACTCAAGCAACTGAAAATTTATAAGGGAGATTTGCTGAAAATTACCATATATTTATATATAATATATATGTCTATATATTATATATAGTGTATATATGGTATATATATGGTATAATATATAATATATATAATATATATGGTATAATATATATATATATATATACACCATAATATATTATGGTATATATATTGGTATATATATTATATAATTATGGTATATATATTGGTATATATTATATATCTATATATGGTATATATATTATATATTATATATGGTATAATATGTCTATATAATTGTCTTATTATATATACCATATATATATATACCATATATAATTATATGGTATAATATGTCTATATATATTATATATAAATATATGGTAATTTTCAGCAAATCTCTCTTACTTCTAAATTTTAAACACACACACATATATATGTAAAATAATAGAGATAAGTGTGGGTTTTTTTTAGATTTTATTTATTTATTTGACAGAGAGGAGAGAGATCACAAGTAGGCAGAGAGGCAGGCAGAGAGAGAGGGGGGAGCAGGCTCCCTGTTGAGCAGAGAGCCCGATGCAGGGCTCAATCCCAGGACCTTGAGATCATGACCTGAGCTGAAGGCAGAGGCTTTAACCCACTGAGCCACCCAGGGGCCCCAAGATAAGTGTGTTTTTAAAAAGGTTTGGCAAACAAGAACAAGTAAGTTGGATGTTAAGGGTATATAAACTAATAACTAAATACTTGAATTAAGCACTAGAAAATAGAAATTTGAAAGGATAGGCAGAAAATGAAAATATATGAGTGATATCAGGGAAAATGAGAATTACTGGTATGGGATGATGGAAAGCTAAAAAAGAAAGGTGTTGGTCACTGATAGCCTTTATTGCTAGAGAAAGTGCTGTTTATTACAAAAGGAATAGTGATGATGTTTAACTGTGCAATAGTGAATTTTAGGCACTGAACTAAAATGTGTTTTCCAAGGAAAATTTAAATATGAATCTAAAGCTAAAATGAAATTTGTGAACTATCATGATATTGGTTAATAGGTTAATTATATAATTCTCTTAGAGGAAAATATAGGTAAAGAAGAATATATTTTGAGGTGTATCTGTGGGTAGAGTGTGGGATACAAAGAAGGATATTGTGTAGGAATCAAAAGCAAGAAGATAAAGAGTTGGGAGAATAGATGCCATAGACACTAAGTTAAAAGAAACCAGTGGTGGTATATCTATGAGGAATTGTGTTCTAATGGCAGTTCAATTACATTCTCAGAAGGAATTAGGATATTTATTCCTTTGGATTCTGAAAGTATTTTGTGACTTCATTCAGACTATAGGTATTCATTTACTTATTCACTTCGCAAATACTTATTAATGTTTTGCTCTTCTGTGCATGGGGGATACAGTATAAAGATTATACCACCTGTCACTCTTGGATTTACAGAAGCTAAACTACATGGGGTGGAGAATTTGGGGAAAGTTTAATAGAATAGAAAATATTCTCGTGAGGCCTTGGCAGCTGGGAAGGGGAGGAAAAGACATTTGAGATCTAGAATGGCATTAGCCAAAAACCAGAGTGATAAAAGTGTGTATAATTTTCCAAGTATGTTGGCTTTTGTAGGAGCATTGGAGTCATTGTTATAGGTACATAAATAGGAGCAAGATATGAAACTGGTAGGTTGCTGATGGCAAATTGTGAAGAACCCTTTACACAATATCACAGAGATTACTGATATAGTCAGTACCAGAAAACCTTGAGGATTTTATCTATCTATCTATCTATCTATCTATTTATTTATTTATTGAGATGGAGAGAGAATCATAAGCATGTTCCCTGTCCAGCACAGGGTTCAATCTCACAATTCTGAGATCATGACCCAAGACAAAATTAAGAGCCTTACACTTAACCAACTGAGCCATCCACACACTCCAAACTTGAGGGTTTTAATATGTGGAAGGATTACAAACAGATATATCCTATAGAAAAATAAATGACGAAACTCAGGAAAATGTATATGAAGCAGGAGATCAGAGAGATGAATGATTTGAAGATTATTGTAATGATTTAGAGAAGAGACAGTGATCACCTAAACTGTTAATACTTACTATAAGAAGGAGCAAGAATTATTTTTAACTATAAAAGTACATTATATTTCTTGAAAGGTATTTGAAATATGAAGTATGATATGGAGACTTCTCAATTTATTGATGATTTAATGAAAACCATAAGTAATATTTTGTACATTTCTTGTCAATGTGTGTCACTGTGTGTACACATGTGTGTGATGTATGTGTGTACCTAATATATATGCAAAATATATATAATATATAAAAACATTTGCTACATGTATAAATAGAGAGATAAATAAATGCAAAATTGTCTCTGGTACTTAGCTTCACTTCATATCATAAGCACTTCCCCATATATTGCCATAGTCTTCAAGACACTTGGCATGATTCTGTAGTATTAAACATCACCGGAGTATATCATAATGTACCTAACTATTGTTTAAAATTTAGATTGGTTCCAATTTTTCACTATTGTGCAATATTGAGGATCCTGATTTACAGTGACAGCTTCTCAGCAGAAATGTTATAGTAATTTTCCTTTTTTCTTCTGTATATGAGATCCTTGTCATTCTATCTTTTTTTTTTTTTTGTCATTCTACCTTTACCAATTGGCAGTATCTTTTTAAAATTGCCCTTTTGATAAATGAAAGTGGTATCTTATTAATGATCATATACAGGTAGACCTTTTTTTCAGGTTCATTTGGTACTTATATATCAACCTGAATGAATTACTTGTTCATATAGAGATAAACTATTTGTGTTGTTATTGCTTGTGTATTGCACTGACTTGATAAATTCAGGGGGTATAGAATTCTAGACAGTCTCCTCAGATTTGCTGATCAAAGAAAACTTTTTTCTGTCCTTGGTATATGCCAGGAACAGTTCCAAGTTGTTTATACTGCATGGGCATTTAATATTTTAAGGTACAGCATCAACACCCTTTTCATTTATAAACAGTCCTTGATTTTGCTTTGTGAAACGTCATAACCCTGACCTTAACTCATATGTTTTGGATGAAGCTGGTCTCATTTCTTCTGTTCACCAGAGTTGGAGCATGTGACCAGGGAAAAGCCAATCAGTATATTCTATCTTTCTTGCTATGATTATTTCTTTAGGGAGGGGCACCAATCCAAGTAAAGTCAATCAAAGTTAATGAGAACTAATTTTCTATAAGGAAATCAAACTCTTGTCTACTTGGTTTATTGATGTGAAGCTGAAGAAATCTGGGGCAACTGAGTAGCACTTAGTGGCAGCAACTTAATAGAAGCAGACCAAGATGATTCTGAAGTTAATTACCCCAAAGCTATACCCAACCTTGTTTTGTTGAAGATTTTTTTTTTTCTTCAACTGGTTTGGATTGAATTTTCTATTATCTACAACAGAGAGTTTTAACTGATAGGGTAATGAAAGACTCTCAGCCCTTCCCTCAGTTTTTTTTATGAAATATTCTAATCAGTTATTCATTTAGTTTAAAAAAAAATAATTTTCAAACCCTTCAACATGTCAGAGTCTCAGGATCCTGGATATTGAGGTCACTTTTCATCTGTGTAAACATAATATAATGATGTGTCCCAGAATTTGTCATTTTCATATTTTGAATTAAATATATTCTTATTGTTATTGGAATAACTTCATTATGAACAGAGATTAAAATTCATGACTATTTGATGAAACAGTAAAGGGATGGACTCTGTATATTTATCAGTCAGTTGCTGAGTCGTGGTGCAGTTCAAGGATTACAAGTGTTTCCTACATCATAAAGACAAAGCAAAAACATGCATCTTCAATCACATTAATAAATTCATGTTTTTAACTCCCTAATTTTCTTAGCTTATAGGAAAATAGCATAGGATTTAGGTGAACAAATTTAATATAAACACAATCAGTATGATTTCATTTCTTATTCCGTTAGAATTGTTTTATTGATGGAACCCATCTTTGCATTTAACATATATTGAGAGGTATTAATAGGGAATGAGATATTTTTCCCTTTGATTATAGATGTGTCTTTTCAAAATAAAAACGTTGACATTTTTACTCTCAAAGAGCAATGACTTCATATCCTTGCATTTGTTTCTTTCTTGACTGTTTTACAACCTCAGCATGAACAAAACTTAACTCATTTCTTTTCTCTCCAGTCCCATTATCTAGTTAAATAATACCCAAGACAGAAACCTGAATTTGTCCAGTGCTACTTTTTTATACCCACATGGAATTGTTCACCATAACTTATTATTTTACCTCCTAAATATAAATTGAAGTCCTCTCTTCTATCCCCTAAAGCTTGTTTTTTTTTTTGCCCTAGTAATTTCATATTTGGATTACTGAAATAGTTTGTATACATTGTTTACCAGATTCTCTTGTCTCCCTGAATCCCCTAATCCATATCAAATCTGGCACTACAGGACAGAATAGTGATTTATATAAATCACACAAATCACACAGACGAATGATTTATATAAATCACACAGATGTGATTATACATTTGTTTTTCATTATTAATTCTGTCATGCAGTGAGAATTTTGCTTTTTTAAAAAATAATAGCCATGTTCAGAATTAATTTGAAACTCCTGATATGGCAGAATTTCCTTGTCCTCTTCACTCTTTTCCTCAAGCCTACCTGTCAAGTTCAATGTCCTCCCATTTACCCTTTCTTTTAGCCATTTAACCATTATATAGTAAGTTTCTGCTTAAATAGTAGTACATTTGATATACTTAATTCTCATATCAATCCTATAGTGTAAGATTTATTACTTCAAGATAAGAATTACTTTACAGATGGGAAAATTGAATGACAGGGATCTGGGAGAAGGAATGATAATGCATTTGCAAAGGTTATCACATGAAGGAGAGTTTTACTAATCCATCAGACTATAAACTTTAATCACATTGAATAAATTCATTTTTAAAAGGCACCCCATCTTTCTCTTCCCTCCATGATTCCTTCTATTTGAAACCCTCCTCTTTCAAACCACTTCAGTACCCATGTTTGTACAGCTCAGGGAAGTTGAGATGAATCTTTGATCCAGTATACATAAAAAGTTTACTTGATTTGGAGGAAACCTGTATAACTTACTTCGTTCCTATTTGCAAGCTCTTAAGAAGCTATTCACGTAGGTTAATGATTCTCAACCCTTCAACACACACTGGGGAACCTCTGAAGAATATTCCAACAGTTTTCAGAAATATTGCTCTTTCTAAAGGCATTGCTTTAATTTTCAATTTCATTGTTTTGGATAAGTTTATGGACTTGGGATCCAAGAAGATCCAGGTCAGAATGATAATTCTTTCATTACCAGCTAGGAAGTCACTGGTGTTAATTAAAGTCTCTTAAGTGCAATTTTCTCATGAGTGAAAAGAATAATAAAGGTCTTTTCTTTTTGCTGTTAGGTTATTGTGAAGATTAAATGAGATAGATCATTTAAAACAATGATCAGAGCACAGGGCTTGCCACATACTATTTCCTTAATAAGTGTTATATATTTATTACAAATGCTGTTGACATTTTTTTGTTGTTATTTGGTTTTTGGAAACTTTGTTTTTTCAAAATACCTTTATTAAAACATATAGTATGCCAGTTATAATAGATATAATGGTAATAACCTCTTCAGACCAATGTAAATATGCTATGGAGACAGACATAATATTGATCTCATGTAAAAACTAATTAGATATCTTTCGGTAATTGCTTATTCTCATCATCATGGCTTTATTTTACTTTATTATTATTATTATTATTTTTTCATCCTGTTTTTAGAATGGCTTTCAGGTTTACAAATAAAGTGAAGTCTGAATATACAAAAATCTAGTTTTATAATATTGTATTTTTCTACATAATAATAAAAGAATTTGTTGAAGAAAATTTGAAGGACACAAAAAGTAATCACTAATTAGAACACATATTTTTTGCAATATGCTTGGATTTTTTTTTTTTGTACTTCAAAAGTGTCGAATTACAAAGGCTAATACAATACCTTTCAAAAACCTAAAACACTGAAGAGACATAATCCCTCTAAGGAAGAAAGAAAAACTCTTTAACAATAGTGTAAATTATTTGTAGACCTCCTGCTTGAACAAGATAAGTTATTAAGATTGTCTGAAATGATTAACTATTGTTTTAACTGCTATTTTTATTTCAACACAGGGGAGATAAAAACACTTTGGATTGGAAGTCCAGAAGCCTTGTCTCTTATTTGCTAATTGCATGGCACTCAGTAAGGCATTTTGTATCTCTGTACCTCAGTTTCTCATCAGAGAAATTGGTACTTTGAATACATAATGTCTAATCTATATTAAGGGCCATACTGTGCTGTTACAGGAAGATCCTAGAACCTCATGGATCTAGACACTCCTGTTTACAAGTTGGACAATTTGGCACATTACTTAATCTGAGCCTCATGTTTTTAATTAGAAAATGTATATAAGTTGCAGATTTTCTGTGAGAAATATACAATAACGTATATAGACATAGGTATGCAATAAATATAGCTAATAATATCTTATAAAAGATTTGAAAATATGTGGCCTCTAATTTTCCCCATTAATGTTTAATAAAACTCCACATCCTTTCCATTAATTATTTGAGCACTTTTCATTTATTTATTTAACAAATATTTTATTCAGCTTGGACCATGTGCTAATGTTCTATACAACTCTGTGGGTATACTGTGATTAACAACATAGTCATAGACCCTGACTTCTGGAGGGAAATAGGTAATATGCTGGGAAGACATAGTCAAGTATTTAATTAGAAAGTACAATACATGCCAGAAATGAAAAAAAATGTGAGGGTAAAGAATAGAAGAAATTTTTCAGATTGAGTAGTCAGGGAAGGGCTCTCTGAGAAAGTGTTTAGTCTGAAGTCTGAAAGAAAACAACGAAGGTGAAGAGTGGTTGGATTGATATTGCAGAAAGATTGACATGGGCAGGAGGGAGCTTAAGGCTGATCAGGGGAAAGAGCTTTGCATGATTTAGGAAAAGAAAACCTCTTTTGGCTAAGGGGTGTCAATGAGACGTGACAAAGAGCCGCAAGCATTGACGTTGGGAAGATGGGCAGGGCCAGGTTGCATTCAGCATCATAGAACATGACAATTTTCAAAACAATCTGAGTGCAAAAGGCTATCACAGAGGATTTTCAATCAGAAGAATAATACGATTACAATTTCATTAAAAAAAATAATTCCAGCTGCTGATTAGATATGCATAGGAAAGGGGCAACAGGGAAAAGAGAGAAACCAGTTAAGTGACATTGTAGAGGATAAGCCTAGTGATGTGGACTAGGGTTGTAACATTGACTGTGGAGTGATAATAATAACAATGACTATGAAAACAATTATCGTAGCTAACCTTTAATAAGAGTTTATGATGTACCATCCTGCCTAGATGTGTTTTTTCCTTTGAAGTTGGTGAATTTTATTTTGTAACTTCATTATTATTTATTTTATGCAATATTAGGCTTACAACAAAACTGAGAGGAAGGTACATAGATTACTCTTATACCCCTATTCCCCCAAGTATATAGCCTCCATCATGACGAATATCACTCACCAGAATGGCACATGTTTTTTTTGTTGTTGTTGTTGTTGTTGTTTTACCAAGAATGAACCTAAATTAACATCATAATCACACAAATTCCATAGTTTACCTTAGGAGTCACTCTTGGTGTTGTGCATTCTGAAGTTGAACACATGTATAATAAAATTTATCCATCATTATTGAATGATATGAAGTATTTTCACTGTTAGACAAATCCTCTGTGCTCTGCCTGTTCATCTCTCTGGCCTTTTACCCCTAAAACTGGCCTTCTATCACTAGACATCTCTCTGGCCTTCTACCACTGATCTTTTTGTCAAAACCTCCAGAGTTTTGCCTTTTCAGGAATGTCATGTTTTTGCAATATTAAAGTATTTAGCCATTTCAGATTGGCTTTTCCCACTTTGTAATATGAATTTCAGTTTCTTCCATGTCTTTTCATGGCTTGATGGCTCATTCTTCTTTAGTACTCACTAATGTTTTATTTTCTGGATGTACCACAATTTATTTATCCATTCATTTACTGAAGGACATCTGGTTTCTTCTAAGATTTGTGAATTATGATTAAAGCTGCTATAAACATCTGTGTGCAGGATTTTACGTGGACATAAGTTTTCAGGTGAATACCAAGAACAATTGCTGGGTCTTATCACATGCTAAGAGTATGCTTGCTTTTGTAAGAAACTGCTAAACTGCCTTCCGAAATGGCTGAACCATCTTGCGTTCCTTTCAGCAACAAATGAAAATTTCTCTTTCTCCACAGCCTCATGCATGCAGTGTTATCAATTTTCCATATTTTGGATATTCTAATATTTGTAGAGTGGTATCTTGTTGTTTTAATTTCATTTCCCTGATGACATATGATATGGAAGATTTTTTCATATGTTATTTGCAATCTGCATATATTCTTTGTTCAAATGTCTTTTATGGTCTTTAGCTCATTCTTGAATCAGTTTGTTTTCTTTTTCAATTTAAGAGTTCATTTTATATTTTAGAGGAATAGCCCTTAATCAGATATGTATTTTGCAAATATTTTCTTCTATTCTGTGGCTTATCTTTTCCTCTTGAGAGGGTCTTTCATAGAGCAGTTTATATTTTTTTATTGAAGTATAACTAACATACAATATTATATTAGTTTCAGGCATGCAACATATTTTTTTAGGCATAGAACATATTGATTCAACAAGTCTATACATTAGTGCTCACCATGAGAAGTATAGTCACCATGTGTTACCAAAAACTGTTATTACACTATTATTGACTATATTCCCTATGCTGTACTTTTTATCCCTGTGACTTATCCTATGACTGGAAGTTTATCTCTTAATCCCCTTTATTTCACCCATACCCCCACTTATCTCCCCTCAAGGAGTTTGTACCTCCTTTAAATTTAATGAAGTACAGTTTATTGATTAGTTTTTTTATGGACTGTATCTTGGTGTTATATCTAAAAAGCCAAATCCAAAGTCATCTTTGTTTTCTCATATGTATCTTCTAGGAGTTTATAGTTTTGTGTTTTATATTTAGGTCCATTTCAATTAATTCCTGTGAAGAGCATAAGGTCTGTACATGCTAAACATCACATATGTGAATTGCTACAATTAGTGTTTTGATGAAGAGATACAGCTTGGGGAGGTGATCATTTCCTACAGATCATGCTATTAATAATAGGACAGAATAGGCATCAGGAAGCTTGATATCACAGAACATGCTCTTATTCATAATGCTATACTACTGTAAAATAGGGATCTGATTAGTGATAGGTTTTAATATATTATATGTAAAGCTTAGAAATTTGTTGGATATGGAAGGTAAGCAGAGGGAGGAATCAAAGAGTCAAAGATCACTCGGATGTTTTTGAGTTAAAGTTTCTGTGTGTATGTTTCGTTAACAAAAATTGAACAAGAATATTTTGTGAGTAGTATGATATTTAAAGTAATGGGCTTGCATAAGATTATCTACAGAAAGAAGGTAGAGACAAAAAGAAGAGCCAACATTTCAGTCCAAAAAAGAAATCCAACATTTTTGTGTATGCTGGCGGGGTGGGGGGTGGGGGGGCGGATAAAAAGGATCTCAGGAGAAGCCAGAGAGGTGGGAGTATAAATCCAGAAGAGTGTGATAGCAGCTCAAGGAGAATTGATAACAGTTGACTATCACTGAGATGTCCAGGAAAATGAGGAGTTATAAGTGGCTTATTTGGAAACATTGGTGATCTGTGTGCTGAGGGTGCTTGTGCTACTGGAGTGATAAATGTTTCTTTGTCTTTTCATGGAGACATTTTTCTGGCAGTAAAACAGACCAAACCCTTCTGATGTATCAGAACCTTTGTCTTTTGTGTTTGCTCTGTCTGGAATGCACTAGTTTAAGAACTTTGCAGAATACACTTGTTATTATTTAGTACTAATCTTATGTCATACATCTCCAAAGAGTACCTCCTCCGTCATTCATTTTTTTTATTCCATAATGGTATTTTACTTTTAAGCTCTTTTAAATATTGTATTTTTCATTTACCTTTTTTCCCTCATCTCCCATCAATAGAATAGAGTTCACAGAAATCAGGAGCCAGTGTATTTGTTCAACATTGCATCCCTAGCACCTATAAGGCTATCTAAATTGGATGATATTCTATAAATTACATTAAATGAATGAATGAGGTAGTAAAAAGATCAGTTATTGCCAGGGATTTGGAGTGGTGGAGGGAAAGGGAAGAACAGGTGAAATACAGGTGAAACAACGTGAAAGAAATACATTCTTTCACATTGAAAGCAGTGAAAGTATTCTGTATAATAAGATGAGTAACATTATATATTTGATAAAACTTATAGAATGTATACTACAGTAAATCCTGATCAAAACTATGGACTTGGGGTAATAATAATGTATTTATGTTGGCTAATCAATTCTAAATATGTACCACATCAGTGCAAGATGTTAATAGAGGAAACAGAAAAAGTGGATATATGGGAAGTCTGTGAGCCTAAAACTGCTCTAAAATTGAAGTCTATTTAATGTAAACAAAACAAAAAAACAAAAACCTGTGACTTTCCTATTATCAGATCTTGTGTTCTTTTAAACTGTCTTCCACACCTTTCCTATAGTATTTAAAATGCAAATCTTACAATTCTTTCACCTGAAATCCTCTTAATCCTCAAAATAAGCACAATTAGGTTATTGAAAAGGTAAAAAATCTGCTGTGCCAGATGTAGTAAATGCCATCATAAAAAAGACAAGTATGCTTTCATCCTCCTACATTTTTAAATTTCAGGGAAATTATAAATTCTAGTTTTGGTGTCAGTGCATTTCTCTTTGTTTTATTGTTCATATACTTGCATTATTGTCACAATGCTTTTAGATTTTGGAGAAGTTAGTCTTTCTAAGCCTTAGTTTTTTGTCTATTGAGTACTTTGGAGTGAACAAATATATATATATTATTATATTATATATAATAAATATATATTATATATTATATTAATATTATATATAATATTAATATTAAATATATTTAATACATGTTATTTAACAATTCAAGATATGTAGATCTGAAATATAAATATAACTTATTAACTATTTTATAAACTTAAAATATTTATAACTTTAAACTATATTAAAATTTATTTAACATTAAAATGAATTGCAATCTTTTTAAAACTATATATTATCACTACTATGCTATTAATCTGTGCAACATACTCTTTTATACTTAAGTAATCACTCATGTGCACAGTTCTTTCTTCCCAAATAGGTTTGTAGGCTCAGCTAGGAGTAGGAAGCACACATCACACTGATATCTTGATTTGTCCTCACCATAAGTAGTCTTCTAAGAATTTTAATTTTTTTTTTTTAAAGATTTTGTTTATTTGTTTGACAGAGAGAGAGAATCACAAGTAGGCAGAGAGGCAGGCAGAGAGAGGGGGAGAAAACAGGCTCCCCGCTGAACAGAAAGCCTGATGCGGGGTTCGATCCCAGGACCCCGAGACCATGACCTGAGCCGAAGGCAGCGGCTCTAACACACTGAGCCATCCAGGCACCCCCTAAGAATTTTAATTTTAAAGTAACTATCACTCTCCTCTGAATTCTTAATTTTAGCTAGTTGAGCACTAGCACTACAACATTGAGCAGGTATAGATTTCCTTCCCTTCTGTCCTCATGGAGCTTACCCTCTTGCGAAGGGCAGGAAATAAACATTAAGTAAAAACCTCTGAATTTTTTAAATTGAAGTTGTGATAGGGCTCTCAAAAAGAAATGTGTATTGGTAAGGAATTGTGTGACAGGCAGATTTTAACTAAGGAGCTTATCCAAGAAAACATTCTTGTGGGAAAGACAAATATTAAGGAGGAATAGTTATAAATTAGGCAAAACAGAAGTAAAAGAGTTCCAGAGTGAAATAACTGAATTCCAGGAGTAACCAAAATGAGGTGGGTACTGAAAGAAGTCCTCATAACTGGGACAGAATGAGCACAGTACACTGTGATGTGAGGTTGGAGACTGACAAGAGATCTGCTTGGCAGGTCTTCTTATTATGGGATTTAATCTTTTATTTTCTTAAGATAAAAAAAAATTCTAGGAGTAATGAAAAGCCACAGAAGGAATTTCGGCCAATGAGTATCATATTAACATTGTACTTTCGTAAGGTAACTCTGGTTGCAATATGAAAAAATGATTTCAAGGAGCAAGAGTGTGAGTTGCTCTATGAGACTACTCTAGCAGTTCCAGCAAGAGGTAGATGGAATGATCTTTCTTAACCCACTCTCCTTTGTATTCAAGTCATTTCAAAAGTGAACCAGATACCAAAAAAAAAAAAAAAAGTGAACCAGATAATTTACCCTTAATGACATTCTCATCATTAGAAAATGATGGGAAGAGTTTACCATAAGGATAATTCCTTCTCACTGTATGCCATATTTCTTTTAACATCCCACTTCAAAACAGATACTGCAGTCATGTGACAAACACCTTGTTAGTGACAAAAACAAGTTACAATCACATGAATTCTCACATCTCATCTGCTCCTACTGTATTTTTGAATATGTCTAATTTGTTTCATAATGAGCTCCTACACAGATCTCCTGTGTACTGTTGCTACCATCATGGTTGTATTTAAAAGAATGTTTGGGTATTGCATACCCAAAAGAAGCAAAATTAAAAGAGTAAGCAGGCACTGATAAATTCAAGGATGGTAATGTATTTAAGATTGATTGCAAAACCTACCCAGGGGCCTGTAATCCATAGATAGAACTCTGAGGACAGGAAAACCAGAATGGTGGTTTCACAGTGTCCTTGCTGGTGGTAAGAACACTTCTTGATTATGTATGTTGAGTGCAATGTATTTAATATTTTCTGATGATACTCAAAATTCCAGTTGAAAAAAATTATATTACAAATACATGAAAGTGTCTGGTATCCTTTTAAGTGCAACTTTAAACCATGTTAGCTCAATCAGTATTTCTTAACTAATTTTTTTTCCTGCACCCTTATCTACCATCTTAATGATTGTTCTGTCTTCATTTTTTTTTTTGGCTTCAACTTTCTTTGTATAGTCCTATTTAGAGAAGCCTTTCTTTATGTATTAATAATAAGTGACATTATTTTCCTTGGGGGCAATATATTCTCTTGGTCCTTTCTTTCCCTGCCTACCCAGGGTCTAAATTAATTGATTAACTGATTAATTCATTCATATGTTCATTCATTTTGCTTGTGTCTTCATCTTTAAAGTTTTGACATTTAGAATCAGAGGTTTTCAACCTTTGTTTGAAGGTCATTATATGATTAAATCTCTAATCTATCTGGTTGAATATACTCTGAATATTTTGTTCTATATGAAACAACAGGGAGTTTGTTTCAACATTCTGATACCAGATTTATCTTCAATATTCAGATATACCCTTTTTTCTGTAATTCAGGTTTAATGGTAAAATAACTAATATGCATTTATCTGGTAAATAGATTTGAATGAATGCTATTAATTTCATGGGATTTTCTCATTCTCGAAATATTTAAAAAAAGAAAAACTGAAATATATCTCATTTCATTTTCATGCAATTATATGTCAGAAATAATAATCTTTTAGGCTAGTTTATTTTTCTTCTTTAAAGATCAACTATATTTAGGACATTTATCTCTATACAAAGACCATTTTTCTCAAGAATCTACTGATGTCAAATGTACATGTGTTTCATAGGCATAAGAGCATAAATGTCTTCAAACTGACCATTGACTTCAAGCTGACTTGATCTCTGATTTTGTTTGATCACTCAGAAAATCCAAATGATTTTTATCAAAAAACAGTATAAGGTTAGTAGTCATTCTGTCTACTCCATTATAACAACAAAAATAATAAAGCCTCTAAATTTTATTTAAAATCAAAGCTATTCTCCTTCCTCTGGGTTGATTGTAGTAAAAAAAAAAAAAAAAAAGGAGAAAAGAAGAAAAAAGTAGGTTTTCCATATGTTACCTATGGAACCCATTTGGCATTAGTTTCCTCAGGATACGGCAAACATTTGCAGCTCTCTTAGAGTTACTTTTAAGGGTTACTCAGGAAATTCTCTCCTTAAGAGTCTCTCTCATCTCCACTTCCCTTGACATGTGTGTACGTATCTCCTTGAGCTGACCATTCAAGATTCCTCCCTCATTTCTTAAGCATTTGGCATTACTATCCCAACCTCTTTCTGCAGAGGTCCACTTGCCCCTCCATTTGTCCCTCTTTGCAGGATCTAAACCAACTCTGACCAAATTTCTCTTATGTAGAGTACAGGAATATCCCCTTTGATCTGCCATCAGTAGGAGTGCAGTTATTTTCAATTATACCCTGCTTTTCATTTAGCTGCCCAGCAGGCAGCTTCAGCTACAGCCTTTTGCCCTTTAAAATTCTCACTTGTGAGACTGACCCTCATCCTGTGTGTCACTAGACTGCTGGGAATACAATCAAGCTTGCTGAGTTATTTCTTTGAAGCTCCTTTTACCAAGATTAAGGTCAGAAGACAGCTATTCTACCCCAATCCCCCTTGGGAGATGGGACTCACAGAATAGCTCTTGTCAAAGGAAACACTTTAATTCTCAACTTACTTCTTGGCTTTTCCAAATTCTCTGACAGGCTGGAGATGGTTGGTCAGATAACAGCAGCAAAACAGTTATGTTCTTGCCCATCTCCTTGGCAAGTTGATATGGTCTTGCAACTCATAAAATAGGTTTTATTCTAAGACAGAAATAAGCTAATATTGAAATAGAAAATCTAATTTTATACATTTTTGTGGTGTGTGTGTGTGATATAAAATACTCTTTTTATATACCCTGCACATTATGAAGTATCGAATTGATGTATATATACATATTAAATGTTAAATCATATGTGAGGACATTAATACCAAAGTGATGTATTGTTTCCAGTGGTATCCTGCGTTTACAAAACTGTGGAAACCTCTGTCTCTTGCTGGTGCTTTCCTGTACCAAGTGTAAGCAAAGGAGTCTGGGTTGACCTTGTTGGGGACATAGTATGACAGAAAAACACTGAAAATGGATAAATGGAGTGTACCTAGAAGAAAACAACACACTTGGGTTCAAATTCCAACTCCTATTCTTAGTGTAAGATATAAGGAATTCACTTAAATTCTTTGTGGAGAAAAACAGAAACTCTTGTTATTTTCTCAAAAGTAAGTTAATAGTATCTAGAGAATTGTGAAGATTAAACAAAATAATAAAGTAAAAGTTCTACCGAATACAAAATTCAGGCTTTGTGTACATTAGACTAAGACATATTAGCATGCCTTCATAAAGGAAAACATGAAATGTTAATCTGATAACAATGTATAGAATGGATTGGAGTAGGTGCAGACCAGAGGCAAGTAAATCAGTTAGGAAGCCGTTACAATACTTCTCTTGTATAACAAGTGATAAATAAATAGGTAGGATTAAAAAGAAAATATTCCATTAACATAGTGCAGGAATGGAAAATGGGATAGAGCTCAGAATGTATACTCTTTCTCACATAAATTGGTGTTCCCAGAATGCTTGCAGTGTGTTTAAAGCTATGGATGAGCTACAGCAAAGGGAGTGAGTAGACCTAGTCATTGTCCCAAAGACATCCTCTTGGCTCTCACCATTCCCAGATATATTTACAGCTTCTTCCCAGAAACTGTAGTCTGCATGTGAGTCTCTATCTGAGATGTGGCCACAAAAATGTGCTTGATTCATGCTCAGGGTAGGTTAGAAGTATTGAGGAGTTAGTGCAACCTGTAGTAGGCCTCAACCAATGCCAAGGGAGGAATTAGTAGATCAAGAGCTGGTCGTCCTTGCTCCTTTAGCAGGATAATTCAGAGGTGCGTCCTAGACAGTCTCCCTGCATCTCCATTGGTCATGTGCCAGGTTGCCATGGAAGTAACCTGTTCATTTAATGAAGCCAGAATTGGCTTGCTTCCCTTTCTTGTCTCACTTCTTCATTCTCCTACCAGTGCTTTCTAAGATTAATTTTCAAATAAACTACTTGCACTTAAATCCTTATTTGGGGGGCAACCTAAGATGAGGAAGCATGAGGGATGAATTAGCATTGTACTGACCTTAACATGTCCTTATAAAGTATTTATGGAGTAAGAGTAACTTGTAGTTCCTTCTATTATATTTAGATGTTTCCTATCCCAATAGATTTTATTCTCATGGCGCAAAACCTTTGTACTACTCACCTGTGATTTCTTTAGCATGTAGAATACTGTGCCGCCCAGAAATATGCACAATAAATATTTTTAAAAGGACAAGTCAATAAAGAACCAAATGGCTTCTTTAATACAAACACTGCTCTTCGTTGCTGTGATCAACTGATAACCTTTGCATTCAAGCCCTTCTCACATGATTTTCCTGCCGGGTGCATCTATTTTATTTAGAAGTTGGACTTCACACTTTCTTTTGAGTCTAGGCAATCTTGTTATAATGAATATACAGCAAATCAACAGAACAAAACACACAACTGTCCAGAGTTAGGTTGATAGCAGATTCATCATAGCCCTTTTTCTGTGGCCTTTAGTATATATTGACAAAATCATAAGTTAAATGCCAGACTCTCAAATGTAAAGCCACACCGTTTCCTAATACTGACTAAACAATTGTTGTGTTAGGCATTTCAGACTGATACTTCATTCCACAGCGATTGGTTTACTGCTCTGGGCATGCAGTTTCAGGAATACATGCTGATTCCAATAGGAAAACAAGGCTTACTGTTTTGAATGAAGCTGGAATTCTCTTCTCTGTTGAGGACACTAATGTGAAGATAAAACAGATTTAGAACCCAAAATTGGCAGAAAGTATTCCCTGCAGAGTTACTCAGTACTGTCTGCCATATGCAGCAATCTCTCAATTCATGTGTTTGCCTTGCTTGATTGAGAGCTGGCTAACGAAGTGGCAACAATCCAGTTAATTGCTATGAAGGAAAGAAGCACCATACATACAGGTATAGAACACTAAGACATTCTTTAGAAGCATGTTTCACCTGCAAACAATAAAACTATGCTTATATATTTAGGAAAATATAAATTAGGAGAAGAGGAAACATAAAGTTGAACATGACATGTAAGCTTTATTTAATAGGCTATAAAACATAGCATATGTGTGAAATAATTATTTCTAATCACCTCACTACAAAGAAAGGACAATATTCATTTATAGGCTGTTTTATGGTTAGATGATACTTTATTTTTAAGCTGGTGCATGTATTAATTGACAGTTTAACTTTGCGGTGGGTTGGAAAAAATACTACTTTTCTGTCAGAGCAAATTTAAAGCCTTGGATGACCTCCATAATGTGTACTGGACCAATTCTCATGGTAGGAGAACCTGAGGAAGTTTCTGGGATTGGCTGGCCTTTGCAGCTTCCTTCTTGACAGCTGAATGGTTCAGGTATAGTGTCTGACCTTCTATTTTCATAGTCTTACAAGAGAACCGTGCTCATCTGAAGTCAGATCGGTAGGCACACTCCTACATTCCTGGGCCACAGTCATTAAGGAACCACTCAGGCCTCTCTGCAGCTGGCTCAGAGCACATGGGATTTTTCTAGACTCTTTTTGTAAGTGCAACTGGCTGAAAAGTGAATTTTCTCTTGCCAGCTGCATCCAAACAGAGCAAGTGGAGTGGAAAAGGAGAGAAATCATCCAGTTGTCTGTAAAAACTTGGAGTTATTATCAAAGCTTAAACCCATAATTGACTTCTCTTGTCTATACTTTCTTAAAAGCCATAACCTATCATACTTAGGGCAAAAGCTTTTATACTGACAGAGGAACATGAAAGGAGAGAAGTGTTCACAGAAGATAGGGAAAAAGACAAAATTCTTATTTTTCTAAGAAACAAATTCTCCACTAAGGAATAGATTCTTCATTTTAGAAAACTATGTCATCCTTCCAGCTCTCTCATTTTAAAGATGCAAAATCTGAAGCTGGGAGATTTTTAAATGTCCAGCATTAGATATGTCCAATGTCATCTAGCTGGCAAATGTTGGAGTTTGGTTTCATTTGGATCTGCTTTATAGAGAAACCCTTCTTAGGGAATTGTTTATGTTGACTTAATGAAAAAGAAGTTGAGAATTAAATTTGGCTGGTGTAGTCAGTTCTATTATAGCCCTAGAGTTATACCATTTTTGAACGAAAAAAATTCTTCAAAGACATGTATTATAACTTCATCACGGCAAAAATCAGAAATATATAGCCCTACATTATTTAGTGATTTTCAAGGTAATAGGAAAACCAGAGTTAGACACTTGATTCTCAAACAAGCTTTCTGCTCAGTTCTGTCTCAACACAAAACAAGTAGTTGGTGCACATGGGGTGTACTTTTTCCCTCACTTTGGCTCCAAGATTTAGGGAAATTTTAGAATATTATGGAAAGTTTATTAAGAAGTAGGGATAAATTTCTACATATAATCCATATTGTGTCAAAATTGAATGGTAATTATAAAGGAATGGAGTCTGTAGGCTTCTACGGAAGCATATAACTGTCTAATAAAAGAACTAAGTCCTAGGTTTTATATCCATGAATGTGAGATAAGAGAGACACTTATTAGACCCAGTGAGAAGAATTATAATACATACAGTAAGGCTTTTAGACTAAAGATTGGTATATTGCCTGAGTTCCTGCTATCCTACCTAAACAATTATCTACTCAACCCTGAATATTCCAAGAAATCCAGATGGGTAGAGTAATCTAGTTTCTAGATCCAGCCTGAGAAAAATCTAGCATCAAATTCATTCACTTCTGCCTTATATTTTAAATGTGGAGGGATCATGTAAATTATCATCCAAATCAGGATATACTTTGTCAGATAAAAGGTTAGCTAATGCTATATCTTGGGGATATCTGTAAATGAGAACCAAAATCTGGGAAATCTGTGATCTATGATAATCCTATATAAATTTTGTTTAGTGTGGTTGCTGAACATTTGGTAGAAGATGCTGGTCCACTGCTAGGGCAAAGGCTTCTTTGTATTTTGTAGTTGGGGTAATAAGTGAGGGTGATTCTATTACCTCACTGATAGTTGGCTCAGTCACTCTAAATCACTATCCTCACTTTTTTTTTTCCCAACTCAGTTATTTTAGTTCCTTTCAAAACTGCTTGTAAGGTTTGTGAGCATTCACATAAAATCTGTGTTTGTAGTCATATCTTTGTTGCAACCTCATAGCTATAACATCAATGAGTGTGCTTCTCTTTGGAAGATACACACTAGATACTGTTCTAAAAATCATGTGTCTAATTACCCTTTCTTTCTTCCCCTTTCTTCACTGTGGTTTGCTCAGTGTAGAGGAGCACCGATCTCCAGGGTGATTATTAAATATGCCAAACTGCATCTTTCCTACATCTGTTCTGAATGACAGATAGTATTGTCAGTGACTTTGTCAATTCAGCTAACTCAAGGAGGCAATACTTTCTGATTCTGGAAGGATTTACTTTGTTTTGTTTTGTTTTGTTTTTTGTTTCTTTAAGGGAACCACATAGGTGAATCCAAGAAGTCTACCATTTTTAGAAATTTTCAAGGAGGTTTTCTAATACATTGCTCACCAAAGAAATACATGCACACACATACAAATGTATATACATATAAAATGCACAGGGACATAGTGACACAGATGTGCTAGAAATAAGTTTATTTTTTTGTAGAATATCCCTTTATTATGGCAAATTGTTATATTATTAATCATAACTTCTTTTGTATTTTAGTTTTGAGAGTTCTTATTTATTTGCCTTCAGAGGCAGTCTGCATAGAATATCATCACTTTACTATAATATGTATTTTCCCAGATATTTAAGTTGGAGGTCAATCTATGTGCCATGGGAGACTAAAGAATAATTAGTAAAATGTTTAAGATTTTGTTATTTTAAATAATGAATAGTTGTATATCTGTTTGGAGTTTATCTTTTGCTTTGATATGCGGAATCTTATCTAAGGAATCAATGAATAGCAATTTCTCTGGAAATAAAAAAATCTTGATATGATGACATATTTTGTTAGTTTAGTCCCTTTCTCCCTCTCTCCTTTCATCCATCCACCCTCCCTCCCTCCCCTCCCTCACTTCCTCCACTCCTCTCTTTCCTTCCTTCTTTTCTTCCTTCCTTCCTTCCTTCCAGCCTTCCTTCCTCCCTGTTTGCTGTGTTCACTCAGTGAAGATGACCTCTAGGGTGACTGTAAAATATGCTAAACTAGAATATTCCCTTTTGTGATTAGCATTTTTAAAGGTACCTTTAAAAATCCAGATAGAGGCAAAGTTCCTATTTGATAGAGAAGTGGTAGCATTGACAGCTTCAGATTGTGAGATTTGGCCTGTAATCGATATCACATGTTTCATCTCCATTTCATTTGCATGGGCTATAGGCTATAATCAACATCAAGTGGAAAGACAAGATCACATACAATAGAATTCTGGAGTACAATTAGGCCACCAAAATTGAAACAAGCCTTTGTGTTACTTAGCTACACAATACTGGGTCTGCATGGTCATTGAGAGTTGACTATGGTGTATGTAAAGAAGAGCTGTGTGTAGAGAATGAAGTGAGGGTATATTAAATTTACCACTAAATTTAGTGGTAAATAAGATTTCATTTTATTTGATATTCTTTCACTTGTCTGTCTAAACTTGATGCCTAAATTCTTTAGTAATCTGGCTTTTGCCAACTTAATTTTTCATAAACTTCTACCATGTATGTCATGCATATGGATATAACAGGAAACCCCCTGCTAAAAAGAAGAAAATAAGGCAAAGTCAACTTTGCTTCCATGCTATTTCATCTTTTATTTCATATGCAAGAATGTTTCATGCATGATCCTTCTCATCAATAACTCCCTATGTTTTTGGTTAATTCTTACTCGTCTTTTAATATTTGACCCAACTGTCACTACTTCTAAAATGATCTTCCCAGGCATGACTCCTACTGAGGTAGGTTCCCTCCCTCTAGTATTGCATTTATCACACTATACCATTATTATCTGCCTAACTCTGAACTACAAATCCTTGAGATTTTTTCTGTTATTTTTCCATTCTTATTTCACAGACATTTCATAATATTTAACTAATACAAAGTCCTTATCATGTGCTTATCTAGTAAATAAATAGTTTCTCCCTCTTCTTCTGTGCCAAACACCTAATATATGTTTGGTTCATACCAGTGTTTCTACATCAACACATAAAACCTTTCATATATCCGAATAACACAGATTTTTAGAATGAGAGTACTTTGAAGTTTGGAAATCTTCTAAAAAGAAAAACGATAATGTTGGAATATTAAATGAGACTTGGAATATTTTTGGAGTCCGTGGTGAATTTTCAAGCTCTTTTTTTTTTAAATCCAAGCATAGGGTATATTTCTACCTTTCTAATGAATTGTTATAATTACTGACTTCAGACTGACACTGTACCCTCTCATAAGCAATTCCTCCTCAGAGGATGCCTGAGGTAATGTGTAGATAATTACTTCTGGCTGGGTTGCTCTAATCATATGCATACCTTGGACCCCAGATTGGAGCTCTTGAAATGCTAGTTGCTCCTCAAGAGCCTTCTTCATTGCTTTAATGGGATATGAATGGGATTATCTCTTAGGAGATACTATCTTGAGGAGATACTCTTCCTTGTACTGTATCTGCATGCTACATAATTGAATCTACCAGTGGTCTTGGTAGGTCTAACTCAAGCTATAGAGATTCAGTGGATGTGTTTCTTGTGTACTGTAATCTTGCTAGGAATTCTCTGTCAGTGGCATTTGAAATCTTCCCTTAATATTTTTGTGACATGTAAGGAGGCAGTTTTATTGATAGAGTGCCCCCACCTTTTTTTTGCCATTATGAAAATCAACTCAGTTCAGTCAAAAGATACCACTGGAATGTGATTTCCACAAAATGGAAAAACTCCAGTTTTTCCTTCACATAAGCGATGGGTAAATTTTTGTTTTTTTAAAGCATTCAAAATAAATAGAGTAGGGATAATAAAATTATATTATCAACATTTTAAAAGAGCTAATAAAATGAAATATCTGAGCAATTATTGGCAGAGGCTCCAAGCATCATGAAGATACACACAACACAGCATTATGTGACATCCGATGGACTTATAATGATGAAGTATTCATGCCCAAATAAAATCAAGCTTAGATTTGATGAGGTCTCAAGTTCTTACTACCAATGAAGATATACAGAAAAACATGTACTGAAACATAGAGATACAATCAGTAAAATCTAGGCTGTATGAATCCTTACTAGTAAGTAAAATATAAGATAAACAATTTAATTTCTCCAGCAAATAACTTACAGGAAAAAAAAAAAGTAAGATGGATGGGGAGCTTAAAAATCAATATTGCCTGTTAGAAATAAAATGTAAGCCACAAGTCACAAGTCACATATGTGGTTTTAGATTTTTATTATCCATGTTAAAGTAAGTTTTTAAAAGCTTAAATTAAAATAAAAAGTGAAATAAATTTTAAGCATATATACAAATATACAGATATACATATATATATTTTAATATATAACATAATATAAAATTAATATATATGATATATATGATTATATAATATGTGGTATGTATTTATATTATACCACATATACACACACATATATAAGAAACTTATTGTAAGAAAGCAGTTTACACTATTGTGGGAGCTTGCTAAGAAAGTCTAAAATCCAGAAGGCAGGATGCAGGCTGGAAACATCTTGGGAGAGGCTAATACTGTAGTCTATAGTTAGCATTTCTTCTTCCTCAGGGAAGGAAGGCCTTACCAACTAATTTGATGAGGACAAATTGAGCAGAGGACAATCCTTTTTCCTTAAAGTCAAGTGATTGCATATGTTAATCACCTATAAAATACCTGACAGCAACATTTAGATTAGTGCTTGATCAAATACCTGCATACTGCAGCCAATCCAAATTGAGAAAATAAAACTAGTCATCATACCAAGGAAACATTTATAGAGAAGTTATAAACTAAAATTTAGGTTCTAGGAGAGCTAATTGCTACTGCATTGATAATTTTATAGGCACTTTTAGCAGATAGAGTAAGAAAATACATACATTTTTTAAAAGATAAAATACTTTGTGTTTAAAGTGATATTTCAGGTTCAGGCCTATGATCTTTCTATTTAGCCTTTTAAGTTTTATTATATTTTTTAATCTTTTTCTCTTATTAATATTCCCACTTATTAACCACATTATCATAATTATTAATTTTCTTAATCCCACATGCACATGTAGACTTAAAATCACAATACCAACACTACTACTAAAGACATGATTATTGAGTAATGTCACCAAGATGACATTTGTTGGTGATATATTATTTCTGACTTCACTCCCTCTCACAAGAAGAATAAGTAACTATTCAAGAATAAGACACGACTGAGAGAACCCTAGAGCATGGGGGTGAGGCTGAAGTACCCCTGCTTACACACATACCACAGAGACTAAGACAGACTGGATTAGAAGGGTAAGAGAAGTGGCTAACATTGACTGCATTCCCCCTCCCCCACATCAGTGCAACAGCATGTGGAGAAGTCTCCCTAAGCTTTTGGCTCCTCCAGTGGAAAAAGAGAATCCAGGGGGTGACAACCAGCAACCTCCAGCATTGGGGTCACATTGTGAGAGCCCCTACTCTGATCTTGCCTTGCAGGGATTAGGGAACTCTGGGAGCTCAACCACTAGGAATCCGACTGTGACGGAGAAGGGAAAGGGTTTTGCAACAACTAGCACTGGAACTTTAGTGGACTGAGTTCATGCCTGCAGTGTTCAAATTGTACTCTCAACCAGAGTTTTTGCTCATCTGCAAAAGCAAGTCACAAATGCCACTCTAACCAGGGAACTTAGCAGTGCAAAGATCTGCCTAATTCAGATCCTCAAATAAGTAGATTTGCCAGCCCTAGAGCCTGGTTTGCCCATGCCCAGGAAAAGAATGGAGTCATAGCTCCATTTTCTATGATCAGAAGGGCTGGTGACAACTCCTGGAACCTGTGTGACCAAGGACCCACCAACAGAAAGGTGGGTAAGGAGAGATGATCACTTCTAAAGCAAAACCAAATACTGAGCATGGAGGGGGGTTCCATGCTAAGCACCAGCTGGGGGATTGATCCTTAGGTGTGGGGGAGGGTATTTCCCAGCTCCTTCCATTCAGAGACCCTGTATGGAAAATTGAGAATAACTTGGAGTGGCCCTTATCCCTCCTACTAAGGCAAGGGAGATGAAACAGCCTTACCTGCTCTGGAATATTTTCCAGCCTCATCTGACTGGGAAAGCTAGTGAGAATCACTGGGAGCTGTGCCTCTCAGTGGTGCTTGAGCCCAGAAAAGAGCCAGCAGAGCCAGTAGTTTACAAAGTAAAGCCAGTGGCCCTGTTTGGCTATGGAACTTGGGGTGAAGGTCAACTTGAGTTGAGATCACAAAGAGCTTTACTGGCTTTAGAGTTACTTCTCCTGCTGTGTCCAGGCAGGGAATCTAATTCATAGACCCACTCATCACTGAATGTCACCTTAGCATGACCAACCAGAGATCCAAACTGGCTCACGTGGGAAGCTACAAAGCCCATTTAACAGTCCTATGTACAATGGCATTTGAACAGATAACACAGCCTACAGTTTCGCTAGTAGATTTAGCAAAGCAAAATCAGTAGCCACACCTGACTAGGTAATTTAGTGCACACTCAGGCCTTATTTGGAGTCCCAAACAATGAGCATTATAGGCCCTGAGTTCCATCATGCTTCCCTACCATGGCAAGGAAGCTAATTCATAGCCTCATTTGTTACTGAATATAATATCTAAGCCTAATACTCTTCTGGTAAGCCTGATCAGAGAATCCTGGCAACTGTGGAGGCTATGCTGTAGCCTCACTTTGGGTAGGGAACCAAACCAGGAGTCTTATCTAACTGCTCTCAGGCCAGAGGCATATCCAACATCTCTGTCCTCAGAGCTTGAACAGTTGCCCTTCCCTCACATAGACTATAACAACAGGTCCCACTTGCCCAAGAGTATTACCAGCAGACACATCCAGAAACCCAAACTAAGCTGACTAATGAAGAATAGTCTTTGTTAAAGCAAACCTATAAAGTTTAGAAGAAGGGCCTGATTACTCAAATGCACAAATACCAAGAAAATAAATCAAAGATCACAAAAAATAAGGTAAATATGATCCCACCAAAGTAACTGACCCCAAAGAAATGAAGATCTATGAGCTCTCAGAGAAAAAATTCAGAATAATCTCCTTCAGGAAGTTCAGTCAACTACAAGAATACACAGACAGAAGCTAAGTGAAATCATGAAGACAATACATAAGCAGAACAAGAACTATGTCAAGGAAATAGAACCCATGGGGGAAAATACAACAGCAAGAAATCCTAGAGTGAAAAATATAATAACTGAAGAAGTCAGTGCAGTTTCTTAACTTGGCTTGACCATAGAGAAGAATCAGTGATCTGGAGAACGGGACATTAGAAATTACCCAGTCAGAGGAACAATAGCTAAAAAGAATGAAAAAGAGTGAAGAAAGCCATGGAGATGATGAGATGCAAAGAAAAGAAACAATATTTACATTAGGAAATTCCAGAAGAAGAGAGAGAAAGGGACAGAAATTATATTTAAAGCAATAATGGCTGAAAACTTCCCAAACCCAGAGAGATAAATGGATATCAGATCTATGAAGCCCAAATGATACCAAATATATTGAATCAGAATAGAGCTATACTGAGACACATTAAAATTAAATTATATATAGTCAAAGACAAAGAAAGAATTTTAAGAGCAGCAAGAGAGAAATAAGTTATATATAAGGGAATTCCCTAAGATTTTTGGAAGATTTCTCAACATAAACTTTTCAGGCTAGGAGAGAATGGGATGATATACTCAAAATATTGAAAGAAAACAACTGTCAACCAAGAATTCTATACCCAGAAAAGCTTCCCTTCAGAACTGAAGGAGACATAAATTCTTCCCCAAATAAACAAAAGAGAGTGCATTACCATCATATCTGCCTTACAAGAAATGTTAAAGGAAGCTTTTTGAAAGAGTAGTAAAAGAATACTAATCGACATAAAATTATTAAAAATCCCTCGTGCTCTCCCTCTCTCTCTTCCTCTCTCAAATAAATGAATAAAATCTTTGAAAAAAGATCAAGAATAAGATAAGAGTGCCAGTCTACGCAATATAGTACTAGAGCTACTAGCTAGAGCAATCAGGAAAGAAAAAGAAATTAAAAGTATCAGAATTGGAAATAAATAAATACAATTGTCTCTACTTGTAAATGACATGAATTTGTATATAAGAAATTCTAAAGACATAACCTCCCCCCAAAAAAACCTGTTAGATCTAATCAACAAATTCAGTAAACTAGTAGTATTCAAAATTAACATAATATCAGTTGTATCTCTATAAACTAACAATATATTTCTGAAAAAGAAATAAATCAATCTCATTTTCTTTCTTTTTTAAAGATTTTATTTTTTTATTTGACAGAGAGAGATACAGAGAGAGAGGGGACACAAGCAGAGATAGTAGGAGAGGGAGAAGTAGGCTTCTGGCTGAGCAGAAAGCCTGATGTGGGGCTCAATCTCAGGACCCTGGAATCCTGACCTGAGCCAAAGGCAGATGTTTAATGACTGAGCCACCCAGGTGCCCCATCAACCTCATTTACAATTGTCCAAACCAATAATGTATTTAGGAATAAATTTACCTTGGAAAATTAAAGTTCTCTTCTCTTAAACTATAAGATGTTGATGAAAGAAATCAAAGATACAAATTAATGGAAAAGTTTCCCACATTAATGGATTGAAAGAATTAATATTGTTAAAATGTGTTTACTACCAAAAGCCACCTATAGACTCAATGTAATCTCTATGGCATTTTTTTTAAATAGATATAGAACTACTCTTAAAATTTATATGGAGTCACAAAAGATCTCAGCCAAAGAAATCCTGAGAAAGAAGAGCAAAGCAGGAGTATCACATTTCCTGATTTCAAGCTATACTAGAAATGTAAAGCCAACAAAATAATACGGTACTGGCATAAAACAGACAACAGACCAATAGAATAGAATCAAGAGCCCAGAAATAAACTCTGGCATATATTATCAACTAATATTCGACAAGGGAGCCAAGAATACTTAATGAAGACATGACAGTCTTTTTAAAGAATGGTGCTTGGACAATCGGATTCATCTGTAAAAGAATAAAACTGGAATCTTATTTTGCATCATTCATACAAATTAACCTGAAATGAGTTAATGACTTAAATTTAAGAACTGAAAAAACAAAACTGTTGGAAGAAAACATAGGACAAAGCTCCTTAACATGGGTCTTGATAATGATTTTTGGATATGACACCTAAAACAAAAGCAAGAAAATAAGTGGGACTACATGAAACTAAAAATCTTCTACAAGGCAAAAGCAAAACGAAAGGGCACTGAGCCTGGGTGGCTTAGTCATTGGGCATCTGCCTTCAGCTCAGGTCATGATCCAGTTCCTGGAATTGAGCCCCGCATCGAGCTCCCTGCTTGGTGGGGAGCCTGCTTCTCCCTCTCCCACTCTCCTTGCTTTGTTCCCTCTCTCACTGTCTCTCTCTGTCAAATAAGTAAATAATATCTTAAAAAAAAAAGACAAAATAAAAATTCATCAACAAAGTGAAAAGGCAAACTATTGGAATGGGAAAAAAATATTTGCAAACCATATATCTGGTAAAGGGTTAACACCCAAAATATAAAACTCATACAACTCAGTAGCAAAAAGTTAAATAACCCAATTTCAAAAATGGGTAAAGGACCTGAATACACATTACTTCAGAGAAGATATACAAGAGGCACATAGATCCATGAAAAGATGCTTAATATCACTAGCCATTAGGAAAAAGCCACAATGAAATATCACTTCACTCATGTTAAATGGCCATCCCTGAAAGACAATAACAAATGCCAATATGGATGTAGAGAAAAGGGAACATTGTATACTGTTGATGGGCTTGTAAATTGTTGGAGCCAATATGGAAGACAATATGAAGAATCCTTTAACAATTAAAAGTAAAACTATCATATGATCTACCAATTCCACTTCTGGGCATATATTCAAAGGAAACAAAAACACTAACTTGAAAATACATCTGCACCTTCATGTTAATAGCAGCATTATTTGTAATAGCCAAGGCAAGGAAACAACCTAAGTGTTTTGACTTTTCTAGAATGTTGTATACTTGAAATCATACAGTATGTAGCCTCTCAGATTCACTTTCCTCATCCAGTAATATGCATTTAAGTGTCTTCATTATCTTTTTATGGCCAGATAACTAATTGTATTTTACTGTTTTTTCCTTGTTTGGATGTACCAAGCTTATTTATCCATTCACCTACTGAAGAACATATTGATTGCTTTCAAGTTTTATAAATTATTAATAAACCTGCTATAAACATCTGTGTTCAGATTTTTTCTGAACATAAGTTTTCAAATCACTTAGGGTAATATTAAGGAGCACAATTGCTGGATCTTATTGTATGCTAAGAATATGTTTAGTTTTTTTAATTTAATTTAATTTAATTTTTATTTACATATTTTATTTATTTGACAGAGAGAGATTACAAGTAGGCAGAAAGGCAGGCAGAGAGAGGGGGAAGCAGGCTCCCTGCTGAGCAGAGACCAATGCGGGGGCTCAATCCCAGGACCTTGGGATCATGACCTAAGCTGAAGGCAGAGGCTTTAACCCACTGAGCCACCCAGGCGCCCCCGTGAATATGTTTAATTTTGTAGGAAAGCACCGAATTGCCATCTAAAGTGACTGACCATTTAGCATTCCCATCAGCAATACACGAGATTTCCTGTTGCTCTACATCCTTGTCAGCTTTTGGTATTGTCAGTGTTCCAGATTTTGGCCATTCTAATATATGTATAGTGATAGCTCATTTCTGTTTTATTTTAAATTTTCCTAATGACATGATGTGGAGTATCTTGTCATATTCTTATTTGCCATCTATATTGCTTTTTTGGTTCAGTGTCTTAAGGTTTTTGGTCGATTTTTTTTCCATCGGGTTTGTTGTTTCCAAATTGTTGAATTTTGAGTTTCTAAAATATTTTTTGGATAACAGGAATTTATAAGATGTTATTTTGCAGATATTTTCCTTCAACCTGTATTTTGACATTGTTTTATTTTGACACTGTCTCTCTCAGAGCAGAAATTTTTAATTTTAATGAAATCCAGTTTACCAATTATGTATTTCATGTATTGTGTCTTCGTTGTTGTATTTAAGTCATTATAATATCCAAACTAGTGTTGTTTTCCTCTGACCTTTATTTCTAGTAGTTCTATTGTTTTGCATTTCACATTTAGTACTGTAATCCATTTTTTAAATTAATTTTTGTAAAAGGTGTTTAGTCTGTGTCTAGATTCTTTTTTTTTTTTTTTTTTGCATGTGGACATCCAGCTATTTTAGCACCATTTCTGGAAGAGACTACCTTTGCTCCATTGTATTACCTTTGTTCCTTTGTTCCTTGGTCAAAGGAACTAGATCTATGTGATTCTATTTCTGGGCTCTTTTTCCTGTTAATTCATTTATTTGTCTATTCTCTTGGCAATATCACACTGTCTTAGTTACCATAGTTTTATAGTAAGTCTGGCAGTAGAGTAATGTCATTTCTCTAGTTATTTTTTTCTTCAATATTAAGTTGACTATTCTAGGTCTTTACTTATCTATGTACTGTTTAACCAGTTTGTCAATATCCACAAGATAAATTGATGGAATTTTTATTGGGATTTCATTGAATCTGTCAATAGATCGAGTAGGTAAAAATTGACACCTTAACAATATGATCCTTTTATTCATGAATATGGATCATCTCTCCATTTACTTAGCTCTACTTTGATATTTTCATCAGTTTTTTAGTGTCCCTCATATACATCTTATATTTATTTAGATATATTTATATATAAGTACTTTATTACCATAAATGGTAATGTATTTTTAATCAAATTTTACTTAATCATTGCTGGTATGTAGGAAAGCTATTGAGTTTTGTATACCAATATATAATCCTGAAACCTTCTCATAATAACTTTGTTTCTGGATATTTTTAATTAGATTTTTGGATTTTGACAAATAATCATGTCATCTGCAAACAAAGGCAGTTTTATTTCTTCCTTTCTAATATGCATATCTTTTATTTCATTTTCTTGATTCATTGCATTATATAGTACTTCTACTTAGATGTTGAAAAACAGTGAAAGGAGAAACATCCTTACCTTTTACCTAATTTTAGTGGAAAAGCAACAAATTTCTCACCATAAAGTATGATATTCATCATAGATTTTTTAGATATTCTCAATGTTGAAAAAGTTCTCAAATCCTATCCTAGTGAGAGTTTTTAATCATGAATTGTTATTGGATTTGTCAAATGCCTTTTCTGTATCAATTGATAAGATCATGAGATATTTTTTCTTTTTTTAGACTATTGGTGTAATGGACTACATTAATTTTTTTTAAAATTTCAATTTCTTTTTATTGTATTATGTTAGTCACCGTAAAATACATCATTAGTTTTTGGTACAGTGTTCCAAGACTCTTTTTTTTTTTTTTTAAGATTTTATTTATTCATTTAACAGAGAGAGAACACAAGCAGGCAGAGAGGCAGGCAGAGGCAGAGAGAGGAGCAGGCTCCCCACAGAGCAAGCAGCCCGATGCGGGACTCGATCCCAAGATGCTGGGATCGTGACCTGAGCCAAAGGCAGTTGCTTAACCAACTGAACCACCCAGGCGTCCCAAGACTCATTGTTTATGTACAACACCCAGTGCTCCATGCAATCAATATGTGCCATTCTTAATACCCATCACCAGGCTCACCAACCTCCCACCCTCCTCCCCTCTAAAACCTTCAGTTTGTTTCTCAGAGTCTACAGTTTCTCATGGTTTGTCTCTCCTCTGATTTCCGTGAATTCACTTTTTTTTTCCTTCTCCTAATGTCCTCCATGTTATTCTCTATGTTCCGCAAGTAAATGAAACCATATGATAATTGGCTTTCTCTGCTTGACTTACTTCACTCAGCATAATCTCCTCCAGTCCCATCTGTGTTGATGCAAAAGTTGGGTATTCATCTTTTCTGGTAGCTGAATAATATTCCATTGCATATATGGACCACATCTTCTTTATCTAATCATCTGTTGAAGGGCATCTCAGCCTTTCCACAGTCTGGTGATTGTGGACATTGCTGCTACAAACATTGGGGTACATATGGCCCTTCTTTTTTTTTTAATTTTTTATTAACATATAATGTATTATTTACCCCAGGGTACATGTCTGTGAATCATCAGGATTACACATTTCACAGCATTTGCCATAGCACATACCCTCCCCAATGTCCATATCCCTACCCCCCCACCTCCCAGCAACCCTTAGTTTGCTTCGTGAGTTTAGGAGTCTCTTATGGTTTGTCTCCTTCCCCATCCCATCTTGTTTCATTTCTCTTCCCCACCCCCAATTACCCCCTGACCTGCCTCTCAAATTCTTCATATCAGAGCGATCATGTGATAATTGTCTTTCTCTGACTGACTTATTTCGCTTAGCATAATACCCTCTAGTTCCATCCACGTCATTGTAAATGGCAAGATTTCATTTCTCTTGATGGCTGCATAGTATTCCACTGAATATATATACCACTACTTCTTTATCCATTCATCTGTTGATGGACATCTAGGTTCTTTCCAGAGTTTGGCTATTGTGG
>CM052798.1:53644776-53678205 GCA_028533885.1 Nasua narica
TGTTGATGTGTTTCTTTGACTTTGTTATTAATTGGTTTATATAATTGGCTGCTCCCACGTTAGGGGCATAGATGTTTACAATTGTTAGATCTTCTTGTTGGACGGTCCCTTTAAGTATGATATAGTGTCCTTCTTCATCTCTTATTATATTCTTTGGCTTAAAATCTAATTTGTCTGATATAAGGATTGCCACCCCAGCTTTCTTTTGATGTCCATTAGCATGGTAAATTGTTTTCCACCCCTTCACTTAAAGCTGGAGGTGTTTTTGGGTCTAAGATGAGTTTCTTGTAGACAGCATATCGATGGGTCTTGTTTTTTTTATCCATTTTGATACTCTGTGTCTTTTGATTGGGGCATCGAGCCCATTTACATTCAGGGTAACTATTGACAGATATGAATTTAGTGCCATTGCATTGCCTGTGTGGTGACTGTTAACTGTATATTGTTTCTCCTCTTTTCTGGTCTCAGTTCCTTTTAGGCTCTCTCTTTACTTAGAGGACCCCTTTCCTGTGGGGCTGGTTTGGTGTTTGCAAATTCCTTTAGTTTTTGTTTGTCCTGGAAGCTTTTTATCTCTCCATCTATTTTCAGTGAAAGCCTAGCTGGGTATACTATTCTTGGCTGCATATTTTTCTGGTTTAGTGCTCTGAATATATCATGCCAGTCCTTTTTGGCCTGCCAGGTCTCTGTGGATAGGTCTGCTGCGAATCTAACATTCCTGCCTCTGTATGTTACCGATTTCTTGTCTCAAACTGCTTTCAGGATTTTTTCTTTGTCACTAAGACTTGTAAGTTTTACTATTAGATGACGGGGTGTAGACCTATTTTTATTGATTTTGAGGGGGTGCCTCCTGGATTTTGATGCTTGTTCCCCTCAGCAGATTAGGGAAATTCTCTATAACAATTTGTTCCAATATACTTTCCACCCTTTTCTCTCTTTCTTCTTCTGGAATCCCAATTATTCTAATATTGTTGCGTCTTATGATATCACTTATCTCTCGAAGTCTTCCCTCGTGGTCCAATAGTTGTTTGTCTCTCTTTTTCTCAGCTTCTTTATTCTTTTTCATTTGGTCTTCTATGTCGCTAATTCTTTCTTCTGTCTCATTTATTCTAGCATTTAGAGCCTACATTTTTGTTTGAACTTCATTAATAGCTTTTTTGATTTCATCTTGGTTAGATTTTATTTCTTTTATTTCTCCCAAAAGGGATTTTTTTTTTTTTTAACATTAGGGATCCCAAAAGGGATTTTATTTCTCCCGAAAGGGATTCTTTAATCTTTTCCATGCTTTTTTCGAGCCCAGCTAGCAATTTGATAACTGTCATTTTGAACTCTATTTCCAACATATTACTGATGTCTGTACTAACTAGGTCTCTAGCCGTCGGTACTGTCTCTTGTTCTTTTTTTGTGGTGAGTTTTTCTGCCTTGTCATTTTATCGAGCCAAGAATAGATGAGTGAGAGAGAAAAGTACTCTAGAGTTCTTCAGTTCTCACTGATTGATGAACTTGTTCTTGGCTGGATATTCTCACTGATCTTCTGGGGAGGGGCCTTTACAATTTGAGTCTAAGATGTCTTTGCCTGAGGCGGAATTGCCCCACCCTTGCCCAGGGAGGGGCCAAGCAATTCACTCAGGTTCGCTCTTGGGAGTCTTTGTTCCCTTAGCGCTTTCCGTACCGCCCTGGAGGTCAGGAATGCAAATGGCGGCTCCCAATCTCTGCTAGAGGAGCTGAGCACTGGAGTCCCCAGTCCTGGGGACTGGAGTCCTCCTCAGCGTGCCCTCAGAGGAAAGCAGTCAATCACTCCCGTCTCCCGGGTCCGCACAAGCTCCGAGCTCAGCCACCGGTGGCAGCGCGCCTCTATCTCTGGCGCACGGACCTGTCTGGAGTCTCCAATCCCAGCAGATTCCTGCTGAGCACTGCCATGCCGCTCCTCCCCAAGGAGGAAGGAGGGGGTCTCTCCGGAATGCCTTATGTGGTCCCCGCTCAAAGGGCCACAGCCACGGTCTAGGGTAAGTCCCAGCTGAAAACGCACTGCGCAGCTCTTTCTCTGCCGCCGGCTTCTCCGCCCCGATATTTGGGAGCTCTGCCACACTCAGACAACCCCGGTCTCTGTATGATCTCATGGGTCCTGAAACCACTCTGTTCCCGCAAGGGGCAGACCTCTGGCCTAGCCTCTGGAGCAATGTCCCTCAGCGGAGCTGACTCTAAAAGTTCTGATTTTGTGCTCCGCGGCTCTGCGGCTGCAGGGAGTCGGCCCCTCCCCCCGCAGTCTCTCTTCCGGTCGCTTTGGAATCAGTTTTCCAAACATTCTACCTTTCCGAAAGTGGTCGATTTTCTGCTCCTAGAATTGGTCTTCTTCCTCTCTTCTCTCTCCTGTTGAGTATGCTGGCTTTTAGAATGATTTAATAACTATCTAGATGAACTTCTGGGATCCGACTCTATCTCAACCTCCTACTTCTCCACCATCTTGCTCCTCCCCCTATGGCCCTTCTTTTTACTACATCTGTATCTTTGGGGTAAATACCCAGTAGTGCAATTGCAAGGTCACAGGGTAGCTCTATTTTTAATTTTTTGAGGAATCTCCACACTGTTTTCCCAAGTGGCTGCACCAATTTGCATTTGTACTAACAGTATAAGAGGGGTCCCCTTTCCCTACAGTCTCTCCAACATTTGTTGTTTCCTGCCTTGTTAATCTTTGCAATTCTAACTGGTGTAAGGTGGTATCTCAATGTGCTTTTGATTTGAATTTCCATGATGATTAATAATGATGCACATTTTTTCATGTGTCTGCTAGCCATTTGCATGTCTTCTTTGGAGAAGTGTCTGTTCATGTCTTCTGACCATTTTTTGACATGATTATCTGTTTTTTGGGTGTTGAGTTTTGAGTTCTTTATAGATCTTGTATATCAGCCCTTTGTCTGTAGTGTTATTTGCAAATATCTTCTCCCATTCCGCGAGTTGCCTGTGTGTTTTGTTGACTGTTTCCTTTGCTGTGCAGAAGCTTTTCATTTTGATGAAGTCCCAAAAGTTCATTTTTGCTTTTGTTTCCTTTGCCCTTGAAAGAAGTTGCTGTGGCCAATGGCGAAGAGGTTACTGCCTATTTTCTCCTCTCGGATTTTGATAGATTCCTGTCTCCCATTGAGGTCTTTCATGCATTTTGAGTTTATCTTTGTGTATGGTGTAAGAAAATGGTCGAGTTTCATTCTTTTATACATAGCTGTCCAATTTTCCCAGCACCATTTATTGAAGTGACTTTTTTTTTTTCCACTGGATATTTTTTCTTACTTTGTCAAAGATTAGTTGACCATAGAGTTGAGAGTCCATATTTGGGCCCTCTATGCTGTTCGATTGGTCTTTGCGTCTGTTTTTTTGCCAGTACCATGCTGTCTTGGTGATCACTGCTTTGTAATAAAGCTTGAAATCAGGCAACGTGATGCCCCCAGCTTTTTCTTTTTCAACATTCCCTTAGTGATTGGGTTCTTTTCTGGTTCCATACAAATTTTAGGATTTTTTTTTTCCAGCACTTTGAAAAATGCCACTGGTATTTTGATTGGGATGGCATTGAAAGTATAGATAGCTCTGGGAAGCATAGACATATTAACAATGTTTATTCTTCTGATCTATGAGCATGGAATGTTTTTCTATCTTTTTTTTTGTCTTCTTCAGTTGTTTTCATGAGTGTTCTGTAGTTCCTCGAGTACAGATCATTTACTTCTTTGGTTAGGTTTATTCAAAGGTATCCTGTGGTTTTTGGTGCTACTGAATATGGAATCAATTCTCAAATTTCTCTTTCTAAAGTTTCATTGTTACTGTATAAGAAAGCAACTGATTTCTGTGCATTGGTTTAATATACTGACACTTCACTGAATTCTTGTATTTCTAGTTCTAGTAATTTGGGGTTGAAATCTTTTGGGTTTTCCACATAAAGTATTATGTCATCTGTGAAGAGAGGGAGAGTTTGACTACTTCTTTTCCAATTTGAATACCTTTAATTTCTTTTTGTTGTCTTATTGCTGTTGCTAAGACTTCTAGTACAATGTTGAACAACAGGTGAGAGTGGGCATCCTTGTTGTGTTCCTGATCTCAATGGGAATGCTCTCAGCTTTTCCCCATTGATAATGATATTTACTGTGGGGTTTTCATAGATGGATGAAGTTGAGGAATGTTCCCTCTATCCCTATACTATGAAGAGTGTAATCAGGAAAGGATGCTGTATTTTGTTGAATGTTTTTTCTCGATCAATTGAGAGGACCATGTGGTTCTTCTCTCTTCTTTTATTGATTTCTTCTATCACATTGACTGATTTGCAAATGTTGAACCACCCTTGCATCCCAGGGATAAATCCCACCTGGTCATGGTAGATAAACTTTTCAATGTACCGTTGGACCCTATTAGCTAAGATCTTGTGGAGAATCATGGCATCCATATTCATCAGGGATATTATTTTGAAATTATCCTTTTTGATTGGGTCTTTGACTGGTTTGGGGATCAAGGTAATGCTGGATTCATAGAAAGAGTCTGGAAGTTTTTCTTCTGTTTCCATTTTTTGAAACAGCTTCAGAAGACTAGGTATTATTTCTTCTTTGAATGTTTGGTAGAGTTCCCCAGGGAATCTGTCAGGTCCTGGACTCTTGTTTTTTGGGAGGTTTTTGATCACTGCTTCAATCTTGTTACTAGATATTGGTCTATTCAGGTTGTCATTTTCTTCCTGTTTCAGCCTTGGATGTTTATAGGTTTCCAGGAATGCATCCGTTTCTTCTAGGTTGCTTAACTCTTTGGAATATAGCTGTTGATAATAATTTGTGATGATTGTTTCTATTCTATATTGTTAGTTGTTTCTATTCTATATTGTTAGTTGTGATCTCTCCCCTTTCATTCATGATTTTATTAATTTGGGTCCTTTCTCTTTTCTTTCGGATTGGTTTGGCCAATGGTTTATCAATCTTATTAATTCTTTCAAAGGACCAGCTTCTAGTTTTGTTGATGTGTTCTACTATATCCCTGGTTTCTAATTCATTGATCTCTGTTCTAATCTTAATTATGTCCCTTCTTGTGCATGGGGTTGGCTTAATTTGTTGTTGATTCTCCAGTTCTTTAAGGTATAAAGAGGGTTTGTGTATTTGGGATCTTTATTTATTATTTATTTATTTATTTATTTATTTATTTATTTATTTATTTATTTATTGTGAGGCTTGGATGGCTATGTATTTCCCCTTGAGGACCGGCTTTGCCATATCCCATAGGTTTTGGACTGATGTGTCTTCATTCTCATTGGTTTCCATGAATCGTTTAAGTTCTTCTTTAATTTCCTGTTTGACCCAAACATTCTTGAACAGGATGGTCTTTAGCGTCAAGTGTTTGAATTCCTTCTCAACCTTTTTCTTGTGATGAGGTGCAGTTTCAAAGCTTGTGGTCTGAGAATATGCAGGGAATACTCTCAGTCTTTTGGTTTTGGTTGAGACCTAATTTGTGACCCAGTATGTGGTCTATTCTGGAAAAAGTCCCATGTACGCTTGAGAAGAATGGGTATTCTGTTGTTTTAGGGTGGAATGTTTTGTATGTATCTATGAGGTCCATCTGGTTCAATGTGTCATTCAAAGCTCTTGTTTCTCTGTTGATTTTCTGCTTAGATGATCTGTCTATTGCTAAGAGTGGTGTGTTAAGATCCCCTACAATTAATGTTTTCTTTTTAATATGACTATTTTGATTAAAGTTGGCTTATGTAGTTGGCTGCTCCCAAATTAGGGGCATAAATATTAACAATTGTTAGATCTTCTTGATGGATAGACTCTTTAAGAACGATGTAATGTCCTTCTATATATCTGACTACAGTTTTTAGCTTAAAATCTAATTTATCTGATATCAGAATCACTACCCCAGCTTTCTTTTGAGGCCTGTTGGCATGAAAGATGGTTCTCTATCCCTTCACTTTCAGTCTGGATGTATCTTTAGGTTCCAAATGTGTCTCTTGTAAACAGCCTATGGACGGGTCCTGTCATTTTATCCAGGCTGCAACCCTGTGACATTTTATGGGAGCATTTAGGCCATCCATGTTGAGAGTGATTATTGAAAGATAAGATTTTATTGTCATCATGTTGCCTGTTAAGTCCTTGTTTCTGTAGATTGTCTCTGTAAATTTCTGTTCTCTATCACTCTTGGGGTCTTTCTTTTTTTACAGAAGCCCCCTTAGTATTTCTTGTCGTGCCAGCTTGGTGGTCACATAATCTTTTAGACTTTGCCAGTCTTGGAAGCTCTTTATCTCTCCATCCCTTCTGAATGTCAGCCTTGCCGGATAAAGTATTCTTGGCTGCATGTTCTCATTTAGTGTTCCAAAAATGTCTTGCCAGCCCTTTCTAGCTTGCCAGGTTTCTGTGGGCAGGTCTGACGTTATTCTGATGGTCCTCCCTCTGTACGTAAGAAATTTCTTCCCACTAGTTGCCCTTAAGACATCTTCTCTGAATTTACAATTCATGAATTTCACAATCACATGTTTGGAGGTCTTTCTACCCTCGCTGACCTTGAGGTGTGTCCTCTCTGCCTCTAGGACATGAACACTTGTTTCATTTCCCAGATTAGAGAAATTCTAATCTAGGATTTGTTCAACTATATCTTCTTGTCCTCTCCACCCCCTCAGGCATCCCAATAATTCTGACATTGGAATGTTTCATGCCATCCTTTATTTCCTTAATTCTATTTTCATGACTTCTAAGCTCTTTGTTCCAGGCCTCCTTCTGATCTTTCTTTTCTATCAGTTTGTCTCCTAGATCACTAATTTGATATTCTACCTCGGTTACCCTAGCTGTTAGAGTATTTAGATTAGATTGGATCTCATTGATAGCATTTTTAAGTTCTGTCAGATTAGCCCTCATTTCCGCCCTTAGAGATTCTAGTTTGCCCTCAATGGTCTTCTGCGATCTAGTCATTGTCTGGATAATTGTTACCCTGAATTCTATTTATGACATATTGTTTTTGTCCATATCCAGTAGTTCTGTGGCAGAGGTCACAGTCTCTGAATTTTTCTCTGTTGGGTGTCCCTCCTCCTGGCCATTTTGGTGAGAGGTGGTTGAGGGAATGTGTAGCTGAATATATCAACCATGATCCAGGCAAAGTGCACCCTGGAAAGTTTCAGAGCAATCAGAAATCACCATCAAAAAGAAAGAAAAAAGAAAAAGGAGAGAGAGAAAGAGAAAAAAAAAAGAAAAGCCCAGCCAAAATGAACCCCACGAATAAGATTTATAAAGTACAAAAACAAAAACACACAGAAATACTGACAAAAGAATAAGATGAGAAGGTGGTTATAAACCCCTGATGTGGGTGAGGTAGTTTATTTCAGTATTTCCTAGGTGTATCTTGTTATCTTTGTTAAAGGATTCAACTTTCCAGATATACAGGGAAGTTAATACTGGTGTATGTATGTATGTATGTATGTGTGTGTGTATATATATATATATACTTTTTCCCTAGTTAATACTAGGGAAAAAGGACTAGGGAAACTAGGGAAAAAGGACTACTTTGAAGCTTATAAGTCTCTCTCTTTCCCTCTCTCTGTATATATATGAAAAAGAAACAAAGAAACAAAGGTATATGTATGAAAAAAGTTCAAGTTAAAAAGTTATTATGGAATGTGTTGTATTAAACATCTAGTTAAAATGATAAGTAGGTAAAAAATACAAATAAAATAAATAAAAGGTAAAAAAAGTGAAAATACAAGAATCATAAGAATGAATTTAAAAAAGAGAGAAAAGTTTTATCCATGAAATATACAGGTTTTGGGGCAATACAGAGAGCTTAATATATTTTCCCCTGATGTTGGGAAGTTTAGAGGTTTAGGGGGACCTTTTGGTTGTTGTCCTCTTGTTCTTTCAGCTTGTCTTCTGGGGGAGGGTCCTGCCGTGTTGTTTTTCAGTCAGTCTTGCTTGGGCTGAGTTGCCCTGCCCCCTATGAAGAGGCTGGGTTCTGTGGAAACTGGTTTTTTAAGCTCTTGTTCTCTGTAGGTTTTTGTTCTTTGGTGGTCTTTTGCACCTTTGTGGAGGGTCAGAGCAGAGTAAACTGTCCTCACCCAGACCTCCACCTCAGAAAGAAGCCAGAGTCTGCTTCCCTCTAAATGGTCCAAAACACGCAGACTCCCCCTCTGCAAACTCTGTTGAACACCACAACCTTCCACAAGCAGTGTGCACCCCTAGCCTCTGTCTCAGTGGTCACCCAAGGCCTCCATTTGTCTCTGTACCTCTGTGCTACTTAAACTGTGAGCAATATTGGTCTGGGTGAGCCCAATCATGGCAGTGGCTATTCCTGGGACTGCTGACTGGAGCCCACCCCCTTTCTGGGTGTGCTCAGCACCATTGGCAGTGCAGGCAATGGATGGCCACAGACCCAGGGACCACTGACTGCAGCCCATGCCAGGCTCTCTCAGGTGCAGGTGGGGGTGTTTTCAGTCCCAGATTACATTAATTTCTGAATGTTGAACCAGCTTGGTATACCTGGGATAAATCTCACTCGCTAGTGGTACATAATTCTTTTTATGCATTATTGTTTTTTATTTGCTAATATTTTATAGAGTGTTGTTGCATCTTTGTTTATGAGACATATTGATCTGTAGTTTTCTTTTCTGGTAATATCTTTGTCTGATTTTGTTATTAGTTGCTGGTCACAGAATGGGGTGGGAAATTATCCCTCTGCTTCTGTCTTCTGAAATAGGTTGTAGAAAATTGGCATAATTTCTTCCTTAAATATTTGATAAATATTTGGTGAACCAATCTTGGCCTAACATTTTCTGTTTTGAAAGGTTTTTAATTATTGATCAATTTCTTTATTAGACATCCTATTCAGATTGTCTACTTCTTATATGATTATTTCAAGGAATTGATCAAATTCATCTGGATTACCAAATGTGTTGATGTAGAGTTGTTAATAGTATTCTTTTATTATCCTTTCCGTGTTCATGGGAATCTGTAATGATGTTCCTCCATTTTTATTTATTTATTTTTTTGTTACTAGTAATTTGTGTCTCCTCTTTATTTTTTCTCTCTTAATTTCTTTGGCTAGACACTTAACAATTTCATTGATTTTAAAAAGAGCTATCTTTTGGTTTTATTGATGTTCCAAATCCAGTTTAATTTCATTTTAGTCTGAGAGCAGACATTGTGTTTCTATTCTTTTGAAATTTTTAAAGTATGTTTTATGACCTAGAATGTGGTCTAGCTTGGTGAGTGTTCCAGCTTTAGAAGAATATGTAATTGTTATTAGATGAAATAGTTTATAGACATCTATTATATACAGTTGATTGATGGCATTGTTAATATTAACTATGTCATTACTGATTTTCTCCCTGCTGTATCTTCTGTTACTGTCAGAATGTAGTTGAAGTCTCAAACTTGAACTATAATAGGGGATTCATCTATTTATCACTGTAGTCCTATTAGTTTTGCTTCGTGGATTTTGATACTCTAATCCTACTCTAATCTTAACTGTTGTTAGGCACATACATGATAAGTATTGCTATGTCTTCTTAAAATATTAAGACTTTATAGTTGTATAATGTCCCTAATTATCCCTAGCAACTTTCCTTGCCATGAAGTCTACACTGTGTGTGTGTGTGTGAAATTAATATAGCTGCTTTTTCTTCCTTTCAATTAGTGTTATCATGGTATCTCTTCATCCACTACTTCAATTTTAATCTATATATGTCTTTGTACTTAAAGTAGATTTCTTGTATGCAACATACAATTGGCTCTTGTTTTTCAATCCACTATGATCATCTGTGTCTTTTAATTTGTGTTTTTAGATCAGTAATGTTTAAAGGAATTATTGATACAGTTGCATGAATATCTACCTTATTTGTTACTGATTTGTTCTTGCTGTCTTTGTTATTTTTTTTTAAAGATTTTTATTTATTTATTAGAGACAGAGAGACTGAGAATGAGAGGGGAGAAGGTCAGAGAGAGAAGCAGACTTCCCGCAGAGCTGGGAGTCCGATATGGGACTCGATCCCGGGACTCCAGGATCATGACCTGAGCCGAAGGCAGTTGCTCAACCAACTGAGCCACCCAGGTGCCCCTGTCTTTGTTATTTTGTCCTAAATTTTGTCTTCCATGCTTTTTATGAATTTTATGGTTTCAACTGGTCATTTTATATGATTCAATTTTATCTCCCTAGTATATCTATTATATATGTATATGTATATCTATAGATATATCTATATCTCTATACAAATATATATACTTATTGTCCTATATCTATGTAGATATCTATATCTATTATTTTTAGTAGGGGTACCCTAGAATTTACAATATACATTTATAACCAATCCAAGTCCACTTTTAATTAACATTATACTGCTTCACATGTAGTTCAAGTATCTTATTATAACAAAACATTCCAAATTCTTCCATCCCATCTATTGTATCACTGTTGTTATTTATTTTGCCTATATAAACTTTAACGTATATAATATATATCACTCATAATCAAATACTTTGTATCTATTATTACAAACAAATTTTATATATTAGTTAAGAATAGGAAAACATAAACGTTTTTATTTTAACTTCATGTATTTATTCTCCCATGCTCTTCCATTATGTAGCTCTGAATAGGAAAACATAAACGTTTTTATTTTAACTTCATGTATTTATTCTCCCATGCTCTTCCATTATGTATATCATTTTCCTGCTGCCTGAGGAATTTATTTTAGTATTTCCAGCACTACAAATCTACTCATTAAAAAATTCCCACAATTTTTGTTTGTCCGAAAAAGACTATTTTTTTTTTAACTTTTGAAGGATAAATTTGCAGAGTTCAGAATTCTAGGTTGGTGGTTTTGTTTCATTTTGTTTTTTTCTCCACCATTCTAAATATTTCACTCTTCTTTCTTGCATTGTTTCTGAGGAGGACTGTGATGTAACTCTTAACTGTGCCTTTCTATGGGTAAAGTAATGCAGTAGTTAGGTATGGAGAAAGGAAGAATTCTATGGTCCTATGGTTATGTTCTAGTCTTTTGGTGAGCTTATGCCATTGGTCTGTAAACTTCACCAGTGTTTCTCAGTGTCACCAACCCATTTAGGTGAAAGAGGATAGCTAGTGGGAGCTGAAGTTGGCTATTTCCTTTCCCCCAGGTAGACTTTGCTGAAATAAATACTAGCAGGTTGTTAAAAGGGCTTCCTCCTGCAGGAAGACTTTGTTAAGAAGAAGAGAATACTTTGATGAGTTTCACAATGCTACCTTTTCTCTACTTGCCAGAAACATGAAGGGAATTTTCTCTGATATTCACTGTGAGGAGCTAATAGGTCTCCAGAAGGTAAAATAGAAAAAATGTGAGGGACCCCTATCACTGGGTTCTTCTGGAGATATTTACTCTTTGAGTTGTCTGTAATGAGTTTCCAACTATTTGTCAATTACAGTTTAGTTTTCCTACCCCAATACTGATTCACATAAAGGTTTCTATTCAGGGATTATGCTACAATAAGTTGTGATTCTCTGTATCTGTCTGTCTGTCCAATTTTGGGGGCCATCGTTTGTCCCACTTTTCTGAAGGCCCAAGAAGTGCTCTTTAGTTTTTCATTTGTTCTGCTTTTTACTGATACAGATGGAGTGGTGACTTCTAATCTATGTGTTGGACCAAAAGCCAGGAGTCCTCTCAAGTCACTTTGTTTTAAAGTCACTTGAAATAATCAATCTAAGGGCACCTGGGTGGCTCAGTGGGTTAAAGCCTCTTCCTTCGGCTCAGGTCATGATACCAGGGTACTGGGATCGAGCCCCTCATCGGGCTCTCTGTTCAGCAGGGAGCCTGCTTTCCCCCTCTCTCTGTCTGCCTCTCTGCCTACTTGTGATCTCTCTCTCTCTGTCAAATAAATAAATAAAATCTTAAAAAAAGAAATAATCAATCTCTTGTATAGTTATGCTAATGAAACAGACAAACTCTAAGGTGGCCTTCATGATCCTGATTCCTTATGTTTATGACTGTGTGGTTCCCAACTGCTAGTGCAACATGATCCTGATTCCTTATGTTTATGACTGTGTGGTTCCCAACTGCTAGTGCAAATAAGATTAGTGAGTTACTCTTAGTAATAAAATATTACAATATTACCTGTATTTGTTTATATGTACATGATTGTATTACCTTAAACTGTAATGCCAGCCCTGCAAGGAGATACTGTCTCTTGCTGGTTTTAGGAGGTAAGCAGCCATAGTGAGGTCCATTTGGCAAGGCAATAAGAGCAGCCTGTAGCACTTGTTTATAGACAGCAAGAAACTGAGCTGCTCTGTCCAACAGTACCACAAAGAACTAAAAGCTGCCATATAATCAATAACCATATAATCAAGAAGAGAATCTTACCCAGCTGAGCCTTAGAAGAGGCCTCAGCCCAAGATAATGCCTTGATTACAGCTTTGTGAGACCGCAAAGCAGAGGATACCTAGACTCATCACCCACAATACTATGAGGTAATACATATGTGTGATTTTAAGTCCACAAGTTTGTGGTCACATTTTAACACTGCAATGCTAACCCCTAGCTGCCAACCTAAGAAGAACAGTATAATAAACTGTTTAATTTGATTTTCAGTTTTTAGGGTGTCAATCTTCATTTATTGTCAAACAGCATCAAGTCTTCCTTGCTGAAAAGAATGACGTGGCTAGAATAGCACTGTTCACTGGTTATCCTTGGCCAAGTTCATTGGGCAAAATCTTCTATTATCAAACTCTATCTTAATTTACTATGGCCTGTAATTATGGGAAACAAAACTCAACACTTAAATAACAACAACAACAAAATAGTGTCTTTGTTATCTAAGTAGTATAAAATATTCTTTATAGGAGAAAGAAAATGTGGTTAAGAAAAAATTATTAGACTAAGGAAAATTTTCAGACAATTTACTAATTTGGGAAGGTGAATCTTGGGAGCCAAAACTGTTACATAGAACACATTACGTGGATGCTTATAACATCTTGCCCTTAATTCTGTATATAACTTCCATTGCAGCTTTGAATAAGTCAATTCAATTCTCAGTTTTGTAATCTATATAATATGGCCATACAGATGCTAAGACTTCTTCTAGATCTAAATTCTCATTATTCTCTGAAATGACAGCATTTTCAGAATAAGAAACAAGAACAAATAAGGTGATAATCAGTACTTCCCAATCACTGTTGCATCAACCATCCATAAATATTTTGACTCATATGTGTCTAAATTTCATATATATCAGGGTAGATATACCACTTGTATAATACATGTAAGGACTAGAATTTATAGCTGCTTTAGAAAAAATTGGCTAAAAAATTACTACTATTTACTAATTTTTACTAATTTCACAATTCTTAATAGTTTTTCTCTCAGTTGTTGAATATGATTTAAAGGATTTTAGAACTCTTCATTTCCATTAAATAAAAAAATATAAAGTATATTACTTGGATAAACTTGAGGTGATTCATTCAAAAAAACAGGGAAAAAACTGCTTTTATTAAATTGGTCTGCTTACCTGAATTCACTTAAAATAAATATTTCCTTTTTTGATCTCTTTTTAAAGTGAATCACTACTTCCACAAACATTTATACAGAAATGTTCTAACCCAATCCTGCACAATTAGGAAATCGTATATGTTAAGCATTATCAACGAAGGATTTTTGAAAAGGCAGGCCTCAATCAATTATCCTTATCATGAGGAAACTTGCCAGTCCTGTACATGCTACTTTCATAGGCTGACGACTTCTAAAACAAACAAAAAAGTACCTTCAAAAGCTGATGTGTCACATACTTATGAGTGTAGTATGAAAGAAAATGATAATACAGTAGCATCTCACAGTGTGATATATACAAAGTTGGATAGGGACAGCATGTGTTGTCATTGGTTAACGTGCAAATGTTTGCTGCCAGGGTGAAGCAACCAGGAGTGAACCATGAAATGATTGTATTCACCCTGAAATATCAGCAAAACAAGGAAGTTATGAGTAGTAAGCAACTTTTCCTGAATGTGCTGAATATACTTACTAAAGCAGCAAAAATAAGTGAATATTTATCTTTTATTGTGAGGGACAATTATGCTTTTGTATAATATGACTTTAGGAGAAAGAGGCTGGGCTAAATATGTTAATGCTTATTTTGATGTGTCACTGTATGTAACCCTTTTCCTTTCCCACTGGCTGGCCTTACTGCCTCTTTCCTTTAGATACAACCCAAAACTCACCAGGAAACTCTTCTTAATTAACTTTATCCATTTTTGTTTTGTTTTGTTTCACAGTTTCATGGAATTTTAGACTATTAGCAGTGAAATATACTTTATAAATAATTTAGTTTAGCTCTGTTTGCACCCCTCATCTCATAAGACACATATCTATACATATGTGCACATGTGAATATGAGTTTCTGGGTCTTATGTGTCAGTACACTATTTTTGTTAATAAACTATATTTTAAGTCATCTGGAAAATATTTATTTAAATGTTTTTTTGCATCCTTGGGTATAAGAAAATATTATTTACAAAATAATTTAAAGGATTAATGAGCAATTTTATATTTTCTTTTGGGCTATTCAGCTGATGTTAGATGCACCCTATCCTGAAATAACTGAGGTGATGGTTGCAAAATGTGTCATCTAACTTATTACAACCATTTTTTAAATGCTAAATAACATAGAAGCCTCAAAAGAATGAGACATATGCCATAAAACATTTGTGAGAAAAATTATGTATATTACCTTAATATTCTAACAACTTCAGTTATACCCTCTAATTAGATATTGGCTAGTTTAGTCCTTGAAGAACATCTAAACCTAAATGTTTACTTCCTGTCTATGAGGCATAATTCAGGAGTTGGGTGATTGGGTGATGTGGCTTTGGTAAACGCATCAATAGCTTTGGTTATTGTTAGGTGCCATAGTAAAAAAAGGCTTAACATGCATTATCTTCAGAAAAAAAAAGCTTCATTGTCGGTAGTGTTTATTATATAAGATAAAAGTGAGTCTTAGAGGGAAAAGCTTATCTAAGAAATGAAAATTAGTGGTAGAATTGGAATCTGATATGGTGTCTCAGATACTATTATTTGAGTGTTCTTACACATTCTAGTCTTCTCTCCCTTGCACTACAGAGTGATCTAATTAGTTTAATGAGAAAGGGGTTTATTAAAGAATCTCACTCACAGAATTTTTGGAGGAACTGAAGAAAAATACTCTAAAAGCATTTCCAGAATTGGAGTCAAAATCTCAAACAGGCCTGACAAAGTTGTTTCTAATATTTAGAAGCACTCAAATTTGGGAAAGCAAAAAGAAAACTGCCAGCTTCAGAGCCATTCCACTTTCACTCCAATCCACAAACTTCTGTAGCCAGAAGCTACTGATATGTATGAAAATTCTAGAATCCTACAGCTTCTATCACATTTCATACTATCAAAATGGATGTCTCACATTCTGTATCTCTCTCTAAGTAATTTAATCCCTAACCAAAGCCTCATGAAGATATATCTTATTACTAGAAGATATAGCATGAGTCCATACCGTTTGGTACAATGGTGGATGCATAATGAGTTGTGATATTTAGTGTTAGTAATTCCACTGGGAGTGAGTCAGCTAAATGTGGAGAGATCCTTAATAAGAATGTGGACAGCTTCACTGACAGCTGTTCTCTATGGTGTCCAAATACTTATGTAGTACTTAATATGTGTAGATTACCTAGTGCAGAGATTCACACCTGGAGATCAAATAATAAAAGGCATTACTTATATTTACTATTTTGTGCAGAGGCTGTGTAGGACACAAAGGATAGAAAAACACAGTAAGATATGCCCCCCATCCCATAGTACTGCACTGAGGTAAACCAAGTATACATACCAGTTTTAATCATTGTCTTTTTAGAAAGAGATTATCTAATTATATGGTTTGAATCTTTTGCCTATATATTTTTATTTACTGTATTTATTTACTGTATCTATATACTGTAAAGGAATTAAGGTCAGTAGAGTGTAATATGGCAGGAAAAAGTTCACTCAACTGATCTGGGTTGCTCAGGTCCTATACATGCCCCAAATAGGCCTGTCTTCAAGACAAGTCCTTGGAATATTCTGCCTGATAACATTGTTTTTATATGTGTGAGGCCTTGGGCCTCTCTGCTATATAATTTTTCCTAACTACGTGACTTATGGAGGAGGCTGGTTTTACCTGGGGAAGTAGGGGATGGCTAGAGTATCAGTAACTGAGTTCAATCATGTGGGCTGATACCCAATAAAGATCCCTACGTAGACAAGGCTTGGGTGAGCTTCACAACACTTCACACAGAATATACTTGGAAACCCTTCACACATATTATACTTCCTCACCTGGAGAATTAAGATCATCCACATGCAATTCCAGTGGGAGAGACACCTGGAAATTTGCACTTGGTTCCTCCTGGACTCTGCCCCATATACCTTTCACTTTGCTGATTTTAATCTGTATCCTTCTGCTGTAATAAACCATAACCATGACTGTAAGAGTTGCTGAGTTCTAGTTATTAAGCCTGAGGGTGATCTTACAAACTCTTGACACACAAATGTGGTGACTATTAGACAGATCTCCAGTATAGATCTTGAGATTTTTGATGAAAAATATCACATATTTCCTTTTAGAGCATATGACTTTTATACACAAGACAGTAGCATGAATTTATAGAGCTGTAGGCATATTTACCTACTCTTTGGTAAAGTACATATTGTGAGCAGGGGCAATTTGCCTTCTAGCACTCATCAATATTGTCTTACTGGGTTGGAATATTCATCTCTCATAAAAAGTAAAACACAGCTGTGTTCTGTAAATAAGATATTATGGACAAAGTGAGTTTGAATGAGTTTTTAACTTCTTATTTTGCTGGTGAGAAAGTTCTGAATTCTCTGAACCTTTCTGTTGTTATTGGGAAATATCCAATGAAGAAAATATTGATCTTTCTTTTCTATTGTCTCAGTGAGCAACCGTTCCTCTGGCTTAGTTTGTAAAAATGCTTAAGCCTACTGTTGAGGAAATGTCTTTGGCTTGGCATCCTACAGGTGCAAGGGTTCCATTGGGACCATCACTTTATTCTCCCATTTTTCTAGTTGAAATATTTTCTCATATATTGTACTTAAGACATTAATTGGTATTGTGATGATTTTTTATCCCATAGCTTTATTTGTTCTGATACCAAGAAGTCCCTATGATGATCTAACATGCCGATAGTTGTTAGGAGTTGGAAATACTTATTAATTCTGAAGTCATGTTCAATCCATATATCTTATTGTTTTGTTTAGTTTACTGTGTGAAATTGATTATATATTTTATTTATTCATTATGAAATAAATACAATTTATATTTATGAAATACACGTTCATATATTTGAGTGACATAATATTTAATTCTTTTAGCTAATGCAAGTGACTACCTATTTAGAAGGCAACTTATTCAATTTCTTTTGGCAAATTGATAATAATTTCAAATAATAAAACTGAAAAATCATTGGCATAGTTGAGATTTTTAGTTTTACTTTAGTTTTGACTTTAAAATACTGCATGCTATTTTAAGAAATTGGAATACTTGATAAAATTTCAAATATTGGCCATCCACAAAAGGAAAGGAGAGAAAAATTCAATGGTAGTTCAGTAGGATATAAACCCTGCAGGCCTAACTGATAGTTATATTCCATCTGGTTTGTGCTTATTTCTAGGGGAAGAACACAAGCTACACACTGGAATGAACCTGATGATTTTCCATAGCTGGCCAACAAACTGTTGCATTTGAGCCAGTTATAATATTCATATGTTATTCAGTTAGGTTTACTTTGAAAGTATTTTTCCAGTCTAATAAGATTTATGGATTTCCTTTTATGTGGAGGTTCTCTTTATGCTTTATATGTTTATTCTTATCTTCTTGTCTTTTTTAAAGAGTTTTCGAAATAAGAAACTATCAAAACATGCAATTTTGTTCAGATTTTGACTGTAGGGCATATGTATTATTCAAGAAGTAGACCAACTGGAACACAAATATGGCACAGAAGTATTTTTATTATGGTCATATAGGTTTATCTGAATTTCATTAGTTGCTGCTGGTTTGTGCCTGAAAGAAATGTCCTTCATTATCACTGAAAACCTGTAAAATTTCATTCCCTGAGACTGGGCTAAATTGAGATCTCTGGCTTAATAAGATAGTAACTGGCATATTTATATATTATATAAAATGTTGATATCTGCTGATTTACTTTTCATGTGATTTTTTTGATTCTCTTTTGAAACAATAGTATTTTATGCCAAAGGGTGCCTATTCTGGTGATGGACTGTATAGTGCAAAATGAGCTTTGATGTTTTTTATTTAGATTATGTTGGCAAATTACTTTCTCTCTAAGCCTCAATTCCTTTATCTGTAAAATGGAAATAACAGTATCTATCTCTTTGGACCTTTCTGAGAATTAAAAACAAATGCAACTGAAGCTACTAGAAAGGATTTAAAGGATTTAAGATTTAGAAAGAGTGTTATGAAATACCATGCCCTCCCATGGGCTCAGAAATACAAGAACAATGAGATATACTTGCCATCAGTCTGCCATAAAGGGTATCCAATTTTCCTTTGAGTTCTCACTTTTTTTCTTTAAAGGTATTAGTTTTTAAATATTAGAATGATAGAACTAGAAACTACAGAACCTCTAAATCTCAAAGTTATCCTAAAGCACTTATCTTTATCTTCCTTTCATATCTGTATAACTGTGAGGCGTGTTCTGCAAGTTCCTATCATATCTCCTCTGAACTATTAAGGTTGCTTTTTGTCTACTTCTGACCCATTTTCTCCATGTACTGGCATACAGGGAATACTCTATAACAAAATGGTAAAGTACAGAGTATAGTAACTATAAACATACTCTAGGGATTAAATTCGAGTTATTTTTTACTTAACCTCTCTTTGTATCAGTTTTCCTATCTCTACCAAATGAAGAGTTATGATATTACCTCCTCACAGTGTAGTGTTGCCTTAAATAATCTATGTAGTAAATGCATACATTGTAACTCTCAATGAATATTGGATTTTTACCACCTATACTTAAATCTAATCAAATAATGGGTATCCGCTCATTAAAACCTTTTATAGCTACAAAATATGTGTGGATTAATGCCTAAACTCATTCCTATTTATCCAAACAGTTACATTATTAGTCACTGTCTTTAAACTAATCCTACTGCTTCTTTTAGCCTGTGTTCCAGTCCTACTGAAGTACCTATAGTTCTTAGAGCAGGGGAATCTAGATTTTATCCAAACTAGTCCATTTGATTTTATTGGCTCTTATTCTCACCAGCACTGTTTTTCTTTGGAAGCCCTATTCATCAATAATACTTCTGGGAAGTATTAAATGATACTTCTGGGAAGCCTTTTCTGACTCTACAAAATAAACTCAGAAAATTAATTATTCTTTGTGAAGAACTCCCTTTATTTTCTACTTACCATAGGTTTAAATCACATACCATGAATTCTTTTAAATATTTCCATTGTGAGTATTCATCCATATATTTAAATATATTATCATTCTAGTATTAGAATAATAGCTAGAATTATCTAATAGCTAGAATTATCTATCTAATTAGAATTATCTATTAGAATTATCTAATAGCTAGAATTATCATTCTATCTCCAGAATGTTAACTCATTTCCCATTTATTTTTTAAATTTTGTCTTTTTACTTTTTAATTTAAATTTAAAATAATTTTTGAATATAGTTGACGCACAGTATTTCATCAGATTTAGGTGTATAACATAGTTATTCAATGCTCAATACAAGTGTAGCTAGCATCTGTCAACATACAACGCTATTACAATAACATTGACTATATTCCCTAAACTGTACCTTTTATTCTCATGACATTCATTCCATAATTGAAATCCTATAGCTCCTGTTCTTCACCCATTTTGCCTATCCCCCAACCTTCTCCCTTTGGTAACTACCAGTTTTTTCTCTGTATTTATAGGTCTGAGTCTGTCTTTTGTTTGGTTGTTTATTCATTTGTTTTATACGCTAGTGGGACAAAAAAAGACACATAGATCAATAGAATATAATAGATAGTCCAGAAATAAAACCCATGCTTGTATGGTCAACTAATCTATGGCAAAGGAGGCAAGAACATACAATGGGAAAAAGGCAGTTCCTTCAATAAATTGTGCTGGAAAAACTGGATAGCTACATGCAAAAGAGTGAAATGACCACTTTCTAATGCCATACACAAAAATAAACTCAGAATTAATTAAAGACCTACACGTGAGACTTAAAACTAAAAAAATCCTCGAAAAGAACAAAGGCAGTAATTTCTTTAACATTGGTCATAGCAACATTTTTCTAGATTTGTCTCCTCAGCAAGGGAAACAAAAACAAAAGGAAACCATTGGAATTACATCAAAATAAAAATCTTTTGCACAATAAAGGAAATCATCAACAAATCAAAAAGACAGTCTACTAAGTGGGAGAATATATTTGCAAATGATACATCTTATAAGGAACTAATATCCAAAATATATAAAGAACATATACAACTCAATACCAAAAAAATCCCAAACAATCTGATTTAAAAATGTACAGAGGACCTGAATAGACTTTTTTTTTCTAAAAAAAGACAAACAGATGGCCAAGAGACACAGAAATACATCACCAATCATCAGGGAAGTGCAAAACAAAACCACAATGAGATTTCACCTTCTACTCCTCAGAATGGCTGTTGCACTGTTGATAGGATTGTAAATTGGGACAGCCATTGTGGAAAGCATCATAGAATTTCTTCAAAAAAAATTAAAAGTAGAACTGCCATATGATCCAATAATTCCACTACTGAGTATTTATCCAAAGAAACTAAAAACAGAGGCACCTGGGTGGCTCAGTTGTTGAGCATCTGCCTTTGGCTCAGGTTATGATCCCAGGGTCCTAGTGTCAAGCTCCGCAGCATCAGGCTCCCTGCTCAGCTGGAAGCCTGCTTCTTCCTTTCCCACTCCCTCTGCTTGTGTTCCCTCCCTTGCTGTTTCTCTGTCAAATCAATCAATCTATCTATCTATCCTAAAAAAAAAAGAAAAGAAAGAAAAAACATTAATTCAAAAAGATATATGCAAAAAAAAAAAAGAATAAAAAAAGGGGGGTGCCTGGGTGGCTCAGTCAGTGAATGGTCTGCCTTCAGCTCAGGTCATGATCTCAGGGTCCTGGGATTGCTCCCTGCATTGGGGGTCCTTGCTCAGCGGGGAGTCTTCTTGTCTCTCTCCTTGCCTGCCTCTCCCTCTGCTTGTGTGTGCTCCCTCCCTCTCTCTCAAATAAATAAAGATCTTTTTTTAAAACAAAGAGAATAAAAAGATATATGCATCCCTATGGTTATTGCATCATTCTTTACGATAGCTGAGATATTGAAACAATAAGTCCTCATCAATAGATGAGTGGATAGAGAAATAGTGGTATATCTATACATGGCATATTACTGAGCTGTAATAAAGGTGAGGTCTTACCACTTGTGACAACATGGGTGGACATAGGGTATTATGCTAAGTGATATAAGTAAGACTGAGAGAGACAGATATCATATGGTTTCACTCCTATATGGAACTCATTTTCCTTTTTTATAAGACAGTATGGCACTTGAGGCAGAAGCCTCAGTTTTACATATTTAGTGTCTACCTTTCTTAATAAATGAGTTCCATTAACTAGTTCCAGTGGTTCTCTATCCTTGTCTTTTTTTACATCCTTCTTTTCTGATTTATTTAACATAGCTTAAGAATAAGGCATCTTTCATTAAAAAAAAATAAATAAATAATGGCTTCTTAAGGCCAGCCTTCAAAAAGGTATGGGAGGAGTGCCTGTGTGGCTTAGTTAAGTGTTGGGTCTCAGCTCAGGTCATGATCCTGGGGTCCTGGGATCGAGGCCCACATAGGGCTACCTGCTCAGCAAGGAGACTTCTTCTCCCCTAACTCATATATACTCTCTCTCAAATGGATAAATAAAATCTTTAAACAAGCAAACAAAAACCATAAATGTGTGGGAGAACTAAGAATCCAGGGGAACATACATATTTTGGAAAATTACCTCATGTGATTTTAATGGCCATTCAGCCATCATCAGTGTCAAGTGATTAAGCAGTTCCTAAACAGCAGTAGCAAGCACAACTGCTAGACTAACTTGTCCCACTTCCATAGATTCATCAAGTAAGGAGACAGTTAGCTCAAATGGTTTAAATAGTTTATTACTCATGGCATAGTAGACAGCTTGAACCTCATGTTTGTATCAGTTTCTTGTGTCCTTCTGGTCCCTTGGGGCTGATGCACCGACAGGCCCAGGTAGATATGCATGCAGTGAATTCATTATGTCTTCTGGACATAAGATATTGAGATCCTGCTCTTATATAGGTGCTTCTGGCAAACTCCTCTCCTCTCCTCTCCTCTCCTCTCCTCTCCTCTCCTCTCCTCTCCTCTCCTTTCCTCCCCTCCCCTTTCTTCACCTATCTTTTTTTCTAGGAGAAGATATTATCTTATACTAGAATGTCTTTGGAGAAAGGGAGGAGATGCCTTTAACTTAATTACCCTAGAATGCATACAGGAAAGACAGCTTGGGATATCTCAAAGAGGCACTATCTTTACATCTCCATGGCTGTTAAGTAAACATCTTTGAACCCAGCTGTTAATGCTCTCTGCTCAGAAGATGTGCATAAACACCAGACCCATAGAGAATTATTTCCCAACACAGAGGGAGTTTTATATACTATCCACTCTGAATCACATGAATAGTCCAGTCTGATTGTTTTATTTATGATAAAAGTAAAATTCAAAATCAAAAAGAATTAGGGAACAGCTAAAGTTGAAACACAGGTTTACTCATTCAAATCTGGCATAGGATTCTCAATACTAGGTTGCTTGGTTATTTGCCAATTTTTTTCTCTTTTCTTTTAGATGGTTATTTCTGTTGTATGATTTACATATTTTACAACATTACAAAATATTGTTTTTAAAATTATTTTTTAGAAGTGGGATTTTATTTTTTTATTCAGTGTGACATCATCAAGAGACTTGATATTTTGTCTTCCTCTAAAGTGTTTTTATATTAACTAACCATCTTTTAGTCTCTCAGAGTGAAGATGCTATTGTTGAAGAATGGTACTTTCATAATGCTTACTTCATAAGAGAATAAACTACACATTTTTATATCAAAATCTGAAAGTGTTGAATGAAAGCTTCATCATAATTTTCATAAATATATCATCAGAAGAGTAGATCATTTTATAAGTATACCATCATGTTGAATTTTAAATGGTTACTTAAATTTTAAAATTTAAATGTGCATCAATTTTAAAAAGTAATGCAAATTGTATTTAATTTTTAAAATTTATTTAAAGGTATCTTTATAGATATCTGTACTTACCATATGTGTATAAATATGCTGTGATGTATTTCTGCTCATAGCTTAGACATATGCTCAGTGTAGTCATACCAGTAGAAGGGTCATTAAATGATAAAAAAGGGACCTGTCAAAATGTACACTATTATATTTTTGCCACAAAAATTTTTTTTTATCTAGTATGATTACCTGCAGGTAACATGTATTAATTTTCTATATTTAAGAAAAGACAACACAAAAGACTATTTCTGGCATAACAATAAGAGGAAAAATAAAAATCAATAAGAGGAAAAAATAAAAATCCCCCCAGGGATAGCAGATGGTTGTCTTTCACAAAATTTTCAATCCTGGCTAAATTCATGGATGATTATAATACAGGAAATCACTACGCTCCAAATTTAGGGAATCAACCGTGCATTATTAAAATGTGTGATAAACAATGGATGGTAAGTGTACACATTATATTTCTGTTTCTTCTCCAGCCATTTTTGACTCAACTTACCCCACTTATTTCCTTAGCAGTATGACAAGTAATAACTTTTTACATTATTCCATGCACAAAGCTAAAGCTTTACAAAAATTGTCTCACTGAATTCCTAAAATAAATCCATGTATAGACACTATTGTTTTCTTGATGATAGAATAACTGAATATCCATGAGACTGTAAGCTCATGGAAGGCAGAAATCTTGTCCATTTGTTCATCAATTTATATTTATATTTTTATATTAATATATGTTTATATTTAGATCTATGGTACGTGGCACATAGAAGAAGTCAGTAATTATTAACAAATGAAAAACAAATCACCATTTTTAATGTGAAGATTCTGGGCTCTAACTGGCCAAATAACTTGTTTATAGTGTTATAATGAGAAAGTGATGTAATTAATTCACTCACCTCAGCCTATTTGGAGGCAGCAAAATTTATCTTTCCATTTATAATTCTAAAGAATCATCATGGCAAACTTTGAGGATAAATGCACTGTACTCTTCTCTTCTACATCAGGAGGGAACTTTTTTTGCTTCTGGGATCTTTTCATATTGCATTTGTCTTATTGAAATCAGAGGGGTGAATTAAATGGAACTTGTCCACTTAAAGTTTCATTGTTCTGTGGAGTAAAAACCATAAGTTAATTGCCTGTGTTCATATAGAAAAATGGTCTATGGTCTAAATAGCTTTGTCCTCAAAAGTCCTACCAAGGAAAGAAAGAGAGAGAGAGAGAGAGAGAGAGAGAGATTGATCCTACAGACTGTATCCAGAAGTTACTTGTAGTTTAAATATACATTTTCATTTCATTGCTGAGCCTTTCTTTCTTTACCTTTTCAGTACATTCCCTGTCTGGTGAATTTATAACCATTGACCTGCATTTTGCTTTATTCTTCTAAAAGTAGTTTAAAAGCATTCTGCAACTCTCCAAACAATAAAAAACAAACAAGACGTCATGTTTTCTAAGCAGTAACTCATTTTAAGAATGGTCAATAAATACAAACAAGGCAAGTCCCCAAAGTTCTCTTTGCAACTTAGTGAGAAGAAGGATTAGGGAGAAAAAGTCATGTGGACTAACTGCCTAGTGATAGCTATGTGGATCCCTTCCAGGCCTGCACTGAACCCCAGGCCAGCTCACTGTGGGCCATTTAGCACAAAATGGTTGGAAAACAACACCTGGAAGCAATGGCTCATGTCTTTTAGACCAGTTTATCTTCAGCAGTTCCACTAGGTGGGATTGGAATGGAATGGGTAATTGTACTGATTTTGAGGCTAATTTGGCTTCTCCTGAATCCCAAGTACCAAATCCCATATGATTAATGGTGACTATATAACCAGTTATCTGAATCAGAAAAAATTGAGAGTAAAAGATAGCACTATCAATAATTACAATGGAACAACTGGCTCAAAGAAGGATTCTGGCATGTAAATTAGGACCTATGGTTATATTAAAAATGACAATTTCTAATTCCTCTATTTCTTTAGATACCATATAAATAACAGAAACTGGATATTCTTAATATTTATTCTTAATACTTATTACCATATACAGTGATAATATTTGCAAGAGCTACAATTTACTGTAATCATATCTTGATATTTTTGAAACTTCCTCAATAATTTTTTTACTTTATTTTATTTTATTTTTTTAACATATTAATTTAATTTTATTTTTTTTCAGTGTTCTAAGATTCATTGTTTATGCACCACACCCAGTGCTCCATGCAATACGTGCCCTCCTTAATATCCATCACCAGGCTCACCCTTCTCCTGCATCATTCTCCCTTCCATAACCCTCAGTTTGTTTCTCAGAGTCCACAGGCTCTCATGGTTCGTCTCCCCCTCTGATTTCCCCCAATTCATTTTTCCTTTCCTTCTCCTAATGTCCTCCATGTTATTCCTTATACTCCACAAGTAAGTGAAACCATATGATAATTGACTTTCTCTGCTTGACTTATTTCACTCAGCATAATCTCCTCCAGTCCTGTCCATGTTGATACAAAAGTTGGGTATTCATCCTTTCTGATGGTTGTGCATGATTCCATCATATGGAATTTATATGTGGACTACATCTTCTTTATCTATTTGTCTGTCGAAGGGCATCTTGGCTCTTTCCACAGTTTGGCAATTGTGGACATTGCTGCTACGAACATTGGGGTACATATGGCCCTTCTTTTTACTACATCTGTATCTTTGGGGTAAATACCCAGTAGTGCAATTGCAGGGTCATAGGGTAGCTCTATTTTTAATTTTTTGAGGAATCTCCACACTGTTTTCCCAAGTGGCTGCACCAACTTGCATTCCTCCCAACAGTGTAAGAGGGTTCCCCTTTCTCCACATCCTCTCTCACAGAATGGGAGAAGATATTTGCAAAGACATTACAGACAAATGGCTGATATCCAAGATCTATAAAGAACTCCTCAAACCCAACACCCAAAAAACAGATAATAATGTCAAAAAATGGGCAGAAAACATGAAGAGACATTTCTCCAAAGAAGACATAAAAATGGTTAACAGACGCATAAAAAATGTTCATCATTAGCTATCAGGGAGATTCAAATTAAAATCACATTGAGATACCACCTTACACCAGTTAGAATGGCCAAAATCAACAAGACAGTAAACAACAAGTGTTGGAGAGGATGTGGAGAGGATGTTGGGGTGCCCAATGTAGAATGTAAGCCCTTTGCTCCTCAGGGAAAACTCCAGGTTTTGCGTTCCCTCCCAGATGTGGGTTGCCATGCTGGGCATAAAGTCTTTGGTGAGATTGTGTCCCAGCCTTGCCTATCTTCTTTGATGTTGTTTTCAACTCATTTGTTTAATATGTAGCATCACTTAGCTAGGCTTTGGATTTTTTTTAAAGGAAATTGTTTCATCTGTAGCTGTAGTTTCAGTGTGTCTGTAGGAGGAGGTGTGTTTAGTATCCTCCTCTATCACCATCTTGAACTAGAACAATAAACCAATTTTTAAAATATATCAAGCTATATTTCTAAACTGAATCTAGAATTTGATCCTCATTTTCTCTTATCTGTTGATTTTTAAAAGGTAGGCAAGTATTTCCTATTTAAATACACACACATGAAAGCCTTGTTCAATTGTGTACCATTATATGTTACCTCTTTGAGTGACAGATTTGTGTCTCTATTAAGGCTTTCTTTTCCTGGGGAATGAAAACTACACTGTTGGAAAAACTGCCATTGTGCAATGTACTTTTCTTGCTTGGGCTTGCCCAATCAGAGCCTAGGTCTCAGAACACTTTCTTACCAAGAGATATGGAGCCCCAACAGCCTTTGCCAAGCTTATGGGTTTGTTTTGGAATATCTTTCCCTATTTCTGATTCAGTGGGTATTCCATAGTTCTGCTTAAGCATGTATATCATATAACACTTGATCAACTTCACGACTATGTCCATCTCCTGTGGGGAGGAAAGGAGATCCTTCTACTGCAGCACAAAAGAAGTGCATGCAACCCAATTGCCTTGTGTTGGTTGTCAGAAGAAATCTACTGGCTGTTTGGGATTGATGCCCACTATTGGGGGCTATCTTGCTTTTCTATGTGGGTAAGGATTGTTCTACCCAGTTCTTGAATATGTTGTGTTTCTTGGACTCTGATGCTGAGATGCAATGAGCAGAAGTGTTAGACTACTAGTGATGGGTAATAGATATTGCCCTCCTCCTAGTGATGGGCAATAGATATCCTTTGCCTGCCAAATAGGTTTACAGCCTACAGTGTAGAAATTTGACTATGTAACATTAACCACAGTAGTAGTAGCTCTCACTAAAAAATGTATATTCTAGAGACTGTGTCCAGAAATTACCTGCAAATTGAATGTGCTATATATGACCCATTCAGAGTGTGAACTCAAATGATGAATGTAAAATTCTCAATGTATATGAAAAAATTCATATTTACTCAAAATTCTCTACTAACAAAAATATGAAATTCAACATCTAATTCTATGGATTTAATTGAACTGTTTATATATATACAGGGAAAACCATAAATTTCACTGACTTCAGACTTGACTTTATATTTTGAGACCTAAAATACCATCTCATTTTATATTGCATGAGTCAGATTCAATGAAGTCAATGAATTATAATTTATTACAGCATTAACAAATGAGTCATTTTTGGTAAATCACAGCTGTTTCTTCAAGGTTTCTATAAATGCCATTTCCTGAATTGGCAACAACTACAAGCAAGCAGTTTTATTTTTGTCTTCATAGCAAGGTACAATGTGAGCATTGGTACAATGGTTCATGTGCTTGCTCACAATTGCTTGATATACTTTAAATTCCATTTAATTGGATATTCCAAATTCCATTCTGACAACAGATAGATCTAGAGAAAGAAAAAAAAAAAGCAAAGGAAAGCAAGTTTTTTTTTTTAAGATTTAGAGTAATTAGAGTCTTATATACAAAATGTTTAAAGTTCACATAACAGTCATGATGAAAGCTGTGCAGGGAAATCATAAAACACTGAAAAAGATTTCAGCTCCCTTGCTGGATATAGTATAGAGTGTAGCATTAAGATTTTCTTAGTACAATCAACGAGAAAGAGACCTGTGGGAAGATAGTGATAATTTCTGATCCTTTTCTGTCACAGATCATACATACATTTAATACTCATTTCAACTTGATACTAAGAGAAACTTCATTCCCTGTTTGTTTTCCAATTCATAGATGTTGTGAGAGAGGGAGAAATGCGGGTAGGACTAGTAGATTATTTTTCGAATCAGAATTTATTACATTTTAAGCAAGAGAAATATACTCAAATTAGCTAAATCAAAGGAAATGGGTTTGTTTTAAGGATGAAGATAGACCTCATGGAAATCCAGGAAATTCTGAGCATTCTGATATTTTACAAAGGGAACAACTGTTGACATTTCTGGGTAGAGCCCAACAGCAGGAGTTTATGTGCGTCCTAATACTGGGGAATTAATCAATCAGTTACACCCAATGTGGCTTTCTTTTTTCCCTATCTTGCTTCTGACTGAACACCTGTTCATGTACCTTTTCATTCAAAATCCAGGGAAAGAACATGTTTATTTCTGGCTGGAAAGTGAATTGGAAGTTGAATCATCTCTAGCTGGAAATGTAGGATCATATGTTACAAAGTTGACTAGATCCAGGGGATGTAAGGAAGGTAGAACATATTAAGTTAAAATGGAGATAATTGACATATCAATTTCTTCTCAACCATTTTTTATATAAGCCATATTAGGACAGTTAATCTATCCTTGACTATATTCCTTATCACAAGTCATATAATTCATATCCTTGCATCAGAATCAAAGAACAAGTGCAAAGACTTCTCAGTTTCTATTTTAAATTATCTAGAGCTCAGTCTTTAAAATGAATGAGCAGTTTTCCTAATACCTCCAATATCACTGTTCTTGTTTTCTATTTTAGAAATTCATGAAATGCTGGAGGTATTTATCTCCTAGAATTGTCATGGGCTCTGTGAATGCTTTCTACAAATCACCTTGTGTGTGTGTGTGTCTTCACAGGATATAGCTTAACAGTTTTTGTAGTGCTCCTTGGGTTAAGTGGGCCTGTTAAATTCTTCTATCCTTATTCAGAAAATCTGAATTCCATATTCCCTGTCTCCTACTATCACAAAACACTTGAACATCTGAGTTTTCTCCCTTTCTGAATTTTTTTCTGTTCAACTATGTCTGCCTAATTCTATGTGACTTATATTTGTTTCAAATTTGTATTACATAGGCAGTGATATTCTAGGTAATTATATATAGATATTGAAATATTATTTTATTCTTATTTGGGCAGAATGTCATTAAAGAATCACAGAAAGTAATAATTTAGGGACAAGTAATACAATTGAGATAAATATTATTCGGTAAAGTGAGTATTATTAAGCACAAATTGGAGAAGTTCATCTGTCAATCTGTGGTGACAGAATTATTTTGAAATAATCCAAAAGAGCTGAGATGGCTATTAAGCTTCTGTCTGTTTTCTTGTTTTTTTAAAGAATAAAACTCAGTATTACCAATTGTGCTGCCCGAAACCCAATGAGTTTCATCCAAGTTACCTAACAAGAGTCAAAGGCAGAACAATCACCAAGTCTGAAACATAGCATTTTTACATGTTCATTACTTCCCAGTATCAGAATGAACTGCGAAAATGATAAGCATATTTCCTGTGGAGCATCCAGGTCATGATGTCAGAGATTCTGAGTCAGTAGGAATTTCTATTTTAAACAACACTCCAAGTGTTTTATAAATTACAGAAACCCCTGCCTTTGTGACTAGGATTTAGATTAAAGCAAACCTGATATCTAATATTGATTCCTGGAATCACTTGTCTGACCATGGGAAAACAAAATATTTAATCCCTCAAAAATCTCCTTTTCCTCATCTATAAAATGGGTATAATAACATTAGTGGTCAATTTACAGTCCAACTGTGAAGATTAACTCAGTAATGAATATAAAATGATTCATCTCAGGCCCTAGTAAAATTTTCTGGAAACTCAGTACTCAATCATTGTTAACATTATCATCACTGACAACAGCAAATGACTTTTGTTTAATTAGCTTTGTTACTTTGGACAAATCACAGGAAATTTCTGAGTCTGTTTCTTTATCTAAAATGATACTCAAAGGGCCTACTTCACAGAACTATAGGGCAAATACATAAAACACAGTGAATGCTTTAAAGCACCTAACACCTTACTTGGTATAAAGTTGGTGTTCAAAACTGTAATAATTATTACCTTCAATTTCAGTGAATGAAAATAATTATTATCTTACAAAACCTGGAGGTTGGTAATTAAATAAAGCAATTATTGAGGGAAAAGAGTATGGCTCTCCCAGGTGGTATTTTAAAAGAACATAGAATCACATGGTTGCTATCAGTTCCCCTCCCACCCATCCATGGTACTATCATCACCGGGCAGATGGCAAAATGCTTCTCACTTTTCCATACACATTAAATAGGAATCCCTCTAAGACGTACTGTCTCCTAAGTAAAGCTACCAACTTTAAAATAAAAATACAAGACACAGGGTTAATGTGAATTTCAGATAAGTAATAGGTGAAGTTTTAGTATTAAAGTGCCCTATGAATACTTAGTATTTTTTAAAAAAATAATCTATACTCAACATGGGGCTCCAATTCACAACCCAGAGATCAAGAGTTGCATTGCTCTGCTGATTGAGCCAGCCAGGAACCTCTTGTATTGGCATATTTTGTACAATATGTGGATCATACTTATAGTAAAAAATAATACTCATTGTTTTTCTGAAATTCAAATATAATTGAACATCCTGTTTTTGTTTTTGTTTGCCAATCCTACTTTTATGGTAGTACTTGATATTCATCTTACACTGATTTCTTACTTGGATAGGAATGTTCATGAAGGCTACACCCACAGACTAGATGATCCCCTATTTCAAAAAGATGTATGGTTGAGGCTGACTATAGGCAGCCACAGAAGGCATTTTCTGATTCTCAATCACTAAGATTCAGAAACTTGGGCAGTAAATCGTTATCTCTTTGACTAACCTATAATTTTCCTCAGTTGGCTAGATAATGTCAGTCATTTTAATTCCATTTCTCTGCATACTCTTTTTTCTTTGAGCCTTCAGCATTTCACCCTCTTCACAAAGTGGAAGATGTCCATAATGCATTCCTTATTACTACTTTGCTGAGTGTCCCTGGGGACCCCTCTGTCTGAAAGTGCTCTCCTGTCAGCAGTAGGAGGTCAGGGGTGACTGCCAACCTGAGAAAGGCATTGCCACTATTCTCGATATGGCCCTTTCTCTTATTTCTCAGTTTTTGTGTCAAGACCAATTTGAAAATAGCAAGCCTTGCTTTATAAGTAAGTCATAATAAAGTCTTGTTTGTGACCGATGAAAAGATTTCATCTGTATATACATTGCAAGATCAAAGTATATAGAATCTACATGAAAAGCTGGATGAGCAACAAACAAACTGAACTGTCAATATGGTGGATGGTTTAGGACTATAAGCTAGCTGTGAAATAGGGTGATCCGCTCTACTGAGTGGTTTTGGCAAAAATGATTTCAAATGCATTCCTTAATTTATATGGTAAAATTTCTGCTGAACATTATTAAAATAATACTCTAATTACTTATCTAGTTTTATTTTTAGTATTATATTATGGATTGTCCACAAATATTCAGGGCATTTTTATTTATTTTTTTATATTTTAAATTTATATATCTTTTACTGTGACTCAAGTTGAAAGCTTTATTTTCATATATTAAGAACCACTGATATTTCCTTCTCTGGGAACTATCAGATCAGATCCTGTGCTACTGGATGGATGTTGAAAATGACCATTCTGAAGTCTGTGTAGTGAAATAACACCAGATAAGCTGAGGGCGAGTCATCCTGCATCTATCGGGACCACAATACTGAACAACTGTGGGTTTACTTGCTCCTTTATTATAGTGCTCACAGTCACAGCCCTGAGATTATACTGTGATGAGCTGCATTCCTCTCCTATACCCTTTCTTGGAACTTTTGTTCACCCCCCTTTAAATTACTATTACACAGTGTAGGGATGGTTGATTGACCAAACTATAAAGTTCTAGGAAGTAAATTCCATTTCTAAATAAGAATGGCAAAAGTAGTACTATTTAGCAAGGGCTTATGTGCTCAGCACTATACTGACTTCTTTCTAAGCATCATCTCCTTTAATCATCATAACAATCTTATGAGTTAGATATAACTATCTCAATTTAAGTAATTTGTCTATGGTGATCCAGTTACTATGTATTTTGAATTTGAATTAAAATCTAAATTCAAAGATTCCAATCACTATACTGTAAGATCTTGTGTTTCATATTAACTTCCACCTCATGTAGTATAGTGACAAAATATGTATACAATGAAAGATTATTAAATAAATTAATAAATGCCAAAGTTATATGTTCAAGACCCTAATTATGCTGCTGCTTCTTTCTTCTAGCTCTTTGATATTGAATACTACTTTTTCTTTCCTCAGAAAATGAGAAAGACATTCCATTGCAATACATTATGCATATTGTAAAATGTTTTGTTATGATATGAATAAACACCGAGTAGTGCAATTGCAGGATCATAGGGTAGCTGTATATTTAATTTCTTGAGGAATCTCCATACTGTTTTCCAAAGTGGCTGCACCAACTTGCATCCCCACCAACAGTGGAGGAGGGTTCCCCTTTCTCCACATCCTCTCCAGCATTTGTTGTTTACTGTCTTGTTGATTTTGGCCATTCTAACTGGTGTAGGGTGTATCTCAGTGTGGTTTTGATTTGAATCTCTCTGATGGGTAAAGATGATGAACATTTTTTCATGTGTCTGTTAGCCATTTGTATGTCTTTGGAGAAGTGTCTGTTCATGTCTTCTGCCCATTTTCGGATGTGATTATCTGTTTTGTGAGTGTTGAGTTTGAGGAGTTCTTTATAGATCTTAGATATCAGACCTTTGTCTGTAGTGTCATTTGCGAATATCTTCTCCCATTCTGTGGGTTGCCTGTTTGTTTTGTTGATGGTTTCCTTTGCTGTGCAAAAGCTTTTTATCTTGATGAAGTCCCAAAAGTTCATTTTCGCTTGTGTTTCCTTTGCCTTTAGAGACATGTCCTG